>JAKWJA010002491.1:42159868-42535054 GCA_027704765.1 Solanum habrochaites
TATTTATCGTTTGTGTTTTTTGTTCTTTGTGTGTTCTCTGTTTTGTTTTTTTGTGTTTTCTGGCTGGTCGTTTCCTTCTTTGTCTCGATGGTTTTATCTTGTTTTGGCGTGTGTTGTTGGGTTTTCTGTGGTTTTTTTGGTACTTTGCCTTTTTTTTTTTTTTTTTTTCGTTCTTTGTCTTTTCTTTGGTAATTGTTCCCTGGTTCAGTGTTGAATGTCGGTTTTTGGTATTTCTTATTTGTGTAAGGTTTTAAGGGTTTCTGTTTTAGCGTATTTATCTGTTTAGGGCTAAGGTTCTTGTTAGTGTTAGGGTTAAGGTTTTTGTTTTAGGTTTTAGGTATTGGGGTTTAGGATTTATCATTTAAAATCTATGGCTTAACGTTTAATGTTTGGATTTTTGTATTTTGGTCTTGTGGTTTCAAGTTAATTGTTTACGGTTAAGGATAGGGTTAGGCTTAGTGTTTATGTTTTAGGGTTTGTGGTTTCGGATTTGAGGTTTAAATTATATGGTTTAGTGTTTAATGTTTGAGTTTTTGTATTTTGGACTTAGGGTTTTTTCTTTTTTACACTTTTTTTCACTTAGGGTTTAGGGTTTCATTAAGGAGTAGGGTTAGGGTTAAGGTCTTTTAAGTTTTATGGTTCAGGGTTTAGCATTTGAGGTTAAAAACTTATGGTTTAGTATTTAATTTTTGTGTTTTTATATTTTGAGCTTACGATTACTTGTTAAGAGTTTAGGGTTAGGGATAGGGTTAGCATTTTGAGTTTTATAGGTTTTGGGGTTTAGGGATTAAGATTTAAGGTTGAATATCAATGTTTTAGTGTTTAATGTTTAGTTTCTGGTATTTTGGGCTTGTGGTTTACGGTTTACGGTAGGGTTAGGGTACCTGGTTCGGGGTATCGGTTGGGGGTTTGTTCTTATATCTCTGTGACTTATCGGTGTTTGGTGTTTCCCGCCGTCTCTTTCCCCTCTTGCTGGTTGTCGTGCCCCCCACCCCTGTTCGGTTCTCGTACTTTTTTGGGGCAGTTGGTTTAATTTTACGGTGGAAGGTCACGGTTAGGGTATATGTAAGGATAGGGTTAGGGTTGGGTTTTTGGGTTTTTTAGGTTTTAGGTTTTGGGGTTTAGAATCTTTGTTTTATAATATATGGTTTAGTGTTTAATGTTTGGGTTTTTGTATTTTGGTCTTTGTTATTCGGGTTAAGAGTTTATGGTTAGGGTTTTTGTTAAGGTCAGGGTTAGGGTTAGGGTTTAGTCTTTTTTTAGGTTTTAGAATTTCAGGTTTAGGACATGTGATTTAAAATCTATGGTTTAGTGTTCAATGTTTGGGTTTTCTTATTTTTGACTTAGGGTTCTCTTTTTGAACTTAGGGTTTAAGTCAGCATTAGGATTAGAGTTAGGGTGTAGGTTTTTTTTAGGTTTTATAAATCAGGGTTTAGCATTTGAGGTTTAATATATATGGTTTAGTATTTAATCTTTGGTTTATGGAATTTTGGTCTTAGGGTTTTTGATTTATGTTTAGAGTTAGGGTTAGGGTTAGGGTTAGGGTTAGGGTTAGGGTTTTGGTCTTTTTTTAGAATATTGTATTTAGGGTTTTGGATTTGAGGTTTAATATCAATGGTTTAGTGTTAAATATTTGCGTAATGAGATTTTGGGTTTGGTTGGCGTTTATTAGTGGTATATTATAATTGAGTAGCTTATAGTTAAATGTAGGGGTTGAGGTGTATTTGCTAACGTTTTGGTGTTGGGGTTAAAAAGATTTCAGTTATTATTTCCATGGTTTAATGTTTCATGTTAGGGTTTTTTTATTTCGTGTTTAGGGTTTTGGGTTTAGGGTTTAGGGTTAGGGTTACACTAGGGTTCATGTTAGGGTTAGGGTTTAGGTTTGTTTTTATGTTTTATGTATTAGGGTTTAGGCTTTTTGGTTTAAAATCTATTGCTTAACGTTTAATGTTTGGATTTTGGTATTTTGGTCTTGGGGTTTTAGATTAATGGTTTAGGGTTAGGTATAGGATTATGTTTAGTGTTTAGGTTTTAGGGTTTGTGGTTTAGGATTTGTGGTTTAAATTCTATGGTTTAGTGTTTAATTTTTGAGTTTTCATATTTTTGACTTAGGATTTTTTCTTCTGGACATTTTTTTTGGACTTAGGGTTTAGGGTTAGGTTTATCATTAGGGTTAGGGTTATGGTTTTTAAATTTTTATGGTTCAGGGCTTAGCATTTGGGGAATAAAATCTATGGTTTACTATTTAATGTTTGGGTTTTTTATATTTTGAGTTTAGAGTTACTGGATAATGGTTTACGTTTAGGGTTTGGTTTTTTGGTTTTTTAGGTTTTGTGTTTAAAGATTAGGATTTAAGGTTGAATATCATTGTTTTAGTTTTTAATGTTTAGGTTTTAGTATTTTGGGCTTGGGGTTTAGGGTTTATGGTAGGGTTAGGGTAAATATTAGGGTTAGGCTTGGGGTTAAGTTTTTTTTTAAGTTTTAGGGTTTGTGTTTAAGGATTTGAGTTGTAATATTGATCCTTTAGTGTTTAATATTAGGGTTTTTGTATTTTAGGCATTGGGTTTAGGGTTTAGGATTTACAGTTAGGGTTAGGGTTCATGTAAGTGATAGAGTTAAGGTTGGGGTTTTGGGGTTTTTTAGGTTTTAGGTTTAGGATTTGGGGTTTAGAATCTTCCTTATATAATATATGGTTTAGTATATAATATTTGGGTTTTTGTATTTTGGGCTTCGTAATTCAGTTTAATGGTTTAGTTTTAGGGTTCTGGTTAAGGTTAGGGTTAGGGTTTCGGTTATGATTTAGGTATTTTTTAGGTTTTAGCATTTCTTGTTTAGGATTTGAGATTTAAAATCTATGGTTTAGTGTTTAATGTTTGGGTTTTCGTATTTTGGACTTAGGTTTTTTTTTTAACTTAGGGTTTATGGTTAAGGTTGGCGTTAGGATTAGGGTTATGTTGTTGGTTGTTTTAGGTTTTATGAATCAGGGTTTAGAATTTGAGGATTAAAATCTATGGTTTAGTATTTAATGTTTGGGGTTTTGTACTTTTGTCTTAGGTTTTTGAATTTATGGTTTAGAGTTAGGGCTACGGTTAAGTTTAGGGTTAGGGTTAGGGTTATTTTTTTCGTTTAGGGTTTTGGATTTAAGGTTTAATATCAATGGTTTAGTGTTGACTGTTTGTGTTATGGTATTTTGGCCTTGGGGTTTAGTGTATATGGTAGGGTTAGACTTAGAGTTAATTTTAAGGTTAGGGTTAGGGTTTTATCTACTTTTTTTTCTCACGGGTTTTAGCGTTTGGGGTTATGGATTGGTTTGTACTTTTCTCTGTTTCCCGTTTACACCTTTTTCAGTCGGGTTTTTGGTCTTTGTTCTTTGGGTTTCCGGGTTTATAGTTTATTGTTTAGGGTTTCCCGCTCGGGCATTCGGACAGGTTTCGTGTCAACGTTAGGGTTTAGGGGTTTTTTTTTTTTCGGTTTTAGATTTTAGGATTCTGGAATTTTTGATTTGAATCTATGGTATAGGTGTGTATGGTTGAGTTTTTGTATTGGGCTTGGGGTTTCGATTTAATGAATGTTTTGTTAGTGTTGGGGTTAAGATGGTAGTGTTAGGGGTTTTGGGTTTTGCGGTTAGGGGTTTCGTTTTTTTCTGGTTTTTCGGGTTTGTAATAATAGAATTTGATTTTACAAACTCCTATATTTTAAGTTTCTAATATTTGGTTTTGCGTATTTAGAACTTAGGGTTTTTTTTTTTACATACGTTTTAGGGTTTAGGTTTATTCGGGGGGTTTAAGGTTAGTTGTACTTAGGGAGGGTTATGTGTAAGTTTGTTTTAGCTTAAATCTATTGTTGTAGATTTTAATGTTTTGGGTTTTTGTATTTTTTCGCTTTAGGGTTTTGGGTTTCATGTTTCCGTTTACGGTCCTGGTTCGGGGTTTTTTTGTTTTTTAAGTTTTTTTTTTGTTTAGGGGTTCATAGACTTTAAGGTTTATATCAATGTATAGTGTGTAATTTTGGGTTTTTGTATTTTTTGGGCTTTGCTACATCGGTTTTCTGGTGAGGGTTTAGTTTTAGGGTTTAATCTTATCGTTCTATAAGGGGCTTGGGTTAGGATTTCAGTCCCGTAAAAAAAAAACAAAAATCTATGGTTTAGTATTTAATGTTCGGGTTTTGTTGTATTTTGGTAACTTTGGGTTTAGGGTTTAAGGTAGGGTTAAGGATAATGGTTATTGTTAGGTGGTCGTGTTAGTGAATAGGGGTAGGGTTTAATGGTTAGGGGTTGTTTTTTAGGTTTATGTTTCATTCAGGGTTAACGATTTTTTGGTTTAAGATCTAGGACTTAGTGTTTTATTTTTTGGTTTTTGTGATTTGTGTTGTTTTTTTTAATTTAAATTACCCTTGTAAGGGAGGCTGAGTAGCCCCCGCCCGGCCTTTACATTAATAAAAAACCAAAACTACAAGGAGGGGGGACATAAACCTAAGCGCCACCCTATGAATGTTGGGTAGTAAGCTTACAAAAAGGAACATAAACTTCTTCCTTCTCCCGTTACAAAGAAGGTGAATCAAAATTTCTACGCACATAGAAGAAAGGACTCCTCTCCATACATTTAATCTAGGAAACATAAATAAGGGAGAATCTCCCTTTCCATACTCAAAAAATAAAACAAACCTACACTAACCTATTCAAAGGAGCTACAATTTAAAATTATAGCTCATTTGAAAAGGTAACAATATGTTCAAGGAGGATCTTTAATTTTCTTGGTCTTCTTCCTTCTACAACAGGGTATTTCCAGTAAATCGCGATGATAGTAGGCCTTTGCTTCTTTAGGTATTTCTTGATAGTTGTAATAGAGTTGTGAACTAGTGAGGTTGTGACTGTTTTTGGAAAAGGACTCAGCCACCAAATTTTCCTCCCTGAAGATGTGTATACATTTGAATTCCTGTGTCTGGAGATAAGTGTTTTCCATATTTCCATTTAAACACAAATATTCCATTGTGGTATTGATTTTTATAGAATCCAATTCACAGTTAACATTGAGTCCATTTCTAGGATGATCCTCCTGTATCCGAGTTCTAATGCACAAGACATTCAAAAGTTTGTTGTACCTATTTCCACTTGATTGATTGATCCATCTCCAGGGGGATGTATAAGCCATTATTAACATGCCTATTTGATCTCTTAGTATACCACCTTCCCCAATCTTTCCTGAATAGCTTAATGTACATCCATCTATGTTGATCTTGATCCATTAGTAATGTGTTCATGTCCATGTTACCATTCGTACCTTAATGACATGCTCACAACTTTCTACTAGATAAATTATTCCTTTCAATGTAGAAAGCAAACTAACCTGAGGAAAGTGAGAGGTTATTAGTTTATAATTTTCAATATAGATTGCATACCTTAGTCTTCTACAATTGGATGTTTTGCCTCCATATTAGGTAGAACATCTATTCTTCCATAGATTCCAACAAATAAGAATAGGAGTGGCCTGTAAGATGAGTTTATGTGGTTCATTATTGTTTTTCATTGTCCACCATTGTAAGATTAATTGGTGCAGTGAGCTGTGATCAATTTTTAGTCCATACATAGTTTCAAAGCTTCTCCAGACTTCTTCTTCTAGTGCTCCAGTACTAAAGATGTGGTTAATTGTGTCTATAACTAACTTGTTACTACAACAAAAACATTTAGTTGGCTGAATGCCAAAAGTGGTTAGCTTTTCATTAGTAGGTAATATGACTTTTAAAGCTCTCCATAGTAAGAAGGAAAGGTTTGAAACGTATGTGTTTATGCCAAATGAAAGAATTGAATTAAGACTTAGGTCTCTTTCCATGATTTCATTCCATGCTGACTAGCAACTTAATTGCCTATTGAAGTTGACTTTCCAGTAAGCTTGGTTAGGAAGTTACTGTTGTGGATAAATTGTTGTTACTAAGATGTTTGCCAGTTGGCATGGAGGAGACTGCTTAATTAATATCTTATAGTTGCACAACCCATCCACCCAGAAATCTACCACTGTTCGATTATCAATCCTGTGACTATTACAAGAGAAATGAGCAATCTGGCCTTTATCTAACAAGTAGTCCCACCAAAAGAAAGAGTTGTTTGAATTAAGTTTCCATTGAATGTATCATATGTTTCCAGCTCAAGGAATCACCATATTCCCATTTCTTACAAATGGGATTGGATCTTTTGCAATACATGGCTTTTAGGAGTTTACCCCATAAGGGTTGTTTTGTTCTAAAGATCCACAATTGCTTATTTTTGAATGATAAACACACATTTTTGAAGTTTCTTATTCAAACCCCTCCTTCTTAAGTACAGTAGCTTAAGTTCCTCCAAGATTCCCAATGATACTTTGACTTTTCACTCTTCCATCCCCAAAAGAAATCGTCCATAAGCATTTGAATCTGTTTAAGTACCATGGAAGGAGGAGTTATTTCTTAAAGTAAGTGAATTGGGAGAGCTTGAAACACAAGCTTAATCAAAACTGCTCTTTCCCCATAGCTTAATTGCTCTGTTTGCCACCCTGAAATCATGCAAATCACTTTTTTAACAAGGTCAAAAAAATAAGTTATCCTAGGTCTACCCAAAAAGAGAGGGCACCCAAGATAGGTATGAGGACCCTCTTTTAGTTTGAATCCTGTGATTCGTTTAATCAGTCATTTATACTGTTAAAGATATTCAAATGAGCCATCAAATTAATTGTATCACTATTGATCAGCTGGCTACATGTTTCTTCATAATCCATGAGAGCTTTCATGATAAGTTGGAGTGTATTGGTTCTTCTAAAGTACAAAATGGTGTCATCTGCAAAGCTCAAATGATTTCTGAGGGCCTCTCACATCCATGAAGAAACCATGATAAATCCGGGTGATTATGCATCCTATTTAAACTAAGCTATGATTGATCATTAAAGGACTAAAGACATTTCAAATAAGGACTCTAGCTTAGCACCGAATGAACTAGATTGAGGAGTGTCCCTTCCCTATTAGGGAAGATAGGAGCACTAAAGTACTCTTGAGATTGGAGACTACAATGGATAGAGCATAAATAGGGTCCCAACTATATCTCCTAGTTTTTAAATTATGTCGTTCCCATAGGAATACTAGCTAGTGTTTTACGTTTTGATACTACCTTTGCAAGTAGTTCACCTTTTTATGTGTAGGGATATATTACACCTGATTCCACACTAGCTCATGTGATCTATGTCGGTTAAGACAAAATGTTCCCAAAATGTAAAATGAAATAATGGATTGAACTCTAACAAGGACAACGTAAAGGGGTATAGTTTAGTCTAGGTAGGGGTATGGGACTCTACCTAAGCATTGCACTAGTTAAAGTTTAGGGAGTCTTAGAAGGATGTTCCTATGTGTGTTTATGTTTATAATGATATATTGTATGTATATGAAGTAATTTCACATTTTGAATACTATATGTTGAGTAAATTCACTTATGAGTATGTGTTGGTTTATATTGTTAAAGTAAGATTAAATGGATAAATAAATGTAATGTTATATTAAGTAGGGTGTGATTCATGATTCTTGTTGTGTTAATTGATTGATTGAGGTTATAGCGCTTTGCCTGTTCATTTCACTTGTTGACTTTATAGGGGTTGATAGGTAGTTATTTTGCTTTGCTATAATGAAATGTATTTTTATTCATGCTTATTATTTAATCTGACTTAGATGTAGAGTTACTTCAATATGTATCTATTTGTATAGTGGGAATATTTTGTTGTATTAGAGTTGACATTGTGGTATTCTGATTATCATGCCTAGGACTTGATAAATGTGAAATATATTGTTTGGTATGGAATTGTTTAATATGCATGTAACTTTTAAAGATATGCATACTTATAGAAATGTCCTTTCATAGCATGTTTTATAACTATATGTGAATATGGTATCATACATAGAACAAGTGGCATACAAATCCCATTTCTTCCTTTTTCCCAAACATTTTAGGTTCCAATCGTTGAGGTGTTTTTTAAGGCGACTTGAAAAAGGCTTGGATCTTTTATCATCCGAGTAGGGGTAGGTCCTCATTGTCGGAGGGCGATTCAAATATCGAGCATATGTTCTTTCAGCTTTAAGACTCTTATGTTCTATCTCTTTTCAATTGAGTACAATTTGTATAAGCATATATGTGGTTTGTTTATACGTATGTAGGGCTATGCCTAATTTTCTATGATCATTAGATTGCATGATATTAAGACAATCCTTATGACTGTGTTGTATTTTACTCATATACTTATGTGCTATAAAAGTAGAAGGCTATGTAACCTTCCTATACGAAGGGACTATATATACTCATTATATATATTATTATGTGTAAGTAGAGGTTTTTGTAAACCACCAAGTATAAGAAATAAAAGTTTTTAAATTTTTGGCAAAATTTTACTTATGAATATGATGATGTAAGTAAAGAGCCTGTCATATTTCTATGAGAGGATAAAGACGCCTGTGATGTCTAGGGGGTAAACCCAGATGTGATAAACTTGGTATTAGAGCGTAAGGATGAAATATCATAGAGTCGATGTCTCTCTCTACTACATCTATGTAAGCTCGTGTTCAAAATTGCGAAGCGAGCCACGCTTATGAATTAAAACCTAGATGATGCCGAGGAAATTCTCATTTTATTGGAAATATTATGTCGTGAAATGCGGGAGCTCCTCCTTGTGGTGACCAAGTTCCTCCACTTGAAGAAGATTCTACTATTGACCAAGCTCTAGTTAATCATCAACCCTTGACGGATGGGGATATAAGGTCTACCCTTACCCAATTAGCTCAAGCCGCCATTGTTCAAGCCCAACCTATGAGAGCCCATCCCAGCTGGGAGCCTGTACCCGTCCTCATCAACAAGTTACTACTATGGCTTCCTGTCTAAGGGACTTCACTAGAATGAACCCTCCTACCTTCTACTGGTCTAAGGTTGAAGAAGACCTCAATGAATGGATCGATGAAGTCTATAAGATATTTTATGCTATGGGGTGTCCAAAAGTGAGAAGGCCGAGATAGCAACCATTCAACTCAAGGACGTGGATCAAGCATGGTTTGTGCAATAGAGGGATAATAGGCTATTTAGGGGGGTGGTCCTTTGACATGGGATATTTTTAAGAAGGTTTTTATTGATCGGTTATTGCCTAGATAGAAGAGGGAGGCTAAAGTGGTGGAGTTCATTAACATTTGCCAAGGAGGAATTAGTGTTCACGAATACTCCTTGAAATTCACTAAGTTGTCAAAATATGCTCCTTCTTTTGTTTATTATCCAAGAGATGAAATGAGTTGCTTTTTGATAGAGGTGTTAGATGATTTTCCAGAGGAGTATCATTTGGCTATGCTACACGACAACATGAACATTTCTCCTCTTATGGTTCATGTAACACCTTTAAAATGCAAGTCTCATTGTAAAGGCTAACATAGGTGTCATAAAGTATAAAACTGTTTCTAAGCCTATTTTTATGGATATAGGTCATTTAGGATATTTAAGAACCAAAACGTCAAAAATGTCTGAGAAGTTGGTTCAAAGCGATTATAATGTTCCTAAGACTAGTTGATTAAGTTTTAGGAGTTGGAATTGTGCAAATATTGGTGGAAAGATAACTAATGGGTGTTTGAGTTATTTCATGGTTAAAACGACCGGGTATGGATCCCCATGGACTAACCAAGGGCACTTGAGGAGGACCCCTGCAGTTGGATGCAGCACTACCTAGAAGTGTGCATCGACGAGTCAGATGACGACACGTGGATGGATCGACGGGGCATTGATGCCCCATCATCCAACACTTAGGTTGTTGTAGAATTTCCCTTGACTTGCACAGTATCTTGAATCATAGACGGGGTGCAATGGTGCATGCTACGCTCCGTGTGTGGATCCATGGGGCGTCGATTAAACCATCGTACCACACTTAGAAAATTGGAGAAAAGTGTCGCTTGCACCGGTCTATAACCTAACTTATGGATGTCGAATACAGACCGTCGATGGACTAACGGTCCATCGATCGAGGTCTCGTCGATAGGATCTGCAAACCCATGCACATTTTAAATTAGGTTCATTTAATTAATTGAGTGGTCTAGGTATTTGTTGGGGATTAGATACAGACTAATTTAGTTTATTAAGTCTCTCGATAATAACCCACCTCATTAATTCATAAAAACTCATCCAATAAACTCCTCTCCTTCTACTCTTCCTTTTCTCTTTAATAGAAGACTGCATAGAAGTTTTCCTGGAAGGTGCTTCGGAGATGGAAAAGGGAGGATTTCTTCAATCAAATTGGTTTTAGAAACCTTATGGTATGGTTTCCATTCACCTTGAGATCCTTCCTCAAAGGGTTCCGTTCAAAATTAGTTTCAAAAAGTTGAGTTTTTCTATGGGTTTTCATTCATTCAATTACGAAATTGACATTATGGATTGAGCTGTTTAATGAATTCATAGGGTTATATTAAGTGATAATATGGAATTCACTTTTTTTATGGTCAAGGTCTTGATGGTTTTGGGCTAAATTGAAGAGTCTATTCTCTATCCTAACGCCAAGGGCTTAATCTTGACCTATATTATATTGCGATCGTTCAATTGAGTTGGTTTTTTATATATTACTATTCATGGGTGTTTTTTTTTATTACAAATAAAATGAGTTCTTGACCTATCATACTAAGTTTTTTCTTCAAGATTATCTAGGTTGTGAATTATAATGTGAAATTATCCCAGTACGTTATCTCAATTTGTGATCCATCCTCTCAAAAATGAATTGTGTTCTGAGATGCAATTGGCCTTTATATCTTATGGTTATCATTGTGTTTAATGTGACTCCTCCAAGTGGGTTATTTATGGTTTGAGTAAGTCCCTTGATTATAGACGATGAGGATAAGTGGTAAGTCCTTAGAATCTCTATCTTTACTTCTAGTTGTGATTAATTGTTGGTAGCCATGATTCCATTTGAGTTGCCTTATACCGATATAGAGTGTTATTTTTGTTAATTGAAGTGTTTGACTAATGTTGTGAGGTTGAATTAAGGTGTATGTGCCATAATGATGTAAAAACAATCAATGAGCCTTAATAATGTTATGAAATGCTAAAGTGTTAACCTCACCTATATGAATTGTGATGAAAGGACTTATACTCATAAAATTCTTATTGAGCTATTGATGATGATCATTATACAAGGGGTAGACACTATGCCTAATCTAGGTTATCATTGATATATAATGGCTTAAAGATATTTCAAAAAGGGACTCTAGATAGTGAAGTAGACTTTCCCACATAGGTAAGGTAGGAACACTACATTACTCTTGACATTGGAACCTATAATGCTTGGCGCATAAAGAGGTTCCAAACTAAATCTCCTAGTCCTTGAACTATGTCGCCCCCATAGGATTACTAGCTAGCAGATCCACATATTTTCTATGTTTCATGTTTTTGTACTACCTTGGCAAGTATTCCGCCTTCATTCAGTGTAGAGTTTGATGAAAGTGGATTCCACACTGGCTCGTGTGGTCTATGTCATTTAATGAAAGATGTTCTCAAAAGGTAAAATGAATTAAAGGATTTCAACCCTAACTTCGTTAACCTAAGAGGTCTAGCTTAGTCTTGGTAGGGGTATGGCACTTCACCTAGACATTGCGCTATTTAACCTTGGGGGGAGTCTTAGGAAAAGGTTCTTATATGTTTACGATATGATAATATATGATGTATATATGATGACCATGGCACATTGTTAATACAATAGTTTAATTAGTTCATTTATGAATATCCTTTTTATTAAAATGATATTATATGATGAAATCAAAGCCTAAATGTCATGATATGTAAAGTTGAACATTGGCCACATTTTCTTGTTGAGGATACTTTATTGAGTAAGGTTATG
This sequence comes from Solanum habrochaites, assembly GCA_027704765.1. Lineage (NCBI taxonomy): Eukaryota > Viridiplantae > Streptophyta > Magnoliopsida > Solanales > Solanaceae > Solanum > Solanum habrochaites. Next base: position 42,171,730 of record JAKWJA010002491.1, read on the forward strand.
GGGCTTTGCTTGGTCATTTCAGTGGTTGGCTTGATAAGGACTTGTGAGTAGTTGTCTTGCTTATTATGATATATTTGACTCTTATTCATACTCGTGATATTATTCCTTTATGTTAGGGTTGTAGTAAATCATGGTTTCAAGTATGATGTAATAAGTATTACTTGTTTAGATAGTAAGCATGTTTTGTTTGTTGATATGACTTACTTGACTTTGCATTAGGCCCCCAAAGGGATAATTGAGCATGTTTTGATAAAATGTCCCTTTTTAGTATGTTTTGCTTGTGTATGTTCATAAGATCTCATACTTAGTATATGTGGAGTACTAACCCCATTTTCTTCCCCTTTTCCCAAAAAATTTAGGTTCCGGTCATTGAGGTGTTTTAGGAGGATTCATTAGTGAAGGCTTGGATTTTTCCTTTCATCCAAGTGGGGTAGGTCCTCAGCTTTGGAGGGCAATGCCATCTTCTAGCTTAGGATTTTTTTATGAGCTTATTGTCTCTATCATTTCTTTACTTGTTATTTGAATATTGTACTTTCACATGACCTATACATGGTCTTGTTGAATATATGTAAGGGCTATGCCCATATTGTGGTGTCCGTTTAGATGGTATGAGATGAGACAATCATTGAGACTATTCATATATTCTTATATAAATATGTGTAATAAAAGTTGAAGCCTATGTAACCTTACTATTTGAAGGGTCTATGTATAGTCGAAATGAATATATATATTCTGTATGTAGAGGCCTATGTAAGACAGTTCATGGTGGGGTAGGGATTGTAATGGGGTGTAGGCGTAGGAAGAGCTTGGGGGTCCTTAATGTGATTATGGTTGTTTGGAGGACGGTCAATTGGTTTGATAAGATTGAGGGGTGTGGGGATATGGGGTCTGAAATAATACCCCCTCTTTCTCGCTGGAAAGTTTTAAATTTTTCTGCAACTTTCCCCTATTAATGTATGGACAATGGACTAATAGGCTAAGTCTTAGTCTTTCAAAAAGATGACGATGCCGGTTATGTCTACGGGGTAAACCTAGATATGACAGTGCATGCTAAGAATTTTGATGAGGCAAGGGCTAGGTTGAAGAGTAATGATCCTAAGAGGTCAAGATGTTTGATGGAGTTTCTTCAAAGATTAGGCTTGAGATACAAGACAAGACTAGATTTAAGAAGCGCGTTTCTTGTAAAATCCCTTCCAAGTTCCCAAAGGCTAGTGGTTATAGGGTGTATAACCCTATGTTCAAGAAGGGAAAATGTACTAATTGACCAACCGTGAAGCCAACTTGTGTAAAGTGTGTCAAGAAGCACTATTGTGATTCCTTAAGGGGAAGGATAATTATTTTTTATTGGGCACTAGTGCACACATGGAGATTGCCAGGAATGTGATGATCCAGACAAGGTATTGTCAAGGCTCAAGCAAAGTGTCTAACGATGCTCCAAAGAAGAACAACTTCTATACTCTCCACTATAGGGGTGATTAAGAGACTTCTCTCGACGTGGTGACATGTATGTTGAAGTCTTCTCTATTTATGTATATGCTTTACTTGATCCCGGTGAGAATCTATCCTTTGTTACTCCTTTATTAGCCAAATTTTTTGATATTTTACCTTATATTTTGCATGAACTTATTATAATGTCTACTCCGGTGGGTGAGTGGGCTGTTGCAAAAAGGGTGTATAAAAATTGTCCAATAATGTTACCCAATAGAGTTTCATATTTCAAACTAGAAAAACTCGATATGCTTGATATTGATGTTATATTGGGTATGTATTAGTTGCATGCTTGTTTTGCTTCTATTGATTATAGGTCAACGGTGGTGATGTTTAACATGTAAAATGAACTCGTTATAGAGTGGAAGGGGGAAAACTCTATTCCTAGAGGTTGTATCATATCTCGTCTAAAACCATGGAGAATGGTCTATTAAGGTTTTCTATACAATATTGTAAAAGTCCAAGACTTAGACTCCGAAAATCCTCCAATTGAGTCAGCTACCGTAGTGAATGAGTTTCTGGAGGTTTTTCCTAAAGACCTTCCTCTTATTTCCGCAAATGGTAAATTGATTTCGGTCTCAATTTGCTACCGGATACAAACCCCATTTCAACTTCTCCTTGTCGGATGGCCCCAACCGAAATGAAAGAGTTGAAGGCTCAACTAAAAGATTTACTAGATAAAGGCTTCATAAGACATAATATTTATCCATTGGGTGCCCCGGTTTTGTTTGTCAAGAAGAAGGATGGGTCTTTAAGAATGTTATCTACTACCGCCAACTCAATAAAATCACAATTAAGAACAAGTATTTTCTCCCTCTTATTGACGACTTGTTTGACCAACTCAAAGGGGCAAGTTACTTTTCAAAAATTGACTTAAGGTCGGGGTAACACCAACTTAGGGTGAGAGGTAAGGATGTATATAAGGCGGCATTCCAATTTAGATATGGTCATTATTAGTTCTTAGTAGTGTTTTTTTGCTCTCACTAATGCTCCGGCTGGGTATACGGACCTAATAAATTAAGTATTTCGAAATTACCTAGATTTATTTGTTATTCTCTTTATTGAAGATATCTTAGTATATTCAAAGAATGAGGGAGATCATATGGGTCACTTGAGGGTGGCATGGAAAACCATTAAAGAACATAAATTGTTTGCTAAATATAGCAAGTGTGAGTTTTGGTTGAGGTCGGTGACATTTCTTGATCATATCATCTATAGTGAAGGAGTTTAGGTCGATCCAAGGAAAATGGAGGTGGTGAATAATTGACCTAGACCTTTGACTCCTATTGATATTAGGAGTATCTTGGGTTAAGAGGGTTATTATTGGAGGTTTGTCGATGGTTTTGCAACCATTTAATCTCCCTTGACTACTTTGACTTAAAAGTGTACGAAATTTGAGTGGTCAGATACATGTGAGAGAAGTTTTAAAATATTGAAAGATAGGCTTACCTCCATTTATGTTTTGACCTTACAGGAGACTAAAAAGTGTTTGTTGTGTATTTTTACGCATCCGGAGTGGGTTTGGGGTGTGTGGTTATGCAACATGGGTAGGTGATAGTCTATGCTTCTAATCAACTTAAGGTACATGAGCGAAATTATCAAATTCATGACCTTGAATTAGAGTTTGTGGTGTTTGCCTTGCATATATGGAGGCATTACATGTACGGTGTTCATACTGACGTTTTTACTGACCATAAGAGTCTTCAATATGTGTTTACCCAAAAAGAGTTGAATCTCCAGCAAAGAAGGTGGTTACAATTGTTGAAAGATTATAACATGAGTGTCCTCTATCACCCCAACAAGGCTAATGTGGTTGCGGATTCCCAAAGTTGTATGACTATGGGTAGTGTATCTCACATTTATGAATCCAAGAACCACTTAGTGAGGGATTTTCATATGTTGTCTAGGTTGGAGATCAGATTAGAATATTTCTCAGATAGTGGTTTCATGGTCCATGATAACTCAGAGTAATCATTGGTAGTTGAGGTAAAGTCCAAGCAACACCTTGACAAATCATTGATGGAGTTTAAAGAAACGGTCCTCAGAAAGCTTAATGAGGCATTTTCCCTTGGGGGGGATTGTACCTTAAGGTGACAAGGGAGATTAAGTGTTCCCAAGGTAGATGGGTTGAGGTACCGGATCATTAAACAAGCACATGGGTTACGCTAGTCAATTCATCAATTTTCGACAGAAATATACCATAACCTTAGGGAAATTTACTTGTGGGATAGTGTGAAGAAGGAGATAACGGAGTTTGTACATAAGTATCCAAATTGCCAACAATTAAAAGCGGAACATCCTGAGTCGGGTGATTTACCAAAAGAAATCCATGTTCTTACTTGGATGTGGGAAGTAATTAATATAGGTTTTTAGTAGATTTGCCTCGGACTTAAAGTCAATATGATTCGATATGGGTGGTTATAGATCGGTTGACTAAGTCCGCTCACATTATTCCCATCAAAACTACTTGTTCGGCGAAAGATCATGCTATGATCTTCATAGATGATATTGGACATCGCCATGATATCTTGTTATCCATCATATCGGATTGGGGTGCACAATTCATATCAATATTTTAGTGGACATTACAAAAAGGATTGGGTAATAAGGTGAAGTTGAGTACCGCTTTTCATCCCAAAACGAATGATTAAGTGGAGCATACTATTCAACCCTTGAAGATATGTTTATGGCTTGTTTTGTTGATTTCAAGGGAAATTGGTATAAGCATGTGCCTTTCGTTGAGTTTGCTTATAATAATAGTTTTCATTCATCCATTTCCATGGCTCCCTATGAAGACTTGTGGTTTAAAGTGGGAGAGCTTTCGCTTCTTTGTTCCGATTTGATTTACAAGACTTTGGAGAGTATTCATATCAAAAGAAACCTATAATAAACGTCCAATAGTAGCCAGAAGTCTTATGCGGATCATAGGATAAGGGATTTGGAGTTTGATGAAGGTAATAAAGTGTATTTGAAAATTTCACCAATGAAAGGGGTGGTTAGATTTGACATGAAAGGAAAGTGGATTCCTCAATTTTTGGGTCACTACAAAATGTTGTAAAGGGTTTGTAAGGTTGCCTATGAATTGAAACTTCCTACTAAATTTACTTAGGTTCATTCGGTTTTCTATGATTCCATGCTTAAAAAGTGTATTGGTGAGCCTGAGTCTATTCTTCCTACGGAGGGTGTTGGTGTCAAGGATAACCTCTCTTATGATGAAGTTTCGGTTAAAATTCATGATAGAAAAGTCAAGAAGTTAAGGAATAAAGAGGTGGTTCCCGTAAAGGTGTTATGGAAGAATCACTTAGTTGAGGGCGCAACATGGAAGGATGAGGCCGACATGAAGTATTGTTACCCTCATCTTTTTTTTATAATTAGGGATATTCATTCTTTTTGATAATATAAATATGACTAGAAGTTGATGTTTCATGAGTTTTGGTGAAGTTATGCAAAAATGTGCTTTTTTGGGTTGCATTACAATGAATTTCAGTAATCTAATGCATAAACTTTGAAATTTTCCTTTTTGTTTGTTTGAGTTACCTTGTGCATTTTGATATGGTGTGTTTTTATCAAATTACAGGTAGTATGTTGTTATGTTGAAGTTTTGCATAATTGATTCATAAATGCTATGTTGAGAATATATTTTTGTTGTGAGAATGATATTCCTCAAATTATATTGTTGATCCTTATTTGTGGTAATTTAAATTTTGAATTGCCTTGTGTAAGTGATATGATGGATGTTGTTATGTATTTTTGTTGGTTGGGCTGCTAGTCTTTAGTCTATGCCTTCCTTCAAAAGAATATTAGTGTCATTCGGGGATGAATGTTCTTAATTGTTGGGGATAATGTAAAGTTTCAAAAATCCAAGACGAGCCTTAATGCCTAACATAGGTAACATGGAGTCTAAACACTTTTTTTAAGACATATTTTGATGCATATAATTTATTTTGTAGGTTTAGAAACCAAAACGTCCAAGAACGTCCATGACGTTTGGAAATTTTATTTAAGGACGTATTAGCGTACCATAGCCTATTTGACTATCTTTTAGGAGTCTGAAATTCATGAACTTAGGTTGAAGGTTGTAGAACATGTGTTTAAGATTATTTGTGGTTGAAACGTCCACACGACTCCCAAGGTCCCATGAGGAGGACCATAGCACGTAGGAGGTAACATTGCTTAAGCAGTGTGCACCAACAAAACACAAACGACAGCTCGTGTTTTGATCAACGGGGCTTCAATTCCGACCGTCGACCAACACTTAAAAATTTCGTTGAAGAGTCTCTGAATTAATCGATGGATCATCAGCACGGAAGGGTACAGTGATCATCGACTCACAGACGGACCGTCGATCAATGTCTCGTCTGTGAGGGTCGAAATTCCCTGCACATTTTACATTAGTTTCATTTAAATAATTAAGGGGTTTAGGGGTTATTTAGAGATTAAAGTTATATTAGTTAACTCATTTTTCTCCTCATATAAAGACCCCAACCCTCATTAGCCTAAACCCAACTCACAAAAATAAACTCTCTTCCTTCTCTCTTCTTTCTCTCTATTGAAAGAAACCATTAAAGACAAGCTAGGGGGAGGTTTTGGGGGCTGGAAAGGGATGATTTGACCATCAAATATTCATAAAACGTTAATGTATGGGATCTTATTCATCTTTGAGAGTTCTTTTCTCAAAGGACTCCTTCAAAGCATTTTTAAAAGTTGGGATTTCATGTGTGTTACATTAAGGTACGAATTTGGTGTTATAAACTGAGTTGTTTATGTTTTCTTTATGATATAATGGATTGAATGAAATTTATTTTAACTTTAATATAGTAATTTGTGAATGTTTTATCTAAATTGTAGAGCATGATCTTTAACCCTAGGTTTCATTTTAATGTGAATTAGGTTGGGATTTATTCAAGTGACTTGATTGTTGGTTAAATCACTATTAGATGATGGTGTTACATTAATCATTAATAAAATAGAGTGAACCATATTAATTCATGCTAGTCTTGAGATGATGATCTAGGTTAGAAGGTGAATTGACCTAGGCATCTTATTTTAAGCTATGATCTAGTATTGAATTGTGCTATAGTGTTTATTCTAGTATTGTTATCATGTTGATTATTGATTTGTGATGTGGTACATCTAAATTGGATTGAATTGACGGCTTATGGTAAGTCTTAAATGATGAATTATGAAGGAGACTTACTAAGTCTTATTATCTCTATCTTTACTTTTAATTGTGATTAATTGTGGTTAAGACATGATGTTATATTGGAGTAAGCCTTGTATTAGATTGATAGGATTGTCTCTAATGTCAATTGAAATTTATTGACTATGTTCTAAGTTGTTAAGGTGTATGCGGTATAAGATAGGTATGACATCAATGTCGCTTGTTATGAATGAATGCTCATTGTTATGCTCCTCTTATATGAATTGTAATAAATGACTTATCATCGTAGCAAATTCTTATTAGCTATTTATGAGCGATATTATATAAGGTGTAGGTACTATGACCTAAACTAGTTTAGGTTGATAAATTGAAGGTTAAAGACCATTTAAAAATTCACTCCTAGCAAGCACCGAGTGAAAAACTAGATAAGGAGGTCCCTTCCCACATAGGGGAAAGTAAAGAGTACTAAAGTACTATGAGATTGGAGACTACCATCATGGTTATCAAGGAGGGTCCCAACGATTCTCCTAGTTCATTAACTATGTTTCGCCCCCATACGAATACTTCCATGGATCCACGGTTTGTTTGTTGTTTTTTTGGTACTACTTGGCAAGCAGAACTCCTAACTCCTTCTTTCTGGTTACGGTTTGCATGACAACATATTCCACACGAGATCATGTGGTCTATATCGGTTAAGGCAAGATGTTCCCAAAAGGTAAAATGAATTACAAGATTGAATCTAACTAGGATAACCTAAAGGGGTCTAGCTTAGTCTAGGTGGGGTTGTGGGACTCTACATAAGCATTGCACTAGTTATCCTTGAGGGGAGTCATAGGAGTAAATTCCAATGTATGCTTATGTTTATGATGATATATGGTATGTATATGAAGGACTTTCACATTACTAATACTGTATGTTGACTAATTCATTTATGAGTACGTGTTGGTTTATAATGTTAAAGTAAAATGAAATGTATAACTAAATGTCATGTTATGTGATGTAGGGTTTTATTCATGATTCTTTTTAGGTTACTTGATTTAGTCAGGTTATGTAGCTTTGCTTGGTCATTACTTCTTGACTTGATAGGGGTTCATAGGTAGTTGTATTGGTTTGCTATAATGAAATGTACTTTTATTTGTGTTTAATATGACTTAGATGTAAAGTTACTTGCATATTTATCTATTTTTATAGTGGGAATGTTTGGTTGGATTAGACCTTATATTGTGGTATTTTCATGATCATGCCTAGGACTTGATAAATGTAAAGTATATTATTTGGTACGGTATTGTTGAATATGCATGTAAGTTTTAAAGATAAATGAATACTTATGGAAATGTTATTTATTAGAATGTTTTATAAATATATGTGCAAATGGTCTCATACTTAGTACAAGTGGCGTACTAACCCTATTTTATCCTTTTTCCCAAAGATTTAAGGTTCCGATCATCGTAACACCCCATATTCTACGTGTACTTGTTCTATTTATATAATTCTTATAAATTGCATTGTGTTGTACTTATGGATTCAATTTACTATGTTATTAGTTGAAATTAAATGGGTTTGAAGTGAATTATCCATAGATTTTGATGCGACCAAATTAAGTTTATGTCGATGGATGTATTTAAACTTAAGATAACAAAGTGGTATTTTAGTCTAAAGTATAAAGTGACATAGTGTATAGAAGTTCTAAGTTATGTTAAAGTTATCAAGGTCTAGCAATGGAACAAAATAGCCAGGTGCTCTGTTGACTTCACTAAGCTTGTAGGTAACAAGTAGGTGCATCATCTACTTTGACTTATTGACCATACCAAAGGACCAAGTAGGTGCATCACCTACTAAGAATCTTTTAACTGTGTTATTCGGTAAAGTACACTACATCTATTTGCATTAATTTAGCCCAAGTTGAATAGAAGAATAAGGGAAAAATGGATATCCAAGGCCCAATTGTCCTAAGCCCACAAGAAATAATTTTATTGGAAAACTAGGTGCATCACCTACTTAATGGTGTTGCCCATATTAAAGACACATGTTGGCTACAAATGAAGTAAAAGAAAGGTGGCAAAAGGGCCAATGTTATTAATTCCAAAAAGTCCAAGTAGGTGGATAACCTACTTTACAAAATATGGCCCAAAATGAGGGAGAAAGTCGGCAAAAGAAGGTCCCTTTAAAAGAGATTGATATAATCATTTTTAAACCATTTATACTTCGACAAAAAAATTAATTGGTACAACTTTCTCTCTTCTCTCTCTTAGATTCATACAACAGTTATTAAATACCATTAGGGTTCTTGAATATTAGGTACTTTAAGATCTTGGAAGGAATAATTTCAGTTAAGGGAAATGAAAACAATTCATCATATGCATATTGCTAGTTGTTATTCTTTGCTATCTTGCATAAGAAAAGTGTCGGACAACCCTCACATATTATAAATAAAAGGAGGAAATCTATTTGTATGGGCAGGCCTATCTAGTTAAGCACAAATTGGCTAAATATAAGAAGTTATGAATCATGAAATAACTTTATAAGTACCTGGTATTTACATGTTATTAGAGTTCATATTTCATGGTGCGTTTAAATTTAACTATTTATTTTCTTTTTCAACCATCAAGGGGAATCAGACATTGAGTATGATATAACATAAGCTAGTAATGAAGGCAAAGTTGACCTCGGCCTCCTATTCTGAAAGATGAATTTTTTTTAAATGATTTTCTTTCTCTATCTTGACTGTACTATTTATATTGACCTAGCCAAGTCCCAATAGCAAAACACCGATAATCACTCTTAGTAGATTGAAGATAGTAGATGGGAAAATCAATAGTATGTATTATTAGGCGAGTAAGGAATATGAGAAGAACTTTTACACCTGTAAATTAAAAGCATAAGATAGTGTGTTTGCCTTAGTACGGTAGAGTGGTTCTATAGTATATATCCTAGTTTCCAAAGATGATTTGTTATATAATGATACATGTTGCATGTTCTATAACTTATCTATTTGTATGTCATTTTACCTTTATGGATTGCCTTCTAACAGCTTAACTAACCTCATGGAATGCTTAAATGCAAGTCTTATCCTCTTTAGAGCACCCTTGTTTATTGATATTTTCATAGGAACTTTTCCTTACATGTTATTTATTACACTAGTTACTTCCTACATGCCACTTGTCCATATTGTATGGGTAACGCATGTTAATTAATCATATGACTATTTCTATATATTTTGCATGACTCGTAATGCATGTTAATTAATCATATGATCATTTCTATATATTTTGCATGCCTCGTAGCCTATTTGCTTAAACATTTCAGGGCCTTATAACATTTATGGTCAAGTGTTGTGTTCTGATTCGCTCATATTTCATATTTGTGCTCATTTACATGTTAGTACACCTATCCATGTAATATAACACACTTGTTCAATGTGATTTGTTTTTCATAGTTCATTTATTGATATGTCTACATGTCATATCTACTACTTATCTTCGCTTATGTACTCATGCATCATGTGATCATCTAGTCCATTTCCTATTTTCCCAATAGGTCATTTTCTCACATGCTAACCTATATCTCATATGCACGTGTTAACTATGTATTTTTATAGCTTAATGCTAGTATACCTTGCCCTCTCTAGTCTACCTATGTGTCATGCCCAATGTGACTTATTCATCCATATACTATGCCCCCTCTATGCATATTTATTTGAGTTTTAAACAATTTGGGAAAATATTGCCTTGTATCATTATGTAGTGAACATTTTGACCATAAAAGGTTTGGCATATATAAAAATTTAATCAACCATGGATAAATAACTTATCATAATACCCTATTCGTAGGAACGACATAAAAATTTGGATTTTAAATTAGCAACTATGTGTTCTTAAAAGAATCACCTCTGAAAAGTTTCATGAAATAAAAGAGATAGGAATGTGTTTCCTCGATAGCCTATGATTTTATGTGTTCGTAATATGAAAAAAAATTGGGAGATACTATAGTTATTGTTAATTGTAATGTCTCAAAATGTATGCTTAGAATGTGTAACCGTAAGTATAAGGGAAGGAATAGAATATACATAAGATACTTGGGAATAGAGTATTGTAGTGAGATACTAACTGACCCTCCTCATTTTAAACATCAATGTAAGGATCAGAGATCATGTGATCCCCTTGTATGATTATGAATCCTGCTAGATTATGTTAATTTTATATGTCATTTGCGTGTCATGTGTTTAGGTATATTACAGTCTTATATGTATGAGTACTACTTGTTTATCTTCAGTGAATTACATTGTAATGAAAGGATTTAATTTTTCATATTACTATTTCATAAACCAAATATATCGAAAAGTCATGCTAGATTTGTCTATACATGTGTTAGCTTATTTTACAAATTTTTGTTAGTCCTTCCTATTTACAATGGGGACTCTCGCCAATCTCTATATGGAATTCAGAGATTAACTGAACTACCACTTGCACCTATTATTCGAGGACGAATGATCATAGGAGGGGGAGGATGTAACACCCCGTATTCGACGTGTACTAGTTCTATTTATATAATGCTTATAAAATTCTTTGTGGTATAGTTATGGATTCGGTTTCCTATGAGATTAGCGCCAATAAAATACGTCTAAAGTGAATTTTCAATAGATTTCGATGCGACCCATTTATGTTGATGTCGATGGAAGTATTTAAACTTGACATCACAAGGTTGTATTTGAGTATAAAGTATAAAGTGACATAGTGTATATAAGTTCCAAGTTATGTCAAAGTTGTAATGTCAAAGTTGACTTATTGACCAGCCCTAAGGACAAAATAACTGCATTACCTACTAAGACTCTTTTGACTGTGTTACTGGGCCAAGTAAACTAAACCAATTTGAATTAATTTATCCCAAGTTGAACAAAAGAATAAGGTGAAAATGGACAGCCAGGTCCCACTCTTGCTAAGCCCACAAGAAATAATATTAATGGAAAGCTAGGTGCATCCCATACTTAAAGGTGTTGCCGAAATTAAAGACACATGTTGTCTGCAAATGAAGTATAAGAGAGGTGGCAAAAGGGCCAATTCTCTTAAGTCCAAAAAATCCAAATGAAAAGTCTAAGTAGGTGGGTCACATACTCGACAAATTAAAGCCCAAATTTAATGTGTGAGAAAATCGGCCAAAGCAAATCCCTTAAAAAGAGATTGATATCAACATTTTCTAATGATATTTACTTATGCATAAAGTCGGATTACGACAAATTTCTTCCTTCTCGCTATTAGATTAATACAAAAGCCATTAAATACCATTAGGGTTCTTTAATAGTAGGTATTTCAAGGTATTGGATGATATAATTTAAGACAAGTTAAGGAGGACAACCTTTACCATGAAGTATTCATGTCTTAGCAAGTTTTAGTTATGTCCATTAAGGTAAGATACAACAAGTTTCTCCCTTTTGTGCTTGAATTAATTAGGACACTTGGTATGTGTTAGTGAATTCTAAATTGTTACTTTTATACGATGAATATTGGGGAGGATGTTCTGGTGATTAGTGCATATTGGGATAGTTATGGTGGGGAGTCCTCTTTAAATTAACCTATGAGATTGTTTGAGCACTTTAAAAGTAATGTTAGCTCTTCAATTACTGGTGATCGGAAACCATGATTCATATTGCTTTTATTACAGTATTATGTTCAAAGATTGTTTTATGTATGTTATTATAAGGGATGTGAGTGGATGTGCGGGAAGTCATAAAGATGGTTAAGGAATTAAATTTTGCTGGGGTTTTGGGGAGGACCTGATACGAAGGTTGTGCAGTATATAGATCTATTAAAGGGATAGGGATGAAAATAAAAACACTCACTAGATAGATTTCAGCTTACTTCTTCGTTACTATTTGGGTGTGATCAAGTGGGTCAATTAATTGATTAGCTAGTAATACTAGTCTTACATCTTATTTTATTGTAGATTAGTGATATAAAGAGAAGGAGATTAAGTTATACATTTTGAACTGTATATCAAGTTATGTATAACTATTTGATTTCCAATTTCTTTGGCATGAATCCAAAACTTGCATTGAAAAAAGTAAGCTTTCTAAGTGCCCTTGGTAGTGACTTATCCATAGTAGCAGTTCCTACTCCCTATAGCATTGAAGTGGGTAATCTAATATGAATTTGTTATTAAATGTGTGTGTTTACTCTACTAAGTGGTAGCATGCATGGTTTAAACTTGTTTCATTGTCAAAGTACCCCCAACACATATTTTCCTTATAGACGTCAAAGTGATCCTAGATTACACATGGCCATATGTTTATCGGATGGATATACGATCTTACCATATCTTGCCAATGTCATGACCTAACCCTATGGGACATCACTAGTGCACGTTTTGGACACCCACATACAAACCGTCTAAGTATAACAAACTGAAACTAACACAATATGGAATTTAATCAAATCAAGACAACCACAACGCCCTCTATATATATATATATATATATATATATATAGATATAGATATGTATATATAAAGTGGACCTGTCTAATAAGGAGTCATAACCAATAAACCGTAACAACCTACGCTAGCCTACAAGCTACACTATCCAAAGCCTAATAGTATACGCAAGCCTACAAGGTTGCCACTACAACTATACACAATGATGTTAGGCAGGGCATCCGATAAAGGCTGCCCTTACAAGCGGACATCCCAACCAACCAGGGTCCTACCATTATCCAAAACATATATATGCAACTCATATAATGTCTACAGACCTCTAGGTACAGTGTGAACTCTGGGACAGGGCCCCGCCATACCCATAGACAAGCAAAACACACACAAAAATTATTCACCAAGACCATAGTCCGGAACAGTGATCTCTCCCAATCAAAGAGTAGTATTTAGGGCGGGAGGATCACCGAACGTTGCTCTACCCTGCAGGCATGAAACCAGCCCCCGAGGAAAGGGTCAGTACGGCAATAGTAATGAGTATGTTAACATGAATTAAAGCTACAGTATACCAACATTATAAGTCGAAACAAGAATATCGCTACCCGTGTACCTTTCAGTAAAATCATAACAACTATCTTTACCAGTTGATGTACGGTGTCCAGCTTCCCTAGTAAAGGGACTAGGGCCAAAAAATCATCATATATACCTACATCATACGTACACCGGCCTCCTATGAGGAACTCGGTGGAATATTCATCACATCATCTCTGTCATCACATCATCCATAATTATCCTCATACCAATCATATATTATAATATACAGACCCGATTCCTCTAGTGCGGGACTCGGGTTTTGATATAGTCAACAAACTATGCACGAACATTACAACCCGTCCCGGGACTCCGTTGAATGATAAATGACTCCTATGCACGAGCAGAAATTATGAGGACTCTATGTAAACAATTAAAAATCATTTCATAATCTCTAGAGATGACGTGAAACCAGCAAGTAGTATTTCAAAGATTAAGGTTTTTGTTCAAGATTTATGAACCTTTAATACGATTGGAAATGTAAATCTCAATGACTCTAAGAATAACTAACATAGATATGAAAAATCATCATAGCCTTAGACATAGCCGATATATAAGGAATATTGTGTGGAAGCACGAATATACGTTCACTAGACGCTCTAGAGGTAATATCACACATGTCCGTTATTCGCCATCATTTTGAAGGTCATGCCAAACAAAGAAAGAAGGGGATAGCGTTTACTACTGTAATCGTCGAGCCACACTTCCAATATTTACTACTCAAGCTTTAATCTATAAACAAGTAAACAATCTTGGCCCGCAATTAGTTTTTTAACGTCGCGCTTTACAAATTTATTGTAATCTGACTCAATAATCTAACGAAAATTCCGGCAGCACTTCCCCCTAATTTCCTTATTTCTCCCAATAGAGAACATCCAAATTATCCACAGCAAACCAATAACACATATAACCCATCAAAACATATTGAATAGCCCCCCCAAAACAGTTCCATCAACAACCCACTACTATGGCTTCCGATTTAAGGGACTTCACTCGAATGAACCCTCCTACATTATACGGGTATAAGGTTGATAAAGACTCTCAAAAATTCATCGTTGAATTCTATAAGATACTTTTGGCTATGGGGTTTTCCACAAGTGAGAAGACTGAATTGGCCACCTATCAAATCAAGGTCATGGATCAATCATAGTTTGTGCAATGGAGGGATAATAGTCCATTGAGAGGTTGTACTTTGACTTGGGAGATTTGAAAGAAGGATTTTCATAATCGGTTCTTTCCTAGGAAGATGAGGGAGGCTTAAGTTCTGGAGTTCATCAACCTTCTCTAAGGAGGTATCAGTGTTCATGAATACTCCTTGAAATTCACAAAATTGTCGAAATATGCTCCTTCTTTTATTCTGATTGTGACCGGGGTGTCGGATGATTAGCAAGTGGAGTTATATTTGGCTATGGTACACGACAACATAAACATTTATCGTCTTATTGTGCATGACAAGCATGTGGAAGAGGAAATGTATATGAGGAACTTTAATGATGGTAAGAGGTCAAGACCTTTAAATGGAGGTTCTTCAAAGAATATGCTTGAGATACAAGACAAGCCTAGATTTAAGAAGCGCGTTTAAGTAAAGTCCCTTCCAAGTTCCCAAAGGCTAGTGGTGATAGGGTGTCTATCCCTTAGTTCAAGAAGGAAAAAATTACTAATTCAACAACCAGCGAAGAAAACTTGTGGAATGTGTGGCAAAAAGCACTATGGTGATTGCTTTAAAGGGATGGATAATTGTTTTGGTTGTGGAAACAGTTTTCACAAGGTTAGATATTGCTTTAATGTGAGGAGTAAATACAAGGGTAGTGTTCAAGATCAAGCAAGTGGTTCTAATAAAGCTTCAAAGAAGAACCTCTTCTATGCTTTCCACTCTAGGGGTGAACAAGATACTTCTCCCGACGTGGTGACCGTTATGTTGAAAGTATTCTCTATTGATGTATATGTGTTACTTGTTCCAGGTGCTTCTTTTTCCTTCATCACTCCTCTAGTAGTCAAAAAGTTTAATATTTTACTAGATATTTTTCATGAACCTTTTATAGTGTCTAATCCGGTGGGTATGTCAGTTGTTGCAAAAAGGGTGTATAAAAATTGTTCTATAATGTTGCCCAATAGAGTTTCTTTTGTTTAACTAGTAGAACTCGATTTAAACACGATAATATATCTTTAAAAGTAAAAAACTCAACAAGACATAAAAAATTAACCATAGAAAACAATTACTTTTCATCGAGAATCATAAATTTATAGATAGGAAGATAAAAACCATTTTTGTAGAGTAAAAACCTTAGAGTTAAGTTTCTTGACAACTTATCTTTGAAAGGACCTCTTGGGGAAAGGAATACCAAGAGTGAAAAATTAATACCATATAGATGAAGAATCCATGGATCAAAAGCTTGAAGTCTTCTTCTTCTACCTCAAGCTCTTCTTGTTCTTTATTGGGGTTTTGAAAAGAGATCTTTCTTGAGAGATAAGAGAATTTTGAATATTATTTTGACATTAAAAGTGGTCTAAAATTAAGCTAATATCCATATATAGTCGTCCTATTAAATACACAAAATACCCTCCACATAAATGGGTCTTTTTAAAAATATAAATCACAAAAAATATGACTTTAACGATTTTGGGAAGTGGCTGAGCGTCGCGGGGCCAATTCCCATTATTTTCGTAGTTTTTGGCTTGAGGCAATGAGGTGCGTGTCTTCCTCGTGTCACAAAGCTGCCTCTCAAATCTTGAGTCAGAATCCAGCAATACAGACACGCGTGGCACACCCTAAGCCCTCATCTTGTTCGAGCAGGTTGCTTTGGCGCCTACCTATTTTGGGGTCCTTCCCAATTAGCCTTTGGGTGGTACTTGGGGTGTCGTTACCGGATATATGGACACTTTGTACGACATACTACCTATACAAGGTCTCTTTACATGTATTGGACTACATTTGACACCTTTAAAGCGTCACCAAACCCAAAGATGTCAACTACTTTAATTTATCTAGTTTCCGAATGTCAAGGTCTTTCTTTGTCGTTTTGGTCTAACCTTTTCCAAATGAACTTACTACATTAATTTAAGTCTGGAAACTTCATACTAAAAATTATTAAAAATATTAAGATCTTGTATAAGTCATGGCATTTCCAGAGTGATACATTATCCCCTCTTAGGAACATTCATCGCAGAATGACACTAAAATCTTTTGGAGGGTAGGGAATAGACTCAATAATAGAAGCACAACCAATAAACAACAAAAAAAATCATAATGAGTCCCAACTAATAGGAGTATATCACATTGTGTAACGCTCAATTCATGATGCACAAACATGTAAGAGTTACCATGTTATCATTCTTCTCAAGACAACAACGAAACACCAAAATCTCAAGAAGGCACATGCATACATATTTCACATAAGTGCAAAAATAATGTATAAAATATTTCTTTAACTCAAATTTGTGTAACTTTTACCATAAGATGAACCTAATTAGAAAAATATATAAATTAAATGATTATTCATTTATTTCTTTAATAAGATAAATGTCTAACCTCAAGGAGTAAAAAGATGAGGGTAGCGGGACTTCATGTCAGCTTCAGCTTCCCATGTCAGACTTGCGACAAGATTGTACCTGCATAGAACTTTTAAAGAGGAAACCTCTTTGTTTCTCAACTTCTTGACATGGGGATATAGGATCTAAATCGGAACCTCTTCATACGGCAGATTCTCATCCACCCCAGAACTTTCAAAAGGCAGAATAGACACCGGGTCACCTATGCATTTCTTGAGCATAGAAACATCGAACACCGGATGAATCGAGTCTATCTCACTACGTAGTTTCAACTCATAGTCAACCTTCCCAATTTGCTTTAAAACCTTATAAGAAACAAAATATGAGGGACTTAACTTCCTCTTTCTACCGAATCGCATCACACCTTTCATAGGTGAAATCTTCAAGTGGACATGATAACCTATTTCAAACTCTATATATTTTCTTCTATTGTCGTCATAAGACTTTTGCCGACTATAGCTTGTCTTTAATCAATATCTTATAATTCAAACCTTCTCTATAGCTTCATAGAAAACATTTGGACCAAGGATTGAGTACTCACTAACCTCAAACCATTCAACTTGATATATACACCTTCTATAATAAAGATCTTCAAAAGGTGTCGTGGAGATGCTCGAATGATAGTTATTTTTGTAAGAGAAATTAATCAAAGCTAAGTGATCATCCCAAATTCCCTTGAAATCAATGACACAAGCTCTTAACATGTCCTTATGGGGATGAATGGAACGTTCCTAGTTGACCATCCGTATAAGGAAGGAATGTCGTACTAAATTTCACTTCAGTACCTAGACCCTTTTGAAAAGACTTCCAAAAACGAGAAGTCAATTGGGCACCTCTAACCGAAGTGATGGACAAAGGAGTCCCATAAAGACTCACAATCTTATTAATGTAGATTCTAGAATAATCTTCGATCCTGTATTTAGACTTTACAAGAATAAAATGGGCAGATTTTGTGAACCTATAAACAATAAACCATATTGAATCATTTTGCCTTCGGGTTCGAGGAAACCCAACAACAAAGTGCATATTGATGGCTTCCCACTTCCAAGTAGGAACATCCATGATTTGGGTTAAACCAACAAATTTAAGATGCTCAACTTTAACCTGTTTTCTATTTGGATACTTAGCAAGAAACTTTGCTATGTACCTTTTTAAATCATCCCACCAATAGATCTCTCTAAGGTCACTATACTTTTTTGTGCAACCGGATGTATAAAATAGCGAGAACCATGAGCTTCTTCTAGAATTTAATTTCTGACATCCTCAACATGGGGTACACATAATATCCCTTGGTACCTAAGAAAACCATACCCCCCTTAGGAGTGACTCAATGAGCTTTCCAAGTACGTATTCCTTCAACTCCATCAATAGTGGATCAAGATGCCCCTTAGATTTCACCTCCACCACTAATTATGCGTCAGAGTTATGATGGACCATAAAACCACCATGTGGAGAATCTTCTAACCACACACCTAATCGAGTCAACCTATTAACATCTTTCACAAGTTATTTCTTCTATTCTTCCACATGAGACACACTACCCATAGTCATACGAATAAAAGCATCTGTAACCACATTGTCCTTGCCCGGGTGGTAAATGACACTAATGTCGTAATACTTCAACAATTCTAACCATCTTCTATTTTTGAAATTTAACTTCTTTTGTGTAAAAACATATTAAAGACTATTATGGTCAGTAAACACATAAACATGCAAACCATACAAGTAATGTTTCCATATTTTTTAATGCAAAAACTACAACGAATAATTTAATATCATGAACAGGATAATTCTTCTCATGAACTTTGAGTTCCCTTGAAGCATAAGGAATCACCTTGCAATGTTGCATGACGACACATCCCAAGCCCACTCGGGAAAAATCACAATACACTATGAAACGTTCATTATCCACCGATAAGGTCAAAACTACAGCATATGTAAGCTTATCTTTAAAATCATGAAAACCTTTTCCATAACACACCAACCACTCAAACTTCACCTTTTTTTTGTCAAGGCTGTCAAAAGTGATGAAATGGATGGAAATCCATCAAAAAATCTTTTATATTACCCGAGTATACCCAACAAACTTTTTATATTTGTATAAGTCCAAGGTCTAGGCCAATTTCTTAGAACATCCACTTCATCAGATAAACCTTTACACCCTCACAAGAGATGATATGACCAAGAAAAGAAATTGAGTTGAACACAGATTCACACTTGCTAAATTTGGCATAATGTTGGTGTTCAGTGTGGAATTGCAAGGCCAGCCTCAAGTGACTCTCATGTTCAGTTTTATTCTTGAAGTACATATAAATAGCATCAATGAACATTTTCACGAATGAGTAAAGGTAATCTCAGTAAACTCTATTCATTAGGTCCATAAACGCCGCCGGGGCATTCATTAACCCAAAAGACATAACCAGAAATTCCTGAGTGACCATATCTAGTTCAATAAGTTGTGTTGGGAACATATTCACCTCTCACCCTAAGTTCGTCATATCACAACCTTAAGTTAACCTTGTAAAAGTAGCTAGCACCATGGAGTTGATCAAATAGATTATCAATTTGAGAAAGTGGATACTTGTTATTTATGGTGACCTTATTAACTTTAAAATAATAAGTGCACAATCTAAGGGACCCATGCTTCATCTTAACAAAAAAGAACGGAGAAGCCCATTGAGAAATACTAGGTTTATTGAAATCCTTGCCTAGTAAATCTTTGAGTTGGAGCTTTAACTCTTTCAATTTATTCAAAGCCATCCTATGTGGAGGATTTCAAATATGATTCATATCCGGTAATAAATCAATACCAAAGTCAATTTCTCGTTCAGGAGGAACTCGTGGAAGGTAATTAGGAAATACTTCTGGAAAATCTTTCACAACAGGGACTGACTTATTAGAAGGAGTTTCACATTCTAGGTCGTTAACCCTCTTTATATAATATAGCAAACCCTTGGATATCATTTTACAAACCTTCAAAGAGGAAATCATTTTACCCATTGGCATAGAATTTCCCCCCTTCAACTCTAGAATAGTTTCATCAGAGAATTGAAACTTCACTACACTTATTCTACAATCTATGGAAGAAAAACAATCATGAAGTCAATCCATACCAAAGATCATATTGAAATCAAACATGTCCAGTTCTACTAAATCAACAAGATTAACTCTATTGGGGATCATTACAGGACCTTTCCTATAGACTCTTTTGGTAAGTACAGTGTCACCCATTCGGGTACAAAACGAAAAGGGTTCAATCAACACATCGGTATTACATAAAACTTCCTAGCTACAAAATATGTAAAAAAATAAAGAGTAGCACCTGGATCAACCAATGAATAAACATTAGAGAAAACTTTTTTGATTCCTGTCATAACATCGGGAGAGTTCTTTTGTTCATCCATAACCTTGAGTGCATAGAAACTGTTCTCTGTGAATCTTCAAGACTAGGAACAGTTGATTGAGTTTGGCAATTCCCCTTACCTTTACTTCTTACATTAGGACAATGTTTCATCATATGGACAACTTTGCCATAACCAGAGAAAATGTTAGTTCCAAGGCATTCACCTGCATGTTTCTTACCACACTTACCACAAGTTTGTCTCTCTTTTGGTTAATCAAAATTTCTCCCCTTTTGAGGTTTAGGATTAAAAATTGTATCATTGCGATTCTTAGATAAATTTGTAGGAACCTAGTTTGAAAACCATTTCTGGAACCTAGGCTTCTCTTGCACATCAAACCTATTCTTAGAGGAACTACTTTCAAAAGACCTTGCCTTCTTAGGTTTCCTATTCTTCTTCCTTAGACAACTATCCTCAACTATTTCAGCATGAAACATAAACCTAGAAAGATCCATATTGTCATGAAGCATGGCTGCTTGAAATTCTTATTCAAGCTCATCGGATACACCCTTTATAAAATGGCTCATCTCATTCCTATCAATTGAAACAAAAGAGGAAGCATATTGGACAGCTCAATGAATTTTAAGGAGTATTTCTTAACAGTTATACCTCCATGTAGAAGGTTGATTAACTCTTCTACTTTAGCTTTCCTTTGTTCCCTTGGAATAAATCTGTCAAGAAATAACTTTTTGGAGATCTCCCAAGTGACGGGACCACCTTCTAAAGACCTACTATCCTTCCACTAATTTTACCATGTCTGACACACGTCCTTGAGTTGATATGAAGTTATCATAGCCTTCTTATTAGTACTCACCCCCATAGCAAAAAAAAAATTGTAGACCTCACAAAGGAAGTCTTCGGGGTCTTCATAAACCTTAGATTAAAAAAACATAAGGGGATTCATCCTTGTAAAATCTCTCATAACGCTATTAGAAAATTAGTTCTCTCGAGGAACGACCTCCCTGTTATCTTGTGCCGTAATGGACTAAGAGTGAGTGGTGATGGGTTTTTCCATTTAAAGGAGGGCTACCCTCACCTTAACATCCTCCTTTCCCAGAGGATTGACCACAACTGTTCGCTTGCAGCAGCTTGCAATGGTGAATCATTCGATTGCCTTAAGAAGTAGCTCCCGCATTCACAATCTCATCTCCTACTCTCATCGTGTCCTTCTTGTGTTCATCGCCTAAAATCACAAGATAGGGATTACATTCTAAAAGACACATAGTGTAAAAACTGTAAATCCACAACATTGGAGTATCAAGAAAAGAGAAGTTTCTACTCAGCACATAACCTCTGAACCATAATTGTGGCGCACTTCACAACCATGAACAAGATACTATGTAATATACTGAAGTGAGATATTGATTCTAAGTATATTTAACCTCATGCTCTATTAGCAATATTGTCACACCCGGAGAGAACATCGTAGATGCCACCAACGTCGTCGTCCTCTAAGAGGACTCATACAATTCCTTAGCATTCGTCATAACATGTGATCAGTAAAAATTGCAAAAAAATTTAAAACTTTTCTATAATATGTGAAGTATACAGAAACTTCATATTTAACATTCATAAATACATACTATGTTCTAAGAACTTGTCTCACATATATTAAAATCATCTAAGATCACAATTATGGACATAGACAATAAATAATAATTATGCAATATAGGACTTAATATAAATTAATCCAAAGAACATAATGGAATTAGCGTATTCTTAAAACTACTTAAAATCTGCATAAGCTAGAATTTTGAAAAGATAGCATGCCTGAACATGAGGACCTACCAAGATTTGGAGAAAGAGTTCAAATATTCTTCAAATCAACCTCCTTAAAATTCAATGGCCGGAACATACAATTGTAGTAATATAAAGTAATGGGATTACTATGCAACATGTACTAAGTATAGCTATATGCACATAAAATTTAAGTACAAGCATGAAAAAGGATCATTTATCATTTCTTTGTAAAGCATGCTAAGTCATATGAGTGTCTTCAATGCTACAGTAGAGTATATCAAAATTAATGATTTAATCAACATACAACATGATCATTATCAACATAACATACAAAACACTTACCAATGATCTCATCCTCAACCTACAATTGCGATGGTCATGTGAATCCCTATAACACCACACAACCAAGTAGATAAGATACGATACCATAAGTAAAGCTTTGCTTCATATAACTTGTAACATAAGTAGTCATCACTTCATAAAGAGAAATCTAACCCAATAAAATATTCATCATAATGACCAACATCATATAAGAATAACATCATGTATCATAAGCATATATCTTTCATGTTATCATATTACATAAGAATAATCTCACAGGACTTCCTTTATAGTAACCTTGTGCAATGTCTAGGTATAGTCAACGTTCATTTACTTATCTTTCATTTTACATGAGGGAAGATACGCCATAACCAACATATACCACGTTATCTAAACATGGAATCCTATCTCATAATACCCCACACCAAAAGAAGGTGGTCTATCGACCAAAGTAGATCTAAACAATACATAGCTTTCTAGGTGGATGCACTAGATTGTATCCTATGGTGGTAACATATTTAGAAATCTAGGAGATATATTAGAGATCCATAATTCCACATTACATGGCAGCCTCTATCTCATGTGAGTCATTGTGAACCTACCTTTAATCTAGGGAAGGGACGCCTCTCATGTCTAGTTCATCATTTCTTAGCTTAAGTCCCTTTCCTAAATAACCTTTTAGTTTTCTTTTATCGTAAACTTATCATAGGTCATAGGATATTAACTACTTTTATAATCATGATCATGAGCTCTTTAGCATTAGATGATAATTTCCTTTCATCGTAACCCTTCATGTGTGAGATTTACATAGCATAATAATCTTGTGTAAAGTATACAAGAGAATATCATAACTTGCATTATCTTATTCTTATCATGATATAAGGAGTAACATGTTCATATCCCAACCTATGCACATAGAAACATCTTACATACTTCCACAACATAACATTATGATTTATAGTCTAACATACATATTGTAGCATAATCACGACTTTAAAAGACTTACCTCTCGCTTCCGTGTTCCTTATTAAAGAATTTACATTCAAGTTACAACATTCATAACCATAACATAGTGAAATACTCAATAGCATAATAAAGAAACACTCTTCAAACCATATACAATATTAATGCATAATGTAGGATATAGGAAAGAGTAATTTAAGAGTTCATTCTAGTCTTAGTTCCAATCCCTACATTTACATGTCATCTAGTAGAAGGTATTACCTGTTCGAAACCTTCAAATTGATAATAAAAATGATTCACACGAAAATATATCATTAAAAGTCAAACACTCAACAATACATGCCTAATTAACCATAGAAAACAATTACTTTTCATCGAGAATCATAAATGTAGTGTTAGGAAGAAAATCCATTTTGTAGAGTACAAACCCTAGAGTTATGTTTCTTGAGAACTTATCTTTGAAAGGATCTCTTGGGAAAAGAATACAAAGAGTGAAAAACACACACATTATACATGAATAATCCATGAAAATTTGATGAAAATCTTGAAGTCTTCGTCTTTTTCCGTAAGCTCTTCTTGTTCTTCAGTGGGGGTATGAAAAAGAGTGTTTATTGAGAGATGAGTGAATTTTCGTTTGAATCTGATTTGGTCGTGTAAAAGTGGTATAAAACTGACCTTATATCCATATAATGTCGTCCTATTAATTACCATAAACACACTCCACTTAAATGGGTCTTTTTAAGAAGTTAAATTACCAAAAATATGAGTTTAACAATTCTGGGAAGTGGATACGCGTCGCGGGGACAATTCCCATTATTTTTTACAGTATTTGGGTTGAGGAAGAGAGGTGTGTGTCAGCCTCGCGTCGCGAGGCTTCCACTCAAATTTTGAGGTAGAACACTGCGTGACAGCCACGCGTGGCACACCCTAAGCCCTCATCTTGTTCGCGCAGGCTGCTTTGGCAGCCGTCCAACTCATATTGGTGTCTTCCCCAAGGACTCTTTGGTTGGTCCTTGGGGTGTCGTTACCAGATTTTTGTATCCTTTGGGCTACATAGTACCTATTCAAGGTATCGTTACAAGTTTTGGACTTCATTTGACTCCTCAAAACCTTCACCAAACATAGGGACGTCAAGTAGTTCAATTTATCTAGTTGTCTAACGTCAAGATCTTTCTTTGTAATTTTGGATCTAAAATTTTCAAATGAACTTATAACATTATTATTGGTTTAAAACACATTTTAAACATTAATAACTATATTAAGCTCTAGTCCAAGTCATGGCATTCTAGAGTGTTACACTTACCATTGTAATGACCTTCTTCCCCTGAGTTCGTGTCCTGCATCCTGGGAATAATATCATGTTTGAACTTAACTTTACCATGAGAATGATTAAAAGAATAAGCATTCATACATGTAGGTGTTTTTGTCTCATTCCTTGAATCTGGTACTGGTTTCTTAAAATCCAAAGGGAAAATGTGGAAAGATTTCCACAGCAATCACTTTCATTTGTTGGTTGCTCTAATTTCTTTCCAGCCTTTCTTGAATTTCCTTTAGATTGTGGTCCTGAGCTAGCTGAGATATATATATTGGTAAGGTAGTGGTTATTGTCCAACAGATATGCTCCATTGATATCGACTTGCTCACTTTTCCTTTATTCGAGTACTTGTTCACCAGAATTGTCCTCGCCGGCTACTGGGCCGTTCATTTTTGTTGAGATTTCTGTGAGATGCACGCCTTTACTAGGGTAATAATCCATAGAGTTAGACTCACCATTTATCTTTTGAAAAGTCATTTGATTTTTAGAGTAACCATTAGGCGATTTGACCTCGATTCCTCAGTTGTCGCCTCCTCATAATTCTCGAATGGGACAATGGAATAATTTGATTTTTGAGTATGTTGTATCACTTGCTTCTTAGAATCATCCCCTGTAGTCCTTAAACCTTGATTCAATATGATTTGATCTGGGAAATAATTTTATGATTCCCATCAACTTTACTCTACGATTTGGCATTGTTTTTCACTACATTGGTTTGCAAATTCCCAGAGTTATACTTGGAATTAGAGGGAAATTCTGTATTGGTTTTGTTTGCATTGCTCAAGCACTCCTCTTGGAGTTGGTCCGGAGGCCTGGAAATTCCCAGCAGCGGATCACACAACAATCCAACCAGAGTTCAACTAACCGTTAAAGACACCTTTGTACGCATATTTAAGAGAGCGCATGTAGAGTTATAAATTAGAGAGAGAGAGGAATAGGAAAAAGGTTTAGGGTTACTATTATGTATTAGTTATTTTTATGTTTTAATATTTGTAGTTTAGGATTTGAGTTTTAAAATCAATGGTATAGTGTTTAATGTTAGGATTATCGTATTATCGACTTACAGGTTTTTTTGGACGTATGGTTTAGGCTTTAGAGTTTAGGGTTAGGTTTAGGGTTAGGGTTAGGTTTAGGGTTATTTTAGATTTTATGATTCAAGGTATACCACTTGAGATTAAATATCTATGATTTAGTATTGAATATTTGAGTTTTGGTATTTTGGGCTTTGAGTTTCGGGTTTATGGTTTTGATTAGGTCTTTTTTTAGTTTTGGGGCATAGGGTTTTGGATTTGATATAATATAATGGTTGTTGTAGTGTTAATGGTTTAGTTTTGCATTTTGGGCTTGGGGGCTAGGGTTACAATAGGGTTAAGTTTAGGTAACGTATGGGATTAGGTTGTTCTTTAGGTTTTGGGTTTGGGATTAAGGATTTGAGCTTCAATATCAACACTTAAGTGATTAATGTTAGTTTTTTTTGGTTGAATTACCCTGGTAAGTGTAGGGGATGAGCAACGTCCCCAGGCCTTATCATTAATAACAAAAACAAATACAAGACGGGACACTAAACTAACCACAACCCCCTAAGATTGTTAGACGTCGGACTCCCAAAGCGAAATCAACTTTTACCCTTACCAAAAAGGATGGAAACCAAAATACTACAGCAACCTAAGAGAGGATACTCTCAATATAAAGTATATAGGAATCATAAACTAGGGAGACACCCTCTTTACAAGAAAACTTAACTAAACTAACCTATTCAAAGTTGTTAATTTAATTATAGCGAAGTAGGTTGAAAAGATAAACAACCTAAAGGAGGTAAAAAATCCCTTTTCTTCCGTATTCAAATTTAGGCAAATCCAATAGCAAGTGATAGTAGGATTTTGCTTCGTTGTAGTTGGTGGCTGTTGAATGAAAATATACCTGAGGAGTGGGCAATGAGTGTGGGACTATGTTGTGAAAATGCATCCGCTATTAATTTCTTCTC
Organism: Solanum habrochaites; assembly: GCA_027704765.1. Classification (NCBI taxonomy): domain Eukaryota; kingdom Viridiplantae; phylum Streptophyta; class Magnoliopsida; order Solanales; family Solanaceae; genus Solanum; species Solanum habrochaites. Next base: position 42,198,663 of record JAKWJA010002491.1, read on the forward strand.
TGAATAAAGATGTATTGAAGTTATGTATTGGATTGAAAGATGTTGCAGCCTTCCTTGTGATGATAAGTGATACGTTCAAACTTACTCTCAAATAAGAAGTAAATCGGGTTCACGTCAAGTAAAAAAACACAATAGTGAGTCGTGGGATCGTTCCCACGAGGAAAATAGTCTACGACTTAACTTTCAACTTGGTTATTACTATTGTTCTGTTGTGATAACTCTTAGAAAGTAAAAAACATAAAAAGTGGGGTTTGTATTTTCCAATGAGTAAGAATACCTAACGAAATTGAAGAGACACTTCAAAGTTTGAAAGTGATTTAATCACCACATTATCAACGCGCCCGCCACATCCGGGGCACACGAGTTCCCACAGGTTCATAAACTTGATAATCTAACGTAACAATTCTTTCCTAGTATCTTGGTGCAAAGTGATAAGTTATGTATTTCAACTCCTTGGTAGAGCAAGAGCATATGAAAATGCTTCACTCCCGCACCTTGGTCCTTCGGCTTAGGTGTGTTGATTTCCTAACACTTGGGGCGATCTCTAACGTTGATCATCCGTTTTTATTAAAAAGACTTCTAAGCGACAATAATTATTCTATATGCAAGACACTTTCTTAGAATGTTATTTTAGCTAGGGTTTATCTCATTATTTTGCCTATGGTTCACAACCATTATTGGAGTTTAGTTACTTCATAGCCATATAAACAAATATTCAAATATAATTAAATAAAGAATTCATGTACTACTTCAATGAGAAAAAAATAAAATCCAAAAGGTTGCTTGATTATCATCAAAAAATCCTTGCAATCATGATAATTCTAAAATCTAACACTAATACAAAGAGTCTAATAATATCATTGTCTAACTATCTGTTGTCTAAACCTCACAAAACACGAGGTTTGTTCAAAAAATATATTAAAAAAAATTAAAAAAACCTAATTACACAAGAATTCTAATTGCGGAAAATCTGCAAAACGCTGGCTGGTTCGACGGACCATGCGACGGACGTCGTGTCATGACGGACCGTCATGCGACCCGTCATACCATACTGTTGAACTTTATTTGCTACTCTTTCATTCCCCTCGACGACAAGTATGACAGACCCCCCTTTTCCATAGGACAAAAAGTCCATCGAGGGTCTTTGTTTAAAAAGACTTCAACTTCAGCTCTAGTACGGGAGTCACTTCTCTGAATCCACGACAAACCTGCATAACGGGACAGTCATAGCCATGACGGACCGTCGAGTCGCAAGCTTCGTTATCCCCACTTGGTCAGGACTCCCATCTCCTTCAGCAGCTTCTTACCTGCCACCTAGGACCGTCACAAGCACGACGGACCGTGCATCCGCCTCGTTGGGTGGTCTCTTCTGTATTTCTTTCTCAAATCTCCGCATTTGGGCTTTGGACAGATTTCCTACAAAACAAAGAGAAACTTATATTAAAAATTGCACAAAAAGTCTTTTGACGCACTAAACTTAAGAAAAAGTATTAAAAGATACCGTGAAACCACGGTCTGAAAATCCTCACTTAAATCGGGTTGTCCTCAAGAGACGCACTATGACTCACGACCACCAATCCTTGTACAATAAAGGACATGTTTTATCCTTTGAATCATTGGATATCAATCCCAATTATTCTCATAAAAATCTTCATGTTACCACTATTAGGCTTGAATTTTTGTGGGGATCGGTGAACATGAAACAAACTCACAATGCATGAACACCTTCCTCCTCAATTTATCACAGAGGTGACTAACAATTCTTTGTAGAAACTAATGTCCTCACTTTAGAACAAATGGCTTATTTTCACACAATGATTTCAGGTTGAGTATAAGGATACATGTCACACTCGCTCTCAGACAAAGTCACACTTCATCATACCTATCCATAAGCTTGCCCTTATTTTCACTGCCTTAAGTTCGCTATACAACCCTTAGTCTCACGAAGGACTTTTTTAGCTCTTGTAACAAGGTCCAGGGTAGGTAGGGTACATTTTAAGTATACTTAGTGAGTTTTGACCCTCCTTGACATTCGGCTAAACCACCCTTTTCATATAATTGTATCTCGACACAGTTTCTCATCCTCTTTCCCTTTGCTCCTCAATTTTTCTCTATTTCTTAATTTGTGTAAGTGACTCTCTCTTTTTTGTTTTTTAATTATTGATATTTTTCTTTTTCTTTGCTTTTCTTTCAACTAATTTGAGTATGTACTTTTTGTTCTCTTCTTTGTTTCTGTCAACCCCATGTCAGGGAGCATTCCTCATTATAGACACCCTCAACTCATGGGTTTGCAGAGTCAAGGTACACAATACCAAACGTGGGTCAGGGCCAAAACCGAAGTTCTTACTGCATTAGCCACCCTCAACTTATGCGTTGGCATAAGATGGGTGCACATGTCAAAGGAGGGAACAGGGCCAACACATGGCCTCCCCCGAAAAGATCCGTTAGGGTGAAAAAGAAAGTATAATTTAAGCTCGGATGATTTGGATCAAGAAGGATAAATTTCATTTGGTTCTTGTATTTGGGCTAGAAAGGGCTTTCGAATAAGGGCCTATGATCCTTCCTAATTGTCTATTCAGCTTACTTTAGCAGACACTACACAAGGGCAAGTATAGCTAAGTACAATTGGGACTATTCAAATTCTCCTCAGCTCACTTGACATTCTCATCTCTATACCAGATTGTCAAACACCTAGTTTTTAATTAAGACTTAGCGTAATGCAAAATGGTGTAACCTCTATATTTCGCTTAGGTCACACAATTATCAGTTACTATGACTAGTCATGCATTATTTCCAGTTTATAGATATCATTTTGCTCATGCTATCGAATTAAACTATGTACAAAGGATAAAAACATTCCGATTCAATATAAAAAGTTAATCAGTTTTCTGGGGAAAAAAGAACACAGGCAAGACAACCCCAAAAGAGGAATAGTGAATTGGGCTACTCAGACTTCACCATAACACTCACATCCATTTACCCCACACACCAACAAAAAAAAAAGCATGATATTGTCCCCAATGCATTAAAAAATGTAAATAATGGAATGGTAGTGAAGCAAACCTTTTGTGGCGCAAAAGCGCAGTTTGATTCAGCAAGATGGGGGTCCGGTCCCAGAACCCAGGTCCGCTGCCAATCGTACACCCTCAGTAATGTCCTCGCAACAGCCGCACCATCAGTAAGTGCCCCAGCGCTATCTACGTGTGGGAGCTAGGATGGCCCCAGCCGCTAACTCTGACGCCTCTCTAATATGTTGAGCAAGCCTCGTCAGCAAGGAGGCTCCGCGTACTCCATCTCTGGCCGCTCCTTCTTTTTGCGAGAGCCTCATCCTACGCTCGGACCCTCCGCCTTTTGTCACTCTCTCGAAGGGGGAGGTGTGGATTTTGAAGTACGAAAGGGCCGATCCGCTACGCACAGTATCCTCAGCAGAGGCTTGATAGAAGGGGCCAGACCTCCGGCACCCTAAGCCTATAGGGATCGTTGTCGATGTCTGCCCGAAGAAGACTACCGACTGCAGCCTGAAAGAGTGGACACATACACTAAAGGGCTGTCGTGCTAACAATTCTCAACTCAAAGGCATCCAGACGATGGTGACATCCGCAATCTTCCGCTCTGTGTAAACGCGCATTTCCTCTCTAGACGCACTTCAGACTCAGCGGTAATCCACTTCTGCATTCCACGGCTGGATATTGATGCTGAAGAGTGGCAAGTTGTGCCTCTAATTTTGGACCATAAGACAACGGGACAGATACCGGTAGAGAGACTGGTTGTGCGAGGGAGATCGGGGGCTATGCTACTACACGGGATAGACTCGAAACCGGGTAGTCCGTGCGGTGGACGCCGTGTAGCGTGTGCGGGCCTGGAGTTAACGAATCTGCAGATCATCAGCAAGTGGTGAAGCATTGGACGGGCGCCGCCCTCTACGTGTGGGGCCAACTCATTGGTCGTCATGATAGAAGCGAACGTCAAAACGGTTAAAGTGGGGTCTTAAACAATCTATGGGCCATATGGGCACACCTGCGGACCTGCAAAGGGCAAAATCATGCACGGAAAGGGGAGGTGGTTGGGACCTTGAATGACTATCATGCATGATTCCGGGAGAAGCCATTGCAAAGCGACTCGAACCTACTATAATAGCCGCCATAAACACTGCGCGATCCCAAGTACCGATGTTTGTCAGCTGCTGTAGGGGAGAGGCTGTGATGGATAAGCGCCACCGGGAACTTTGCTGTGATGTGAGGTTGTCCTTCTTGATGGACCCCTTTGGATCAGGACCCAATCGCACCCTCTCCATCTCTGGAAAGGTGCAGGGGCCATCCACCTCTTGGTGGTCTTATCTCAGTGCCAGCTCGCGCAAAGAACGTCATCCTTTACTATTGCAGCGGTAGTGTCAAAAATCGGCAGTGATGGGGGTCTGGGGATCATCTGCACTCTCGCCGTATACTTCCACCGGCGGATGGCGGGCAGGGAAAGGTCGACAGGCACGCCCCGACGAACTTGAACCCTGCTACAGAGGGGCCTGTTTGCGAGAGAATCCCCTATCGATCTGTGATCGGAGAGACGCTACGTAAGGATGCATAGAACTTTCAGGACCATCTCATCGCTTATGTATCGCCCAACGGATGTGCTATCCACTCCAAACATGCTTGGTGAAGAGATTTGGATCCATGCATCGGGGAAGGCCTCCGTGTAAGAACCGCCGCTCCAAGTGAGTGTTCGAGTCATCACGGCCTTTATCGTTGAGGGAACTTGGCGTCGGAGTAGTTAGTGTAAAACTTGAAACTGGACGTCGAACACCACCGGGTTTCAGGCTGGTCAGAGGCCGAGGGTGGGGACCTGAGCGGGTGCGCAGGATGTAGAGTCTGAACTCCGCCTCATAGACGGAGGCCGACGCGTGCAGAAGCAGTGGCGGGGCGGAAACCTATGCAGAGCCAGAAGGCTTCCTAGGCACCATGAGAATACTAAGGAGCCAGACGCTCCTTCCTCAGGTTGTGGCCGACTAGAGGGCTGTACGGTTAGCTCATGTGCGGCTCATTATCAGAATGCGGAGGCAGTCAGGATAGTGCTTGCAAGTTTTTGGGTGTGGCTTTGGGAGCACGGCAGTGCGAGAAGGAGCGAGAAAGGCCTGGGGGCACGTACTCATGGTCACGATCATCATCAATGCGATGACCATGCGGGCAGATGGAGCGACAGACGTAGATCGCCCACGGTGCGTAGGTGCGGTCTTGCTTGGGATGCCAGACTAGATAGTACCTGTAAAAGGATCAATATGTGTAGAGTAGTGGTAAACAAAAACAGGCAAGCTCATTATGACCCAATAAACTTTGCAAAAAGTGTTAGTAATATTGATGAAACTGTATCACGAGGTCAGATCCAGATGACGGACTTCGTCCGGGATAAGACGGACCGTCATGAGGCCGTCATGAGGTCCGTCGTGTTGTACGTGGTCTATGTATATATAAAGAACCATGAAGGAGGGGGTCTCTTTCCCACATGACGGTCGAGCAGGAACGACCTCCGTGTGTATGAAGGTCCATCGTAATGTCCGTCGTAGGACACTTATAAAATGTTGGGAGACCCTTAGTGAGATGAGTCTCTGACCATGATGACGGTCCCGTGCAGACGGACCGTCCATGGGTATGACTGTCCACGTAATTGTCCATCATAGGACACTTAGAAAAATGTGGGAGACCCTTAGCAAGAGGGTCCCCGACCATCATGACCGGTCGTGCGGATGTACCTGTCGGTTATGACGGTCCGCCTTAGACACTAGAGAATTTTGAGAGACCCTTACAGAGGGGTCTCTGACATCATAACGGTCGTGGGCAGGACGGACGTCGTGGGTATGATGGTCCGTCACAATGTCTTTTTTCCCCCCCGTGGGATGACACATGGAAAAGTGAAGACCTTAAAGCAAGGTCTCTTACAACCACAACGGTTGTGCAGGACGGACTGTCGTGAAGACCAACGGTCCGTCACATTTGTCGTTGGGACACGTGTACTAGGTCTTTTGGGAACGGACCCTACGCGATCCCTCTGTGTTCTATTACGGTCCCGTCATCGGGGTCTCATTTCTGAATAGCATGATAGGCTGGGGGTACCCATGCAATCCCTGTGAACCCACAGGTCCTGGTAGTGTGTGGACCTCTTTTGTCTATCCCAACTACCTAGGAACTAACAATGGCAAAAGCCAACCTATTTCTAGGGTGGTAAAATGGTAATTTCGAACATTTTGTAACCTGGGAAGGTAGGAATCTATAAAGTAAGACAAATACTATGAGAACTACGCGTATCTACCTAGTTACAAAAATGCAAGATAAATGAGTATAATAGAGACACCATACCTAGGATATGGAAAAAATAGATGGCAAGTTACTCGATGGCAAGGTAGACAACCTACAGCGCAGCTCCGCTATTAACTGATAATGGTACGGCTTTGGAGAATTTTGGGGCAATGATCAGTGGGTGGAAGTGGAAGTTGAAAAGAGATGTGGAAGATGAGAGGAATACGGAAGTAGTGGGGTGAAATAGTGGAGGGGTGGGAAGTATAAACGTCAAATTTCAAAAAGGTCCACGGGCGGGTCGGGTAGAATTCATTATCGTGTGACTTTCCCCGATGGAGGTCCGTCGGAAGTTTTGACGACCCGTCGTAGGTTCCTCTTTTGTGCCCTAATTTTATAAGAGCTAAAATGTACCTGGACGCTGGCTGCATACGACGGTCCGTCTCATACCCAATGGCCGTCGATATACTCCGTCATTGGACTGCTGCAATGGTAATTTTTCTACAAAAATTTCCTGTGAAGTGCCTTGCAAATCAAATCCCATTATATAAAAATGCTACAATTACTAAATGAAAAATGGTCAGAATTGGGTTTATCCCAACAAGCTGCCTTATTTAATGGTCGGCACTACTGGGGCCACTTGATTACTCAACTTCCATCCATAGGTATGCCTCTGATCACTTCCTTCGCCGATTCAGCAACCCGAGTAGATTTTTATCAATGCGTTTCCAGGTCAAGCTTTGAAAACCGCACACCCTCCTTTAGTTTCCAACTCAACTTCTCCATGAGGGAATTTTGGGTACCCGTGTACGGACCAGTCCTTTGGAGTGTGAGTTTGCCTGGAAATCAGCTCAATCTGGAATTATAAAAAGCAACCAAAGCCCCGACCATAAACTGTCTTTTTTCCATTTGTTGTCATGTACTTTCTTCATCTTTTCTTGTAGAGGACTGATCTTTCATCAGCGTTTCAAGGCGCAAGTCATCCAGTCATTCAACCCATTTACCCATTGCTCGGCACTTCGCTCCAATCATTTTTTAACTTCTTCATAGCCACATGGCTTTATGCTCTAAGTCAAGACCGAAAGTATGCAAGAATTTCCCATATATCAAGGTGGTATGGAGACATACCTATGGATCTTATATGCTGCCGTTAAGGCGCCCCAAAAGCATCATCAAGCCTCCTGACCAATCCGTTTCTACTATATACTATCTTTCACTGTTTTGGGGACAATATCTGTTGATCTCCCGATTCGACACTTCACAACTTGCCTACTAGTTTGAGGGTGGTAAGGATGGACCATTATGGCGACCCCCATATTTCCACTAAACCCCTTGAACAATCTGTTGCAGAAGTGGAGCCCCCATCACTCATCTGGCCCTGGGGTGCAAAAATGAGAGAATATATTCTTTTTCAAATAAGGCATGACCCCTCCTCCCCCTTTCCCCTTCATTGTGTAGAGGGCTATGGCTTCGACCATTTAGATACATATCAACTGCACTAGAATGTACTTCATCCCATGAGAACCCACGAAATGGGCCCATCAAGTAAATACCCCAGACATCAAATAACTCTATCACAAGAATGGTTTAGAGTGAGCTCTTGCTTCTTGAACCCCGCCACCTCGTTGGCATCTGTCACATGCTTTTGCAAACCCTGACATCTTATGAAGATTTGGCCAATAGTAACCACATTGTAAGAATCTTATGAAGCGGTTCGGATACCACTGTGGATGTCCCCCACGGGTGAGAATGGCATCCTCCAACACACTCAACATCTCACAACGCGAATAATCCGTCGGCACCACTCCTATACAAATATGGTTCATCCCAAGTAATTCTCACACGACATGAACTGTTTCTTTAATGAAAGGGACCCAATCAGGTTGAACAATATCACTCAGCCAGATAGTGTCGCAAAATCTAGCGAACATGGGATCATCTTGTGAAGCGGCTAATACATGTTCATCGGAACGTATCATTAATGTCAGTCTATCCCCTACTTCTCATGCTTCAATCTCTAGACGATATAATTGAGCATCAACTTGGTTTCAGTTCCTTTTCTATCCAATCCACTTCAAATAAATTCTTTGTAGCAGTATACCAACGAATCGCCTAGTTTGTTGCATCCCGTCTTTTGCCATCAATATCAAATGCTGATGGGCCATTAGGCACTTAACTCTAGTACCCTAGCAATAGGAGTCGAACTTCTCAAAAGCAAACCCTACTGCTAAGATTCTTGCTAGTCACTGTGTAATTCTTCTAAGCTTCATGTGGCTTTACTAGCATAGTAATGGGGTTAAGGATTTTGTTTTTCCTCTGTCCAAGTACTACACCCAGAGCACCCCACTAGCATCGCACATTACATCAAAATTGACTGTTCCAATACGGGGAAATAATGATGGCGCAGATCCAATTTTCTTATTAGTTCCACACCCGAATGCCTTAATACCAATTCATCAAAACAAAATTTACCAAATCTTTCTCAGCAGTTTGCGCAATGGGGTGCAATATCTTGAAATTCTTTGATAATTCTTCGTAAAAACCTGCTGCCCAAAAAGCTTCTCATCTCACCCTTTCACGAGATTGGTGGGGGAAGTCTCTCTTACCTCAGTATAGCTCGATCAACTCTATGGATGCCCCTTTTCTGAATGCGATGACCCAACAAATACCCTCTTTCACCATGAATGACACTTTTCCCGTTTAGTACAAATGTCAGTCTTCACATATCTTAAGAACCTCAGATATTGGTCAACCACCGCTCGATGAATCACCGACCACAGAAAATCATCCTAAAAACTTCTATAGTAATCCTCCACCATGTTCAGAAATATTGACATCCTGCTCTCTGCAAGGTTTCGGGTGCATTGAAACAACCCAAACGGCATTCTTCTGAATGCAAAGGTCCCATATGGGACAAGTGCAGGTGGTTTTCTCTTGATCTCTGGTGCAATAGAAATTTGATTATAACCACCCCAATACCCATCAAGAAACAATACCACCCTTTTCCACAAGTCTAATCCAACTTTTATCCATGAAGGGCATAGGAAAATAGTCTCTGCTCAGTCCATGATTTTTAGTTTAAATGGTTAATCCATACACACCCTCCATCAAGTAACCTGTCTCATTGGAACAAGTTCATTCTTTCGTTGTGGGACCACAGTCATTCCCCTTTCCCCCCCCCTTACGGTAACACACTGCACCGGGCATACCCAACTGCTATCGGCGTTGGATAACTTACACCGGCATCCAACCACTTGATGATTTCTCTTTCTTCACAACCTCTTAGCATAGAGGATTCAGCGTCTCTTTTGCTCAATACCGGCTTTGCATCAGGGCATGAGTTGGATTTTATGAGAGCAAATACCAGGAGGGATCCCAATAATGGGTCCCTCAATGGTCCCACCAATAGTCGTTTGAACCTTTTAGTACCTCATTTCACCAAACTCTGAACCTGTTTTCATCCGCCAGGTCTTATGCATGATTACCGCAAAGTGTCACCATTTCCTACAATTCATCCCTATATGAGTTGGGAGAGCTTTTAAATTTTAATTCTCTTTTGGAGCCTCCTCTATCGATGTTTCGCGAAGTGGGTACTCGTCGATTTTTCTATCAAGCTCAAATTTCTTTCGTTTAAACCAAACATCAACCTCGGTCAAGAGCCGCGACTAAGACTCATACTCTTCAAATGCAATTTCTATCAAAGTTCTCTTACTGCCGCTAATGCTTCTACCCCTAGACTTCTCTATTTGTGTATCAGATGTCTCACCCTGTTGTAGGATTAACATATGCCGATTGGAGTCACCACCTTCCTTATGGAACTACAAACATTAAGGTTACTTCCTCATTGTTCAAACAACCGAAATTTCATCTGCCCCCTTTCTATGTCTCTAAGCTCTCGCCGTAATAAGGAATTTCCTCCCAGAATAATGTCACACCTCAAAATCGACCTCGCAATCAGGAATAACAAAATCTGCTAGAAATATGAATTACTCCACTTTTACTCTAGCACATCGTGGAGTAATCCCTATGGTCGTTTTAAGCTATTCGATCAGCCATCAGTACCGCACGCATTGGGCTTTGGGTCACCCACACCAACTTCTTGTAAGATCGGAGGGCTGAGATTTATCTTGCCCAAATCACATAATGGCTTTTGCAAATGTAATAGCCCCATTGTACAAGGAATAGTGAACGCACCCGGATCTCTTTCTTTTGGACCAAGATCTTGTAAGCATGTAGCACTACATGCTGCATTTCTATCATCAGCCTGCAAAAGTGACTCAATCTTTTCCGTTTGTGACCAGATCTTTTCATAAATTTTGCGTAACCGGGCATTTGTTCAAAGCTTTCTATCAAAGGGAGCATTGATAGAAAGTTGGCTTCAACATTGTTATAAAACCCGATATTTGCCATCCCTCGTCTTTTTCAATAATGTTTTGCGGAATTTGGGGTGGTGGCCCTAGGCATAGGAGTTAACTTTTAGGAACTTCCAGCATCTTTTGTAGTTTATCCTCTAATTCCAGCATCAACTCTACCCTTTACACAGATTTCGTTTGTCACCTTTTCTTATCATATGGCAGAAGTGGGTCAATGGTTTTGCTTGCCACCGCTAGAGTAATTGCCATACATTTCCCATATTATTCTGATTTTTGGACAGTGTGCAGAGAGTGCCCGGTTGCCTGCCGTGTTTTCACAGTTGCAGATAAGTGGCCAATGGTAACTCAAGTTGCTTAATTGATATTGCATTGGTATCAACTTTTTGCCAATAGCTGCTAAATCATTTCTCAACCTTTATGGGCTCAGCACTCCCTAGCATCGAACCCTCTTATTTATGCAACATATCCTCAACTCGCGACATACTAACCATCCACCATCCCTAGAAGTAACTTTCACTCACTATTTTTGAGGATGAACATAGGGTCCATTCCTGTCATTTCTATTACTATAGTTTACTCCTTTGAAGTTGTTGTCCATTGTAGTTTCCATCTCGGACACTAATGACCCTCACGATTGTAGTTACATAGTTCCGAACCTTGGTTCCCTTGCCCTTCGCAATTATCCTGATTTGAGCGCTTGGTGCGCTTTTGTCGGAAACCCCCCATCTATTCCTTACTGCATAATGACTCCTTCTCAAATACACTCAATCGGTTTGGGGTGGTGGGTTTTAGCCAAAAAGGTTGTTTGATTGATTAATCTATCACAACCCCTAGTAACATTTTTTTAAGTACCAACCCAGCTCAGTTCTCATTTGAGCCATTTTTTCACGATCCATCTGTGGCCTGGTGTGTGCGTGGACCTGTACTCGAAGGTGTTTCTCCTCGCTTCCTTTTTCTGTCTTTTATCCCTGTATCAGACTTTCCTAGTACTCTCCAAGCTTGTTATTCCGTGAGATTTTTTCTAATTTTTCAGCGACTCAACATAAAGGACATTCTCCATAAGATCCCCCTGCTATAGTTCCAATAACCGCTTTGTTGTTATCATCTGTCCCCGCTAAAAAGTATTCTTTCAGTGACTCAATCATCTATACATGATTTGAACACTGTTCCCAAATGAGGGGTGAATCTATCCCAAGAACTACTAACTAACTACTCGCTCCTGGTATGCCACAAAGTTATTCACATCTGTCTTTGTGGTTTGATTTGTGGAGAGACCGGATAGTAGCGTGCTAATACGACATCCCTTAGTTGTTTCCAAGTAAAGCTGGCAGTTGTATGGGACCAGTGAACCAATAGCACCTCACAGCCTCTCTCCCCGTCAATGAGAGAGGAAACACTATGAGCCCTATTTACAATCTAGATCCCGATCAGGCCTCCCTACACAACTTTACACACTCTGACTGCCCTTACCTTCTCTATATGGGCATGTGACCTCAGAAGTGTATCCCTGAAATCACCTCTGGGCAAGTGGGCATTGGCATCATGACTAACTTATTGTACCCACAAAATTGTGGGCCTGTGGGTAGAGGAGGCAAAACATTGGCCCATCCCGAATCGCTATGTTATCATAGCTCTGATATACTTGGGCATGTCGGCGGGATCTTCCCCCTCGGTTGATTGTCCACCAGAGCATCGGAGTACATCTGACCATTGAACATCAACCGAGCTGGGATGTTTCTGGTTTCGATCCTCATCAGTATTCCCACTTAAGATATATATTTCACATGTACGTTCTAACTCGTGATCGTAGGAAACAATGGTTTCTCTTCCTCTCCGTTTATTTGGCATACAAGGAGGATAGTTCTGAAAGAAATCAAAACATAAAACAAAGAAAATCAAGAAAAATATCAACTAAACTATAGTAAAAGTGTCAAGTTAATCTAAAAGCAAAGTTCCCCTCAACGCACCAAAAATTTGATACGCTCAAACTTACTTCTCAATAAGACGTAAAGCGGTCGCGTCAATTAAATAACCCCAACTAGTGAGGTTGATCTTTTTCCCACAGGAAAAGATCTAGACAATAACTTCAACTTGTTTTGACTAGTGTTCGGTTGTATAACTTCTTTAGAAAGTAAAACATAAAAAATGGGGGTTTGTATTTCCCAATGAGTAAAATACTAACGAATTGAAAAGAGACACTAACAGTTTTGAAGTTATTTTAATCAATTAATCAGATAACTCTAGGGTTTACGTGTCCCCCCACACGTCATAAATTGGATAATTCTACAAACAATTCTTTTCCTATTATCTTGCTTCAAGTTATACGTTATGTATTTCTAATCTGGTCCGGCATCTAGAAAATCTCACTCCGCACCTTGGTCCGGCTACGTGTGGTTGCTTTCCTAACCTTTATCTTTATCTCATATTAAGCATCGTATAGCCTATTGACAAGTTATTACCTCGTACCCATCAATAACTAGCCTATTAGATGTATACACTAAATCTATTAATAATTCTTTTCCTATTATCTACCTCCCTGGTTCGCAAGTAGCATTAGGCGAGTTTCTAACGTGATCAATCCGTTAAAAGACTTCTAAGCGAAAGAATTATAATACTGCAAGACACTATTCGAGAATTGTTATTTTAGCTAGGGTTTATCTCATTATTTGCGTATGGTTCCACAACCCTATTTATAGAGTTTAGGTATCATAGCCATAACACAATATTCAAATATATTAAATAAGAATTCATTTTACTTACTCATGAGAAAGAATAAAATCCAAAAGGTTGCTTGATAATCACCAAAAAATCACTCAATCAGATTTAAATCCAAAACTCTAACCCTACGACAAAGAGTCCTTATGAATAGGAATTCTAACATCGTGTGTCTACCTCAAAAACGAAGTTTTTCGACTATTTATATAAAAATAAAAACTAATTACACAAGAATTCTAATTGCTAGAAATCTTCCATAATGCTGCTGGGCGACGGACCGTCTTGGTCCATGATGACCGTCCATGACTCCGTCGTCCCAAACTTGTGCACTTTCCCTTCTTCTCTGCGCTCTGCCTTCATTCCCCTTGCGGCAAGTATGGCGGACCCTCATAGGCCCACAACGGTCCGTCGAGGTTCTTCGTCAAATACTTCAACTCTCAGAATTTGGGTACTGGATCACTTCTCTAACTCCACGACGAACCGTCAGAACGACGTCATATCCAACAGACCCGTCGCAAGCTTCTTAATCCCACACTTGGTCGACTTTCCCATCTGCCTTCAGCAGCTTCTGTAACATGCCCACTACGGACCGTCACGAAGCACTACGGACCCGTCATCAGCTCCGCAGGTGTTCTCCTTCTTCTGCATTTCTGCTCTCAATCTCCGCATTGCTTTGGACAGATTACTGCAAAACAAAGATAAACTTATATAAAAATTAGCACAAAAAGGCTTTTGGATGCACTAAACTTAAGGAAAAAGTATTAATGATATTGTGAAACCACGTTATATCATAATGCTCCATTTAGGGACTGCCATCTTTAGGACCCATTGCACTACTAGTTGTGAATCAAGTTCAAAAATTATGTTCATTTATCCTAGCTCAAGTTCCCAAGTTAAACCAAATATGGCTGCCTCTATTTCATCTTTGTTGTTTGTTCCTTCTCCAAGTGGTATTGCAAAAGAAATTAACACTCTACCTTGTTTGTCTCTCAGGATTGCACCAGCCCCCAACTTGCTAGGGTTCTTGAGTGCATTGGAATCATTGTTCACTTTGATCCACTAGTCTTCAAGTGTAAGACACTTCACCATGCTCACGTTGATGTCATGCACACATTTTTCACTCTTTTACATTAAGTCTGTCCACTTGGCCGACAAGTTAACTTGAGGAAATGCTGTTTTCAACATCTTGTAGTTGTACTCGTAGATTGCATATTTAAATATGTTGATGTTTGTTGCTTTACCTCCATATTTGGAAGCAAACCTGTTCTTCCATAAATTCCAGCAGATGAATATTGGCGTAGCTTGTAGAAGAAGTTTGTGGGCTGCATTCCTAGGATTGGCCGTCCACCATTGTTTGTGCAGATATGCATTAAAATGGTCTTACTGTAGCCTTCACTTCCGCAAAAGCTCCATACTTGCTGGCAAATTGGCCTTAATTGAAGTAAATGTTCTATGTTGTCCATACCTGCTCTATCAAGACAACAAAAACAATGTGATGGCTCAATGTCAAAGTTAGTCATTTGTAGGGAGTTTACCCCTTACGGTTCTCAATAAAAGAAAAGAAGATTTAAAGGGAATTTTTTTTTGCCATAGCATGGAGCTAAATTGATTCTTGGCTCTTTTGTTTCTTATTTCTTCCCGAGCTGAAGAACAACTAAAACAACCATGGTTATTGAGCTTCCGCAGTGGTTGATCAGGTAGTTGCTGTTGTGGAGAGATCTCTGCTGCCAGGATGTTAGAGAATTGACTGGCAGGAGCATGCTGTAACTGTTTGCTCCAACTCCACTTCCCCTATTCACAAAATTCATCCACAATAGAATTATTAAATCTATTGTTATTGGTAGTAAACTAAGCAAGTAGTCCACTGCCCAGCACGTTATCCCATAAAAATTAACCATTCCCAGCTTGAAGCTTCCAATGGATGTGTTGCTCATCATGTTGTCTGTTTATAAGCATCTGTTTTCAGGTCAGTAAATTTCCATTATCCCCTATTTTTCTTACTAGGTTTGATCTTTGACAATATTTTGCTGTCAAAAATTCTCCCCATAGTGTTTGTTTTGTTGTGAAGATCTCCCATTGTTTTAATTGAAAGGATTTGCAAATATCTTGGAAGTTTCACATTCACCCCCCCCCCCCAAATCATAAGGGTAACTTAGATATTTCCATGAAGCCCAGTGATACTTCTTTCTATCATTTTTCCATCCCCAGAAAAAGTTATCTATAAGCCCTTGGATTTGCCATATTATTGTAGTTGGAGGTGTTACAGTAGATAGAAGGTGGATAGAAAGATCCTGAAGGACATGTTTGGTAAGAATTGCCTTACCTCCATGGCTTAATTATTTGGTTTTCCTACTTGTAATCCTTCAAATAACCTTGTTAAGAAGATCAAAGAAATAGATATTCCTAGGCCTACCAACAAATAAAGGGCAGCCTAGGTAATTAAAAGGGCCTCGATTTTGTTTGAAACCTGTAAGAACTTTTATTGTATCTCTAATGGTATTGAAAGCATTGGAGTGTAGCATAAAGTTGATTTTGTATCCATTTATGAGTTGCCCAAAAGTATCTTCATACTCCATTAAAGTTTCCATAAGGAGTTTTAGGGTCTTGCATCTTCCAGATGTGAATATAATTGTGTCATTAGCAAAACTCAGTTCATTCACCTGAGTCCCTCTTTATTCCATGAAGGAACCATTATCATCTGGATGGTTGTGAAGCCTATTTAGTGATGTTGATAGTACCTCAGCACCTAAAATAAATAGGGCTGGAGAAAGAGGATCACCTTGCTTGAGACCTCTAGAGGAATAAAATAAACCATATCTCTTACTATTGACAATGATTGAGTACCAATTATTATCCATTATTAATGATTGAGTACCAATTATTATCCATTATTCTCCACACCATATGAATAAACACCTCTGCAAATCCCATTTTCCTCAGCACAAGGCAAATATATGACTAGAAGACCCTGTCATAAGTTTTTGCCATGTCTATTTTAATGATTGCATTGCTACCAATATTAGGTTTTTTGATTTGGTTAATGATTTCATGAGCAGCATGATGTTCTTAGAAATATTTCTACCTGTATCAAACTCGGATTGATTAGTAGAGATTAAGTGAGGCAGGATAGGCCTAAGTATGGTTTTCATTAGCTTAGAAATGTTTTTGCTAGTGAAATTACTCATACTTATGGGCCTATACTCAGTGAGCCTATTTGGATTATTCACTTCAGGGAGCAGCACAATACAAAAATGGGAGAAGTACTTAGGGATCATATGTCTGAACAACCCCCATTAGATCTTTCTTGATAGATGGCCCAACGGTTTTTCAACATAAATAACCCATTCATGACCATCACGACCACCGCTTGCAGAATTAGGATTCAAGAGAAACCCTACCCATCTTTTAAGTTCCATCCATACTAGGATCAATGGTAAGTTGAGCATATTGGTCTGATTATTCATTCTTTGTAATGCATTCCAAGGAGCTCCTTAATACTATTTCTTTTCTTTCTCGTTCACCAGTATATATTCCTTTGAACTGTTCACAAGCTAACTGAGCAATGTTGTCGTCACCTTGTATCCAATCTCCATTTTCATTGGCAACTTTGTGAATAAAAAGCTTCCTTCTTCTCCCCCTTATTACTGAATGGAATTATTTAGAATTAGTATCACCTTCTTTAAACCATTGGAGTTTTTTATTCAAAATATTATCTTCCAGCATGAGAAATTTGATGTACTTTGCATTAATTTCGTGAAGGATGATTCTATTTGAGTCACTTTGGTTAGTGATGTAGTTTTCTTCAGCGGTTAGTGATTTAGTTTTCTTCAGCTCTATGCACATGTTCCTCATACATCCTAACCTTTTTGAAAATATTACCAAATTCATTGTTAGACCATACACTAAGTATATTTGATAGCATTTTCATTTTTTGGTGAAATCTCTACATGTTAGTACCTGCTACTTCCTTCTCCCACCATGTTTTAACTGTTTTCCATTAAATTAGGGTTATCCACCTAAAAGTTGAGAAATCTGAAGTACTTGGTGTGATCAGTTGTTGTAGAAACCATTTCCATGAGTAATGACATAATCGATTAGTAAAGTACAATGAGTCAAATCAGTGTTTGAGGCCTCCTTTTTCCATCAAGATCATTTAATTAAACATAGACCTGTCAAGCCTCTTCCAAATTTTTTGATTGATACCCCTCTTTTTAGACCATGTGAATTTTATGTTAGGTTTTTTGTATTTTGGGCATTGGGTTTAGGGTTTAGAGTTTAGGGTTTACGGTTAGGGTTAGGGTTCATGTTGGGGATAAGGTTAGGGTTAGGGTTTAGTTTTTTTTACGTTTTAGGTTTAGGGGTTTAGGATATTTTTTTTAAATATATGGTTTGGATTTTAATATTTGGATTTTGGTATTTTGGCGCTGGGATTTCGGTTTAATGGTTTAGGGTTAGGCTTAGGGTTAAGGTTGGGTTTAGGGTTACGATTAGGGTTAGTGTAAGGGTTTAGTTTTTTTTTTGTTAGTGGGTTTGTAGTTTAGGATATGAGGTTTAAAATCCATGGTTTAGTGTTTATTGTTTGGGTTTTCGTACCATGGACTTAGGTTTTTTTTTTACTTAGGGTTTAGGGTTTAGGGTTAAGATTAGGGTTAGGATTAGGATTAGACTTAGGGTGTAGGTTTTATTTGTAGTTCTTATTGTGCAGGATTTAGCATTTGAGGTTTCAAATCTATGGTCTACCATTTAATGTTACGGTTTTGGTATTTTTGGCGCACGATTTCTTGTATATGGTTTAGGATTAAGGTTAGGGTTTTGGTTTATTTAGGTTTTTGGGTTTAGGATTTAGGATTTCAGGTTTAATATCAATCGTTTAGCGTTTAGTATTTTGGTTTTTGTATTTTGGGCTTGGGATTTAAGGCTTATTGTAGTGTTAGAGTTATGTTAATGTTAGGATTAGGGTTAGTATTGGGGTTGTTTTTAGGTTTAGGATTTTGGGTTAAGGATTTGAGTTGTAATACCTATAGTTTAGCGTTTAATATTATGGTTTTTGTATTTTTGGCCTTAGGTTTAGAGGTTAGAGTTTAGGGTTTAGAGTTAGGGTTAGGGTTCATGTTGGGGATAGGGTTAGGGTTATGGTTTAGGTTTTTTTTAGGTTTTAGGTTTTGGGGTGTATCTTTTTTTGTTAAAAATTGATTCTTTAGTGCTTAATATTTGGATTTTGGTATTTTGCGCTTGGGATTGGAGTTTAATGGTTTAGGGTTATGGTTAGGGTTAAGGTTAAGGTTAAAATTTCGGTTAGGGTTAATGTGAGGGTTTAGTTTTTTTTTTTTTGGTTTCTGGGATTGAAGTTTAGGATATGAGGTTTAAAATATATGTTTTAGTGTTCAATGTTTGGATTTTCATACTATGAACTTAGGTTTTTTTTTGGTAGTTAGGGTTTAGGGTTAAGATTTGTGTTAACATGTAGGATTTATCATTTGAGTTTTTAAATCTATGGTCTAGCATTTTAAGTTTGGGTTTTGGTATTTAGGGCTTAGGGTTTCTAGTTTATGGTTTAGGATTACCGTTAGGGTTTGGTTTTTATTGGTTTTCGGGTTTAGGGTTTAGGATTTCAGACATAATATCAATCGTTTAATGTTTAATATTTTGGTTTTGGTACTTTTTGCTTGGGATTTAAGGTTTATGGTAGGGTTAGGGTTAGGTTAATTTTAGTATTAGAGTTAGGGTTTAAATTGTTTTTAGGTTTAGTGTTAGGGGTTATGGATTTAAGTTGTAATATCTATTGTTTAGTGTTTAATGTTATGTTTTTTGTATTTTTGGCGTTGGGTTGAGGGTTTAGTGTTACAGTTAGGATAAAGGATAGAGTTAGGGTAATTATTCTTCTTAGATATAGGGTTAGTATTGGGGTTTATATTATTTTTTTAGGTTTTAGGTTTTGCGGTTTACAATTTTTTATTTTAATTATATGGTTTAGTGTTTAATGTTTGGGTTTTAGTACTTTGGGGTTGGGCTTTCGGGTTAATGATTCAGGGTTAGGGTTAGGGTTAAGATTAAGGGATAGGGTTAGGGTTGGGATTTAGATTTTTTATATAGTTTTAGTATTTGAGATTAAAAATCTATGGTTTTGTATTTAATGTTTTTGTTTTGTATTTTGGATGTAGGGTTAGGGTTTAGGGATTAGTGTTGAGGGTTAGGGTTAGGGTTAGGATTCGGGTAAGGGCGTCAGCTATTTTTAGGTTTTATGGTTCATGGTATATCATTTTAGGTTTAAAATCTATGGTTTAGTATTTAATGTTTGAGTTTTTGTATTTTGGGCAATAGGTTTTGGGTTTATAGTTCATGGTTTGTGTTAAGATTTTAGGTTTTTTGGTTTAGGATTTAGGATTTGAAATTTAATATACCTGGTTTTCGTGTTTTCCTTTTGGGTTTTCTTCTTTCGGCTTGGCTTCTCGGGTGTTGGTGGGGTTCGCTCTTCGGGGTTCCTGTCCGGGTTCTGGTTGGCTTTCTGTTGTTTTTCCGGTTTGGGTTGGGGTTCCGGCTTGCGTTCCCTGTCTCCGTTCCATTTGTTTCCTATTAAGGGTTTTTTGTATTTTTTGTTGGGCTTTTGGTTTAGGTTTTAGGGTTCTGTTAAGATTGGTTAGGGTTAGGGTTTGTATAATAGCGGTTTCTTACGCATTGCTTGTTCTATTCTCGTGATACTACGGTTGGCCTTCTACATAGGTACCTGAACCATTTCCTTATCGATAAGTGGGTTTGGATTAAACTAGACAAAAGTGATGTATCATTCCATGCATGTTTCATCAACGTGTTTACTATAATGTACTCCCGCCGGATGTATTTAACTAGAGATAGGAAGGTGGTAATGAGCGAATAGTAAAGTTAGATATAATTTAGCAAAAAGATGTAATATTCATATAATGGAATAAAATAATTGAGCTTCTTGCTTGGCTTTAAGAAGCTACCAGCTGCATCACCTACATGAGCTATATGGATATTGTTAAAGGGACCAAGCTTGATGGAACATATTTAGAACTATATTAATGGGCTCACATGAAGCCCAACACTATTAAAAGAAAACAAAAAAAGAAAGAAAGTCTTGCAGCTAAATTTTGCAAAGATCCAATATAGATAAAGCCCAAGTGAAAGCAACTAGGTGCATCACCTAGTTTGACCTTTTGAGTTGTTTCATGTGCATAAGCAGGTGCATCACCTCCAATTATTGGCTGAAAATGGACCCCAAAAAAGGAGGTTCTAGATGATATTTTTGTGGTCAATAAAGCTCCACACATATCCAATATTAGCAGCTACCCTTCACCCATTTTAACACATAAAAATAAGAATTAACTCTAGCTCTCTCTCTCTCTCTCTTTTCTTTTTAGGATTTAAGCAAGTAGGCTTATATTTTTGTATGGTTCTTGAAGAAACCGTCCTATCTATCTGCAAACAAGGAGGGAGGTTAAGTGACAACTCATGGATTTAGCTAAGTTCTCTCTTCCCATGTATGATTGGGAAAGATGTTAGTCATGCTCTAATATAACACAAAGCAGAATCTTTCCAGCATCTACTGCTCACAACCTTAGTTTACTCAAATACCTTTTTATGGACAAAGCAAGCACCAAGCAGTGGTACAAGAAGTTTTGACGCCTTCCTGACCAGGTGTTTTCTGGCAAGCTGAAAAGGATCCTTGTTGTTACTTAAGAAATACACTGATCATATGTCTTTCTATCTTGTATGTTGGATGATATGTGATTGGGGATTCTAGTATGAGGAGATTACAATCTGAAGACGATGTTGTCTTCACCATTTGAGATGAAAGATTTGGGTCCTGCAAAAATATTTTGGGGATGAAAGATTTCTTGGGATAGATCTTCTGGCACTTTAAAGCTATCGCAGAGTTGTAACATTGGCGAAGGTGCCTGAGAAGATTCAGGGTTAATGATGCTAACCCCAAGACTACTCCATTGGAAAATCAACTTTAAATTGTTAAAGGAATCAGACCAACCAGAACAAACACAACTGTCGAGGAGCGTGATCACATGACACGTTGTTCCATATGCTTCAACATTGGTAGTTTATGTAGCTATGGTATGCCATAGACCTGATATAGAACAAATGCAGTGGGAGGAGTTAGCAGGTACATGGCGAAGCCCGGGAAAGAGCATTCGGAAGCTGTGAAGTGGCTTCTGAATATCTGAGAGGTACATCCACTACTTCACTTTGTTTGGCAAGGCAAGGTCACTCTACAGGGTTTTGTGGATGCTGACTTGGTGGGGATGTTGACTCGAGCACGAGTACATCCAATTACCATATACACCAGGGTGAATAGCAGTGAGTTTGTGGATGTCTAGCTTCTCAGAAGTTTTTTCCTCCTTTCATCTACTGAAGCTGAGTATGTGGTGCAATACTGACGCTGGACAAGAGTTTGATATTGCTGGCAAATTAATTCTTGAGGAATTGGGCAAGAAGCACAACGAGAAGATTCTTTTACTCAGATAGGCCGAGTGCCATATAATTTTAACAAATTCCATTCTATTCGATCATTCGAAGACAAGAACTCGAAGGCGATCCCATTTCACTCTCATGCAGTGGTGATGGTGGGAATGTGCTTTGGTGAAGATATGGGTGAAAAGAACCCGGCAGAATGTTGACAAAAATGTGTTTTATGTTGGGAAACTGATGTTATGAAAACCGGGTTGGTCTTCAGTAGTTGTTGCTATAGATGTTGCGGTGTGGTAAACATGTTGAGGGGAATAACTTTTTTTTTGAGAATGTATTTTTTTTTTTTGATACCGGTCGTCTCTGATGGGGAATTGGTTAGGTATGGGGCCTTAGTTTTAGGTTTTCCTATTGATTTCTCTATTTTAGGCTTTCCTATTTATTCTCTATTTTAGGTTTTACCTATTTATTCTCTCTAACAAAAAATACTCTGTTTATGAATATAATATACCATACCTCACTCGGCGTGGAATTTTCCTCACGGGGTTTTACCACCAACCTTGGGTTTTCTCTTCTCTCTCCGAGATCTCTCAGCTCTTTCCTCTTGAAAATTCTTGTGTTGCCTTCATTCATCAGTGTGTGTCGTGAATTCGATCCTAACAAGTGCAGGTACATTGTCCATCTTTTCCACAATTGTATAATGCATATTTGATACGGGGTCCTGACACCATCATATCATACCCCATTTTTATTATTGAAACATCAAACGAACACATAAGTATTAGTAAGCAATTTAAAGTGTCTACACCGATTGTTGAGTCTATAATGCTAGAAGGGTTTATCCTAATTGCATTGGTGTAACTATTTGGTGAGGTCGCGATACGTTGGCTGACCTTGTTTGTAATCTTTACTGGTAATTTTTTAATGTTTCTTATGGGTAATGAATTATTTGCTCTTGTTAAGCCACAGTAGGTTGCCGAACTATGATAGTGCATTTCAAGTTCCCAAAAGAGGAAGTCCTCGAATGGAAAGGTACTATTGGGGAGACAAGAGGTAAATTTATTTCTTATCTTAAAAAACAAGATTATTTCCAAAGGATACATATTCCATTTGGTTATATTGAAAAACGTAGATGCGGATCCACCAAGCCTTTAATCTATTCCTGTGGTAAGTAAATTTCCAGATGTGTTTCCTAAAGATCTTGCAGGTCTTCCAAATACTCAACCTATCTCGATTCCTTCATATAGAATGGCTTCGGCAGAATTACAGGAGTTGAAGGAGCCATTAAAAGAATAATTAGAAAAAGGATTCATAAGGCCTACTATGTCCCTATGGGGAGCACCAGTTTTATTTGTATGCATAAAAGATGGCTGATTAAGAATGTGTATCAACTATAAGTAGTTGTATTGGGTAACTATTAAGAACAAATATCCCCTCTCATTAATTGATGATTTGTTTGATCAATTACAAAGTTCTACGTGTTTCTCAAAGATTGATATGAGGTTAGGTTATCACCAAGCGAGGGTTAAGGACAAAGATATATCAAGGACAATTTTTAGGACATGGTATGGTCATTTGGAGTTCTTTGTCATGTCATTCGCAAAAGCACATACATCAAAAGCTTATATGGATTTGATGAATAAGGTATTCTAGCTATTATTAAATGTGTTTTCGATATTGTTCATAGATGACATTTTGGTGTATTCAACATCGGAAGAAGATCATGTTAATCGTTTGAGACACGTCTTAAAATTTCTCTGTGATCGTAAACTATATGCAAAGTTCTCTAAATGTGAATTTTGGTTGAAAATTTTGTCATTTATAGGTCATATTGTATCTGAGGAAGGAATAAGTGTTGATAAACAAATAATAAAAGTCGTAAAAAACTGTCCAAGACCTACAATGCCTATAAAGATCCATAGTTTTCATTGATTTGTAGGTTATTACAAAAGGTTCATTGAAGGATTCTCTTCCATTGCGGTAACCTTAACAAAGCTAACATATAAAGAAACAAAGTTTCACTGGAGTGATGAGTGAAAGAATCTTGCAAGGGATGAAGTGTTAATTAACTTCTACGGGAGTGGGATTAGGTTGTGTATTTATGCAGCATGGTAAGTTTTAGCTTATGGCTCGAGGCAGTTGCGGACATATGAGAAAATTTATCCAACCTGATCTAGAGCTAGAAGAAGTTCTTTGAAGAGATGGCACCACTACTTGCATGGAGTTCATGTAGGCATATACACTGATCACAAGAGTTTGCAATATATCTTTAATTAAAAGGACTTACATCTGAGGCAGCGAAGTGTGATGGAGATATTAAAAAATTATGACATTGATATTTTGTATCATCCCGTTAAAGAAAATGTAGTAGCTGATGCTTTAAGCCTTAAAATACAAGTAAGTACTTATGGGTTGTCTGTGAAACGACAACGAATAACCAACGATCTATGCCAACTAGCTATATTGGGGGTTTCACCTTCTTGAATATCAATATGGAGGGGTTATTGTGCAAAATGCGGAAAAATCCACATTAGTAGTGGAAGTGAACTAGAATCAGCACACTAATCCTATTCTTTTATATCTTAAGAAGAATGTACCACATGGTTTTACAAAGGCATTTGACCTTACACAAGAGGGAGTACTTCGATCTCAAAACGGATTGTATATACCTAATGTAGATGAACTAAGAAAGAGGATCATGATAAAATCACATCATTCAAGATACACTGTTCATTAAGGGTCAACTAAAATGTATCTTGACATGAAAGAAATATATTGGTGGGGGGACATGAAGAGGAGCATTAAAAAATTCGTGGATCAATGTCCTAATTATCAGTAGGTAAAAGTACAACACTAGAGACCTGGAGGTTATATTTAGCGTATAGAACTTTAGATTTTGAAATGGGACATGATCAACATGCATTTTGTCACTAGTTAGCGTCGCTCATTCCGGAAGTTTGACTCCATATGGGTAATGGTCGACAGACTCACCAAAGTAGCATAATTATTGCTAGTGAAAACTACTTATACAACTGAAGAGTCTGTTAGGTTGTTAATTAAAAAGATGGTCCGACTACATGGAGTGTTAATCTTTATAATATATGATAGAGGAGCTCAGTTCACTGCAAATTTTTGGAAGTCATTTCAGAATAGTTTGGAGCACAAGTGAATTTAAGTACAATTTTTCACCCTCAAATGGATGGCTAAGTAGAACGTACAATTCAGAAACATGAGGATATGTTGCGAGTTTGTATATTAGATTTCAAGGATAGCTGTGTAACAACCCTAAAACTGGATAAGATGAGAAATGATTAATGGGTCTAGAATTCCTACGATTAGACCATGGTTCACACAGATTGATGCGCATTGAATTAGACCTCGAAACCCTTGCTACAGCCAATAAAACTAACTTAGGAAGTTAGTTGAGCTTTGAATCGTTTGGTCCAACCCCGTAGGGCTCTCGAATACGAATATTTACTCAAAAGAGTCTTTACCGGACTTAAAAAGAAAAAATCTTAAGTTTGAATGGTCTAGGGGTAAAATGATCTTTTTCCAAAATAAGGGTATTATCTCGAAATTCTCTTAAATATTTCCTGTAATGAAGTGTAAATATTTGTGTAATGTTTTATTTTTATTTATCCCTTGCTTGCTGAATTTCCCTTTTAGCAAAATCTTTCTCCACCCGGGACTGACCTAAGTGGAGCAATGATTTAATTTTCGTTTTTATTTAAATTGGTAATTAATTAATTAATACTATTTTAATAGGAGATTTAAGAATCAGGAACATCAGGTTTATTATAAATTATTATTTATTTATTTAAGCATTTTTTATTTAACTAGTCTTGCTTAAAGTCCTAGTTCTCAGAGAACATTACCTTACATATCTCTCTCTCTCACTCACTTCTATCTATATATTTTCCCACGTCTGATTATCTCTCAAATTCACATTTTTCTCCCTACTATACAAACCAGAAAAATTAAAAAAAAGTTCTTCACACTTGAGTAAGTTAAAACAATACAAACGAACAAGTTAATCTAAGTAACGAAAAGTTAACAAAATGTCTAGCAAGATAAGGCGTGATATTTGTTGAAAGGCTTGAATTGGTGGTGGTTTTTGGTCAGCAAATTTAAGTGTTGAAATACGTTAAATCAGGTATGGGTTTTCTTACTCTTGGTCCCTTTCCCAAGAGACCCTTAAGACTTAGATGAATCTACTCGAAAATTAGGGTTGTTCCCGTTCATGTCGAATTTATTGTCCCTAGTATCCCTTTGAACTCAAATTAGAGATCATGTTGTTGTATGGGTTTGCTTTTATTTACGTATAAGTTGATTCATGTAATGTGTTCGGATTATTGTTTGGAATTTGTAGCACCTTAATTATGCAATTGAAAGTCTGTGGAAATGATAATTTTTATGGTTGTGTTTTATGTGCGAATGTTGTGTAACTCATGGATGCGTAAAAGTGGGGTAAGTTGCTTGATTAAATGGAATTCTTTGATGAACATAATCATAAAATATTTACACTTAAAGATTCACAAATGATCCAAGAACTTCCTTTGAATTAACGCTGAATGTGATAAAAAGAAGCTGGACAATATGACCAAATTTCCAGCATTTCGTAGGTTGGGTTCGGCCAAACAAAATTTTACAAAATTCAATGAAAAATGAATGTAAAATAAGTGATATAACTAGATTAAACCCAAGACATCATTGCATTAAATCTAAAAAAATATCAACATAAGATTAAGATAAAAAATGGGTTGGAAGAGACTAAATTTCCAGCGTGCTAGAAAATTTTATCTCAGCCATGTTTTGAAAAAATGAGCTTCGTTTCAAATTCTTTTCAAATGTGAGGTCATTGGAGATTGAACCCATGACCTTACTAAATGAAAATTTCATAAAAATATCGTGAGAATAATGCAAGCAAAAAATAGATGTGGTGAGTTGGGATTGAACCCACATTTTCTTGAATGGATGATAAAATTAGGAGAAAATAAATATGGATAGTGGGTATTGAACCCACAAACTCTTGGATAGGTTAGTATATTAAGAGATAATTCAAAGAAAAATAATGAGCTTGTTGGGGATTGAACCCACAACCTCCTTGACTTAAACGAAAAAAAAGAGGAGAAAAAAAAAGGAAATATTATGGGGTTGATGAGGATCGAACTAGGGTCCCCCAATACGGAAAAATATGATTATCAAGTTTAAAAAAGGGTAAAGTGTTTTCCAAGGGATTCTAACATGGGTTCCCTTGCCTAAATTTTTGTATTGATACATATATCATACCTTATTAAATGTTCAATAATTATACCACCTACTTAGATCGAAATCGAGATCTTGTCATACATAAAAGATACATAAGTCTTGTACTACATAATCTTAAGAAGATATGAGTCACTTAACAAACTATGAATGATGTCTCATGGCTTGTATGTATACAGCCAATAAGTCTAGAATAAATGATTAAAAGTAATTAACCTAAGTGTACGTATGGAAATGATGAAACCCGAGAAGGGTTCAGTACGTGTGTAAGAACACTACAATGGAACAATTGCATTGCCTATACGAAATGGACCAGGAATTATAAATGAAAAAAATGAAGTGAGGAAACCCTAGAAGGTTACTGTAAGAGTTTGAAACACATAAATGGCAATGTTTATTGGGGGGGGCATACGATAAAATGAACATTCCGTAAACAAGGGGTGAGTAATTATGAAGAGCACATATACTAATGTTAATGATGTGGGGGCCACCAACAACATGATATGAGGCTAATGGTTAAAGTGAGACCAAATATAAAATGGCCTAAGAAAATTGTTACCAAAACGTACTCACCATGAGAGTGTAAAGTTACTGAAAGAACCGTCTATGAACACTTCTATGAAGTATAGAGATTAACACACTTAAAACTAATGATGAGATTAGAAATCATCAATTGAGTTATGATGTCCTCATAGTAGAATCCAGCTTCCACGACGTATGAGTTGAATGTAATGGAAATGTTACTAAGAATCGATAGACTAGATATGAGTGGTGATGACTTCTTTCTGGAAGGACAAAGGTTCACGTTACTCTCATGAGATGAGACTGTCCCTCATGCCAGGTATAAGTCTCCTTATATTTCCTAGTCTTCGAACATGTACTGCCAATATAGGGATCTGGCGGGGTTCACTTCCCATGTACGCTAGCACGTTTTAGGTCACTTTAGACAATGATTCCACCTCTTTTCGATGTGGGGTTTCATGACAGTGGATTACATGATGCTCACGTGATGACGGAGTCTAGCCTCAAATGATGCACATAATGAAATCAATGATACCAAAGGTGTTAGGATAGGATAAGAAAAACTGAGTTAGACTCAATTAATTACATTACGTCATTCTTGGTCATTGCACAATGAACCCGATGAAAGTCTTAAACTATATCCTAGGTAAAACTAGTGTTTACACTAACCCATGAATGAAAATAAATGGAGTACGTATTAATGAACAAAGCAAACTCTGTTTTTGCTAAAGCAGACTCCCAAGTTGAGGTCCCATACGTTAAGCCCTCATGTCTGGAATATCTTAACGTTATGTCCATGATTCCAAGGTCTCATGGAATATGAATGGATGATATGAAAGATGTTATGTTCTATATAAAATATGATATGTGTTCTTTGCAAAATGATAAGTTTGATGATGCATGTTACACTCATGCCATGACTTTTCAAATCCAAATTTTGAAGGTCAATTGACTTTCCTAATCAAAATTTGGCAAGTCCACTAACTAGACTTTCCATGAATCATGTTTTTAGGAAAGAGATATTCTTTCACATGCATGTCCCTGGTGTGTGTTTGGATTAACCCATACTTAATAAAAGTGTGTACTTATCCCATACAACTCTATATTTTTTGGTGCAGACATAGGTGGACGCTAGAGCTTAAAGGTTGAAGTTGCAGCTATCCTGACGTGGAGCTTTTATCTGGAATAAGTAGGCCCTCATGCTTTGAGGATGTCTACCCTTACTATTTAACTTAGATGTAGGCTTTAGCTGTTGGAGCATGTTCCACTAGTGTTTCTTTCAACTTTCATTTTATACTTTGTATTGGTGTGATTTTGGAAAAAATACGTTTATGTAAATTATGAACTATTTCTTTATTTAATCAACACTATATAAGATGGTTTATTTGTGAAACCCTATGATGTTATGTTTAAAATGTTTAACATGAAGTAAGGAGACAAAAATTTCAAAATTTCCGCTAAAATTAACCTAGATGAAGTAAGAATGACATATGTAAGCTTGTCTGTGACCTCTGAGATTTCAACGACGCCACTCTCGTGTGGGGCTAGATTTTAGGCGTGACAAAGTTGGTATCATAGTGTTAGGTTAAATTTTGAGGATAATAAGCTCACATCAACCACATTGATTAGTTTCTACGTCATGGTATTGAAGTGCACCACTAACCTGGATTAGAGACTACGTGATGCGTCGGAAAATTTCCCTTCTTCTCATCTTATTGTGCCTTATCTAATGTCATATGTTTTGGTGTTAAGAGAGCATCTAACATCAACTATTGAAGTTCCCAAAAGATGAATGCAAGGAAAAAAGAAGGCGGGGAGATTGGAGGAGCGGCAACTGAGGTAATACAAGTTTCTCCCCAGGCTCTAGCTACTGGAATAGAAATACATGTTAACTTAGTTGGGTTGACAGATGGAGAAGTAAGGACAATTTTGGTACAGATTTCCCAAGCTAGAACTTTACAAGCTCAAGCTAATGGGTTTGATTGATGTGGAGAAGTTTGAGTTGGCATCCAACTTGCTAAATTATGTAGTTCAATCCTGGTATATGGTGTGGTAGGATAGTAGGGCTTTAGGAGGGGTTCCAATTACTTGGTATCTTTTCATGATGGCTTTTCTAGGGCGGTTCTTTCCCAAATAAATGAAGGTGGCTAAGGTTGAGGAATTCATCAACCATAAGATGGGCTCGATGTAAGCCAAGGATTACTCTCTGAGGTTCGTAAGACTTTACAACCCAAGAGTGGCCACTTTGTAGGAACTGTGTCATACTACATGGAGAAGAATGTATAATGGACTGTAACGCTTGTTATACCTATGGTAAACCGAGTTACATGATAAAGGATTGTCCGAATAGGATAGGTCAATAACAAGGGAAGCAGAGAGTTCAACCTAATGGTCCAAGTGATGAGGCTTAAAGGAGGCAACAATTATTCGCACTCAAGTCAAGGGGTGCAGGGGAAGGAACCTCTGGTGAAATCTCGTGTGCATAACCTTCATTAGTCTTGCATGTATTTGACTGTGTATGGGGTTTATACACTAGTATTAGGTTAATATGTTTGAGTAATTATATTGGTTGCTAATTTGTATGAATTACATGTTTACTTATGTTGTATGCTTTGATAAGACTAGTTTAGGAAAGAGTTCCTTAGTATGTTAATGTGAAGCTACTAGTAGGTTTCAAGGATGTGCACCATCATGTTAATATGTAAATCAGATATTCACCAATGGAAGTATTGAATTACCTATGTATGCGTACGTTCTATAGATGACTTACTTATTTTAAGTAAAGAGTAGTGTCATTCTAGGACGAATGATCCTAAAGGGTGCATAGTGTAACAACCCTTAAAATAGATAAGATTAAAAATGCTTAACGTGTCAAGAATGCATATGATAAGACCAGGGTTTAGACAGATTTATGCGCATAAAACCAGACCTCGAAACCCTTATTACTTTCAAGCTAACTAACTTTGGAAGTTAGTGGAGCTTTGAAAGGTTGTATCCAACCATGTAGGGCTCTTGAATACAAATATTTACTCAAAGGAGTCTTTATCGGACTTCAAAAGTAGAAATCTAAAGTTTGAAGGGTCTAGGGATAAAATGGACTTTTCACGGATAAGGGTAGTATCTTTATGACGGTAAATAATAATTAATTATTTAATTAATATTGTGGAGGCGTATTTTTGGTAGAGTGGGCTGAAATTGCCCTTTTACCAAAATCATTCTCCACCGGGGTTTGAACCTAGGTGGGATCAATGATTTCATTTGTTTTATTGAAAATGGTAAATTAATTTAATTAATTAATATTTAATAGATAATTTAAGAAAAAGTAAAATCATATTTTTATTATTAATTATTATTTATTAATTAAGATATTTTATTTGACTTAGTCTTGCCTAAAGTTCATGTTCTGATATATAACACTACCTCACATCTCTCTCTCTCTCTGTATGTGTCACGCCTATCTATCTATTTTCTCACATCTGATTCACTCGCAACTTCACTTTTTTCTCCCTACATTACAAAGCAGAAAACAAAATAAAAATTCTTCACACTTGAAGAACTTACAACAATACAAATGAACAAATTAATCTAAGAAACGAAAAGTTAACCAAATTTCTAGTCAGATGAGGTGTGATATTTATTCATGGACATGAATTGGTGGTGGTTTTTGGGCAGAAAGTTGAAGTGTTGAAAGACGTGAAATCAGGTATGGGTTTTCTTACTCTTGGTCCCTTTCCCAAGAGACTCTTAAGGCTTAGATAAATCTACTCGAAAACAAAGAGTGTTCCCATTCTTGTCGAACTGCTTGTCCCTAGTATCCCTTTGATCTCAATGTGATAGGTTGGATATCATGTTGTTGGTATGTTTTCTGGTTAAGTATAAAGTTTAATTTTCATGATAATGTGTTCTTGATTATGTGTTTGGAATTGTAAGCATCTTAAGTTATGCCAACCGAAAGTATGTGAAAAATAATATATTTTTATGGTTGAGTTTTATGTGAGAATGTTTGTGTAAATCATGAGTTGTAAAAGTGGGTTAATGTTTCTGCATGAATTGGTATTGTTGGATAAACATAATCATAAAATATTACACTTAAAGATGCACCAAATGATCCACGAAATGCCTTACGAATTAACGTATGAATGATGATAAAAAAAAGCTAAACATAGTGAACAAGTTTCAAGCATTTCGTAGGTTGGGTTTGGCCAAATAAAATTTTACAAAATTGAATGAAAAATTAATGTAAAATAAGTAAAATCACTAAGGATTAAACCCAAGACATCATTGAATGAAATCTAAAAAAATATCAACAAAAGATTAAGACAAAATGGGTTGAATAGACTAAATTTTCCAGCTTGTTTAAATTGTTTATCTCAACCATGTTTTGAAAATATACTTTAAATTCTTCTTTCAAACTTTAAAATATAGTCATTGGAGATTGAACCCATGACCTTACTAAATGAAAATTTCATAAAATTTTGTTAGAATAATACAAGGAAAAATAGATGTCGTGAGTGGGGATTGAACCCACATTTTCTTGAATGGATGAGAATGTTAGGAGAAAAATAATGGAGAAAATAAATATGGATAGTGGGTATTGAACCCAAAACCTCTTTGATAGGTGAGAAAGATAAGAGATAATTAAAATAAAAATAATGAGCTTGTGGGGGATTTAACCCACAACCTCCTTGAACTAAACGAAAAAAAAGAGGAAAAAAAAGGAAATATTATGGGGTTGATGATGATCGAATTAGGGTCCCCCACTACTGAAAAATGTGATTATCAAGTTTAAAAAAATATTAAGTGTTTTCCAAGGGATTCAAACTTGGGTTCCCTTGCCTAAATTTTCGTATTGATACATAAATCATACGTAAATTAAATGTTCAAGAATTATACCACCTACTTAGATTGAAATCGAGATCTTGTCATACATACAAGATACATAAGTTTTGTACTACATAATCTTAGGAAGATATGAGTCACTTAACAAGCTATGAATGAAGTCTCATGGCTTGTATGTATAGGCCCATAAGTCTAGAATATGATTAAAAGTAAGTGAACCTAAGATGTACGTAATGAAATGATGAAACCCTAGAAGGGTTAAGTACGAGTGTAAGATACACAAAATGAACATGTGCATTGGCATATGACGAAATGAACAATGAAATTATGAAATGATCAATGAAGTGATGACACCCTATAAGGGTTAAGTAAGAGTGTGAAATAGAGTAAATGGCCAAGATTATTGGCATATGATAAAATGAACATTCATGTAAAAAGGAGTGAGTAATTATGAAGAGCAAATATACTAATGTCAATGAATGTGGTGACAACATGATACGAGGCTAATGTAAAAAATGAGACCAATCTAAAATGAACCTAAGTAAATATTATCGAAACGTACTCACCTATAACAGTGTAAAGTTAATGAAAGACTAGTCTTTATGAACACTCTAATAAAAATATTGAGATTAGCACACTTAAAACTAATGAAGAGATTAGAAATCATCTATTGGGTTATAATGTCCTTATAGTAGAATCCAGCTTCCATGACGTATGAGTTGAATGTAATGGAAATTTATACTAAGCATCGATAGACTAGATATGAGCGGTGATTCCTTCTATCGGGAAGGATGGAGGTTCACGTAACTCTCATTAGCTGAAACTGTCCCTCATGCCGGGTATGGGTCTCCTTATATCTCCTAGTCTTCGAACCTGTACTGCCATATAGGATCTGGCGGGGTTCATTTCCCATGTACACTAGCATGTTTTAGGTCACTTTAGCCAATGATTCCACCTCTTTTCGATGTGGGGTTTCATGACACTGTATTACATGATGCTCACATTATCTATATCGGTTAAAGATAAAGTTCCCAATGAACGAAGTAGGCTAGCCTCAAATGATGCACATAATGAAATGAACAATTCCAAAGGTGTTAGGATAGAATAATAAAAACTGAGTTAGACTCAAGTAATGACAATACATCATTCTTGGTCATTGCACAATGAACCCGATGAAACTCTTAAACTATATCCTAGGTAAAAGTAGTGTTTACACTAACTCATGAATGAAATGAAATTGAGTACGTATGAATGAACGAAGCAGACTCTGTATTTCGTAAAGCAGACTCCCAAGTTGAGTTACCATATCTTAAGCCTTCATTACTCTAAATTCTTAATGTTATGTGTATGATTCCAATGTCTCATAGAATATGAATGAAAGATATGAAAGATGTTATGTTCTATATACAATATGATATGTGTTTTTTGCAAAATGATAAGTTTGATAATGCATGTTACATCATGGCTTGACTATCCAAATCCAAATTTAGAAGTTCCATTAACTATCCTTATCCAAATTTGGCAAGTCCACTAACTAGACTTTCCCTAAATCATGTTGTTAGAAAATAGATATTCTTTCTCATGCATCTCCTTGGTGTGTGTTTGGATTTACACATACTTAGTACAAATGTGTACTAATCCCTTACAACTCTATCTTTTTAGATGGAGACATAGGTGGACGCTAGAGCTTACATGTTGAAGTTGCAGCTACCAAGATGTGGAATTTTCATCCGTAATTTGTAGGTCCTTATGCTTTCGAGGATGTATACCGTTACTATTTACCTTAGATGTAGGCTTTAGCTATTTTAACATGTTCCACTAGTGTTTCTTTCAACTTTCATTTTATACTTTGTATTGGTGCGATTTTGGCAAAAATACGTATAAGTAAATTATGAACTATTTCTTTATTTGATAATCACTATATTAGATGGTTTATTTGTGAACACCTATGATGTTATGTTTAAAATGTTTAAAAAGAAATAAGGAGACAAAAAGTTCAAATTTTCAACTATAATTAACCTAGATGAAGTAAGAATGACATATGTAGGCTTGTCTGCGACCTCTGAGAGGTCAACGACGCTAGTCTCGTTTGTGGTCTAGATTCCTGTCACGACCCAAATCAGGGACGCGACTGGCACCCACATTTACCCTCCTATGTGAGCGAACCAACCCATCTAAACCTTAACATTTCAAGATATATCAACAGAAAATAATGCGGAAGACTTAAACTCATTAATAAAAACAATTCAATACTATTATTATTATCCCCAAAATCTGGAAGTCATCATCACAAGAACATCTATCTCAAATTACTTAACTAGGAATGTCTAAGAAACAAAATAACTAAAAAGCTAAGCTAGTCCATGCCGGAAGTTCAAGGCATCAAGACTTGAAGAAGAAGACCCAGTCCAAGCTAGACGCATTAGCTCACCCTGATTTCCGATGAAGTGAAGAACTGGCTAGATCTGCTGTTGAGTTGAGTTGACAGAACGTTTGCTGCATTACACAAATAACAAAAAGGAAAACATGAAAGTAGGGGGGTCAGTACAAACACACGTACTGAGTAGATATCATCGGCCAACTCAAATAGGGAACATATATATCAATAATAATGTAAATCAACTACAATACTCAACATGTAGCAATAACAACTGAATTCATCAATAACTATGATAATCTCAAATTTACTTCTCAAATGAAAAGTAAAGCGGTGCGTAAGTAAATAACCCAACTAGTGAGGTTGGGATCGTTCCCACGAGGAAAATAGTCTAGAATTAACTTAACTTGTTATTACTATTGTTTGGTTGATAACTTCCTTAGAAAGTAAAAAAAACATAAAAATGTAACAGGGGGTTTGTACTCCTATTAAGTAAAAAGAACAAAAGAAACTAACGAAATTGAAAGAGGACACTTAACAGCTTTTAGAATTGGGTTTTAATCAATTATCAAAGTAACTAGGGTTACGTGTCCCCACAGGTTCTAACTTGATACTTCTAACTATAACAATTCTTTCCTGTATCTTGCATGCAAGTGATAAGTTATGTATTTCTAAATCCTTGGTCCGGCATCTAGAAAATCTCACTCCGCACCTTGGTCCGGCTACGTGTGTTGCTTTCCTAACCCTTATCGTTACCCCATATTAAGCATCGTATTCGATATTTGACATAAGTTACACCTCGTACCAATCAACAGCCTATTAGATAGTATACACTAAATCTATGTTAATATTCTTTTCCTATTATCTACCTCCTTGGTCCGGCAAGTAGATTAAGGCGAGATCTAACGTTGATCATCCGTTAAAAGACTTCTAAGCGAAAGAATTATTAATACATGCAAGACACTATTTAGAATTGTTATTTAGCTAGGGGTTATCTCATTATTTGCCAATGGTTCCCACAACCCTAGTTATGGAGTTAGTTACTCATTGCCATAAACACAATATTACAATATATTAAATAGAATTCATTGTACTTACTTCAATGAGAAAGAGAAGTCCAAAAGATTGCTTGATTAATCACCCAAAAGTACTTGCAAGAATATCCAAAGGATCAAAAAACTAATCAATCAATAATAGTATGAGTTCTAATATTGTAGATTTAATTATCAGGTGTCTAACCTCAAAACGGGTTTTTGAACTATTTTAAAAATACAAAAACCTAATTAAAAAAGAATTTAATTACTGGAAATCTGCCAAAACGCGGCTGGGTCGACGGACCACGCGACGGACCGTCGTGGTCATGACGGACCGTCGTGGACTCCGTCGTCCCATACTTGTGCATTTTCCTCTGCTGCTCTCTTCGTTCCCCTCAACGGTAAGTGTGACGGACCGTCATAGGCATAACGGTCCGTCGAGGGTCTCGTTTCAAAAGTCTTGAACTCTTGGAGTTTGGGTACTGGGATCACTTCTCTGATCTTCACGACGTACATGCAGGACGGACCGTCATGGACATGACGGACCGTCACAAGCCTCGTAATCCCACACTGTCAGACTTCCCCATCTTCCTTCAGCAGCTTCTCTCTCAAAATCTCCGCAATTGCTCTGGACAGATTTCCTGCAAACAAAGAGAAACTTGTATAAAAATTAGCTAAAAAGAGCTTTTGGACACACTAAACTTGAGTTAAAGTAATTATACCGTGAAGCCACGGATTATCAACACCTCAACTTAAATTCGTTGTTTGTCCTCAAGCGACACACTAGACTCACTACACAATCTTTGTACAATAGTATTCATGCTTATCCTTTGCAATCATTTGGCTATCAATCCCAATTAATCTCATCAATCTATGCATGCTACACTATTAGGGTTGAATTTGTGGGATTCGAACATGACACAAAGACTCACCATGCATAAACACTATCCTTTCAATTTCTCACCGAGGTGCTAACAAGTCTGGTATTGCAACTATGTCCTCACTTTAGAACAAAATCCTCATTTTCAAACAATGATTTCAGTTGAGTATAAGGATTACATTTCAACACTGCTCAGAACAAAGTCACACTCATTTATACCTATGCCATAAGCTTGCCTTATTTTCACTGCCTTAAGTTCGCTATACAACCCTTAGGATCACGATAGGACTTTTTTAGTTGTAACATAGGCTCAGGGTCAGGTAGGGTACATTTTTAGATAACTCTAGTGACTTTTTGCCCTCCTTGACATATCAGCTAAAATCTTCCTTCTTATCATTTATCTCGCCCAGTCTCTCATATTCTTTCCCTTTGCTCAATTTCTCTTCTTTCTTCATTTGTGTAAGTGACTTCTCTCTCTCTTTTTTTTTTAACTACTTTGAGTCACTTTACTTTTGTTCTTTCTCTCTCTTCTGTTCTTTCAACCTCACTTTCCAGAGCATTCCTCGTAATAGCCACCCTACACTCATGGCTTTGCCATGAGTCAAGGTACACAGTACCCAAAGTGGGTCAGGGCCAGAACGAAGGTGTTATTAGCCACCCTCAACTTTGCTTTTGGCATAAGCTGAGGTGCACATGTCCTAGGAGGGACCAGGGCCAACACGTTGTTCCCAGAAAGATCATTGGGGTAAAAAAAAGAAGGTCTAATTAAGCTCAAATTATTTGGATCAAAGAAGGATAACTTTCATTTGGTTTCTTTATTTGGGTTAGAAATGGGCTTTCTTGAATAAGGGCCTATGATCTTTTGTTTTCCTAATTGTGTTACAGCTTCCTTTTAGCAGGACTAACCAGGCAAGTTCTAGCTCAGTATCAATAGTGGACTATTAAATTTCCTCACTCTCACTTAACATGTCATCACTATACAGATCATTAGACACTAGTTTGAATTAAAGACTTAGGGTAATGCAATGGTGTAACTCTATTTCATGCTTAGAGCCACACAATTGTCAGTTACTATGCCTAGTCATTTTATTTTCAGTTTATCAGGATATCATTGCCCATGCTCAGAGTTAAACTATGTACAAAAGATATAAACATGCCGGTTCAACAAAAAATTAATCATTTTTTGGGAGAAAAGAACTCAGGCAAGAAAAACCCAAAAGAGGATAGTGAGTTGGGCTACTCAGACTTCACCCTAACACTCACTTTCCATTTACCCCACCCCCAAAAAAAAACATGCAATTGTCCCCAATGCATAAAAAATCTAAAGATTAGAGGGGTAGGTGTGAAGCAAACCTGTGGCGCATAGCGCCGGTCGATCAACAAGCTGGTGGGTCCGGTTTCAGACCCACATCCTCTGCAACCTGGACACCCTCAGTGGTGTCCTCAAGCAATCTGGACATCCTCAGTGATGCCCTCCACAGCCACCGCACCCTCGTAGTACCTCCTGCGTGTCTCTACAGTACGGGAACTAGACCCCCAGCCGCTATCTGCGATGCTCTAATACGGTGTGCCTCCGCCTCAGCAAGTGAGGCTCTCCTCGCAGCCTCCAACTCTCGGCGCTCCTTCTTCCTTGCTCGCGCCTCATCCCCTGATCGACTCCTTCGCCTCTTAACACTCTCTCTCGGAAGATGGGGGAATGTCTGGAGTAGAAAACAAAGCTGCCATACATATACCTCAGCAGGCTCGACAGACTCCGGAACTCTCGTCTCTAAGATCGTACTGATGTCTGACGAAGACTGTCTACTGCAAGCCTGAAGAGTTGACACATACTACCGGAGGGGCTGGTCGGGCTAACACCCTCAACTCAAAGGCATCTATGCGCTGGTTCACCTCAGCAATCTTCCGCTGCATCTGCCTCTCCATTACNCCAAAGGCTAAGGGATTGGTAAGAACTTATATACTCTTCAACTTTCGTACTTCTCTATAGTATTGTTGATGAAGACTTGTATATAATTTCGTGGTATAGTCCACTTATGATGGTAGTGCTTACTTTATATTTTCACTATATATGTGTTGACCGTGTCCTTGAAGGCAAATTGATGAATATATGAGTGTATAGTTGTGATGGTCATACTATGTGAAGCTTATGGCTCTAGTTGTGATCTAGGTTGTATGGCTATTGTATAAATATGTATATATCTATGTTAGGGTAAACTGTAGGTGCTGCCATTAATTAGTTATAAAGAATTGATGACACCTACCCATATACCCCAATGTGAATGTGTGAATAGCAAAAGTTAGGAGTCTTAAGTGTAATATGAAGTTGACTTAACTCCTATTCTATAGTGTGTTGTGTGGTCTATTGTTGAAAGGTTAATATGTTCTAAGAGGGTTGATGCCTCAAGATGTTATTGATAGCCATTATTTGATCATATTGACCAATTTACACACACTCTCAGTTAACATGAATGTTACAAGTAGTATAGGTCATGGTGTCTAAATGTAAGGTAGTTCTCATATTCATTTGTGTCTACTACTATGCATGTTAATATTATGTCTATGAAATTATGATATGTGTTTCATTAACTATGATGACTTGATAGTTTACTAGTATCGGCAAGGGTATGGGATTTTGCCTATGCATTGCACATGTGTGCTTTGATAGGACAGTTCCTTGTTTTGGTTTCTATGTTCATGAGTATAAATGTTCATATGTGGTTTTAATGTGTTTATGTTAAAGGAGTACTCACCTATATGCATACACACACATGAATGATGATCTAGTCAATAGAGGGGCCTTGAAAGGTGTGCTCAAGTGTATCCTACACTAGATAGTGCTAACGATATATGCAATGTCCATGTGAAAGTTTCTCACATGATTTCGGTTGATAAACTCTCATCTATGACAAATGATCTAATCATATAGGGAGTCAATCTCCTAATCCTATTTTTTTTATAAAGAAATGATTATAAAGACTTTTTAATAAAGGGAACTTAATTTAGCACTGAGTGAAATTGAATATGAGTGTTGTCCCTTTCCAATGTTGGAAGGAAAGTCTACCATAAATATCATGAGGTGGATAACCACAATGCCTTAATAAGAATAAATAGGGTGTCCGTAGTGAAGAACCATGATTCCCCATCTTGGCATAAAGAGGGTTATCACATGTACCTCCAAGTTCCATAACTATGATTTCCACATAGGATCTATAGCTAGTGAATTCACTTAGTATTCTAGCATATGTAATGTTCTACCTTTGATAGGTAAGAACACCTTCAATTGGTGTAAGATTCTACAACACCAAATTCCATGTTTAGCACCCATGGTCTTATTATCGGTTAAGGCTATAATTTCCCTAAAATAAAATGGACAACTTAGGTAAATGTCTAGGACCCTAAATAGGATGACCTAACGGAGGTTACTTAGGATAGGTGGAAGTAATGAACTTACCTAGATATTGCACAAGCAGCTCCTTAGGAAGTTCTAGTAAGGTGTTTTAATGTGTATGATTATCGTTATGTCTTTATGCGTGGCATTGTAGTATTGGTCTACTTATTATGAAGAGTTTCATGGTATGAATATATATGATGTGAAGTTGTCCCTACATGCATAATTTTTCTGTTAAAAACTATAGGATAAAGGTCTTGCCTAGTTTATTTGAATTTGCCTTTACTTGTTATGTTGATGTATGAGCGGTTAAGGTTTGTGGTCTGATGATATGTTTACTAAGTATGTGTGAGGTTATGGGGCTTCACATGTACATTGCACTAGTAGACTAAGATTGAGGTCATGAATAAGATCTTATAATGTCTTATGTGCAGTGATGCAAAAACATATGCATATTGATGTAGCTCCTTGTAATGTCTTATAACCTTGGCTTGAAGGTGACTTGTAATGTGTTATACTTCGATGAGGATATGTGGTCACTAATATAGGTTGTATGTATGCTTTATTTGTGACCTTAAGGTGATGCATTGCAACAAGTATCACTAACGGGTTACATCGGAGGTTGATGAGTTAACAGAAAAGGATTCACTGTAATGTGAAGAGAGCTTACTATAAAGTGACACCACATGTGACTTAAATTCTATATGTTATTTTATATTATGTTTGACTTTTGAATATGTCTATATAAAGTATGTGAGTGATATAAATTCTATTGTTTAAAGGTTTTATGAAGATTTACTCAAAAAGGCATGAAGTATGTTTTCAAGAAAATGTCCCTTTTAAATGCATGTTTTTGCATGGTTGTCATAGTTAGTGCATTCTTGTACTAACCCCATTCTTTCTACTTTTTACACAAGTGTATGTTATGGATTCTTAAATGATGTCTTCACAATTGAGGAGCTTTATAGGTGATTCCCAAGCTCAAGGAAAGGAATCCTTAAGTTCCAAGGATCTCCTAAACTATGATTTAATGAAAAGTGTTGTATTATTGTACTAATGTCTTATGTTTTTAGGTCAATGTCCCTAATGCACTCTAAGGTTGTTGAATCTAAAATGTCAAACAGCCTTAGAGTCTAATTATGTAATATGATATTTTACGTATATATGAAGTGAAGTTTCTAGAATATGATATGCTATGAAAAGTTTTAAATTTTTCGCTAAATTTACTATGACAATGGGATGAATGATATATATGGCTTGTATAAGACCTCTGAGAGGTCAAGTATGCCATGTTACTTCTAACCTCCCCAGAAGTTACATCATCGTCTGATATAGCAATATAAAATTCTCCCAACATAGCCAACATCATATAAGGGTAAAATCGTATAACATAAGCATCATACGTTTCATGCTATCATATAACATAAGAACAATCTCCTAGGACTTTCCTTGGAGTCAACTCGTGCAATGTCTATGTAGAGTCATATACCCCTACTTATACTATGTAGACTACTCAAGTAAACCTAATCAATGTCAATTTACTTGTTTTTGATTTTACATAAGGGAACATATGCCTTAACCAACATTGACAATGTGAGATAACATTGAATTCGGTGTCATAAAAGCTCACACCAAAAGAAGGTGGTCTATTGGCAAAAGTAGAGTCAGACATGACATAGCTTCCTAGGTGGATTCATTATCTAGTATCCTATGGTTGCAACAAATCTCAAGAACTTGAAGAAATAGTAGAGAACCATAGTTCTACATTACATGGTAGCCTCTCTCTCATGAGAGTCATTGTGAACCTACCTTCCAACTAGAAAATGGACTCTTCTCATATCTAGTGCAACGATGTTTAGCTTAAGTTTCTTTCTTGAATAACCTTTGAGTTTTCTTTTATCATAAACTTATCATAGGTCATAGGAGATTAAATCCTTGTAGAAAAATGATCATGATCTCTTTAGGATAACATAAGAATTTACTTTCATAACCCTTCGTATATGAGATTAACGTAACATAATCACATTGTGTAAAGCATACAAGAGGATATCATAAACTTTCATTTTCGTATTCTTATCATGATCTCACGTTTAGCATGTTCATATCTGAACGTATATTGATTGCAATATCATGCATACATTATAATATTATCATGATTCCCATGCTAACATAACCATCATAGAGAAATCACAACATTAGAAGACTTACCTCTTGCTTCGAAGTACCTTATTCAAGAACCTATGTTCAATTTCAATAATCATAACAATATTATAGTGAAATACTCAATAGCATAGTCAATACCAACTCTTCAATTTATATACAAGATCAATTCCTAAGGTAGGATAAGAGAAAGGGTCATTAAAGAGTTCTTTCGAGTCATTGTTCCAATCCTAATGTTTACACGTAATCAAGTAGTAGAAACAACCCATTTAAACCATAAATTTTAGAAATATCACGAATCACACAAAATTTAACCATAATTTATCAACTACTCAACAATTAGTGTGAAATCAACCATAGAACATTATTATTTTTTATTGTAAATCATAAATCTAGAGTTTGGAAGAAAACCCGTTTTCT
The DNA here is from genome assembly GCA_027704765.1 of Solanum habrochaites. Lineage (NCBI taxonomy): Eukaryota > Viridiplantae > Streptophyta > Magnoliopsida > Solanales > Solanaceae > Solanum > Solanum habrochaites. The sequence continues at coordinate 42,241,353 of JAKWJA010002491.1, forward strand.
AGAGTAAAAAACCTTGAATTTGAATTCTTGAAGCCATCTTTGAAGTACCTCTTGGGGAAAGGAATACCAAGAGTGAAAAAACCATACCTTATAGACAAAAAATCCATGAAATTTGATTGGAAACCTCGAAGCCTTCGTCTTCTTTCTTAAGCTCTTCTTGTTCTTCAATAAGTTTGGACAAAAGAGCATTTCTTTAGAGAGATGGGTATTTTGCGTTTGAATATGATTTGGGAATTTATAAAGTGGTCTAAAACAGACCTTGTCTCCATATATAGTCGTCCTATAAAATACCCAAAAGACCCTTCAGTTAAATGGATCTTTTTATGAGGTTAAATTACATAAAATAAGACTCTAACGAATCTGGGAAGTTACTGCATGTCGCGGGGCCAATTCCCATTTTTTTTCTAAATTTTTGGGTTAAGGAAGTGAGGTGCATGTTAGCCTCGCGACCTCTCAACTTTGAGGAAGTGGCCTGCGTGAAGGTTGTGTGTCGCGTACCTTGCCTCCAATTCTGCCTGTTTGCAGGCTGCTAGGTATATTGCTTACCCATCAAAGGTATATTTACATGTTTTGGACTTCATTTGACACCTCGAAACCTTCACAAAACATACGGATGTCAACTAGTTCAAATTAGCTAGTTTTCGAGTGTCAAGGTCTTTCTTTGTCATTTTGACTCTAACTTTTCCAAATGAACTTATTACATTAACATAGATCTAGAGATATAATTTTAAACATTATTTAATAGATTACGCTCTATTCTAAGTCATGGAATTTTCAGAGTGTTACATTTCACCCCTTTTAGGAATATTCGACTCTGAATGACATTAAAATATTTGGGATGGTAGGAAGAGACTCAATACTATCATCCCAACAAACAACAACATAAAATCACAACATAGGAGTACTTGATAAATCCTTTCAACACATACCATAACATTACACATACTACTCAATTCATGATGCACAAATGAGAGAGCTTAACATTTCATAACGCATAGTGAGGAATTTCCTTGTCAACATCAATATGAGCTTAAAATATATAAAGATATACCATGCTATCATTCTTCTCAAAACAGCGAAATCTCAAGAGGAACCATGCATTCATATTTCATATAATTGCAAGAATAGAGTATGAAAGCTTCGTCTAAACTCAAATTGGTTTGAATTTTACCATAATATAAAACTATTTAGAAAACAAGTCAATTTCATGAATATTCATTAATTTCTTTACTAATAGGAATGTCTGACCTCAAGATGTAATAAAAATATGAGGTTAGGAGGACTTCATGTCGGCTTCAGCCTCCCATGTTGCACCCTCGACAAGATGGTTCCTCCATAGAACTTTTACAGAGGCAACATCCTTGTTTATTAACTTCTTGACTTGGAGATCTTGTTTCTCAACCGCAACCTCTTCATAAGAGAGGTTCTCATCCACCCGTAAACCTTCACTAGACAGAATGGATATCGGGTCACTTATGCGTTACTTGAGCATAGAAACATGAAATACATGATGATTTGAAGAGAGTTCACTAGGTAGTTTCAAATCATACGAACCCTTCTCAATTCATTGTAAAACCTTATAGGTACCAACATACTGGGGATTTAACTTCCACTTATTACAAAACCTCATAACCCCATTCATAGGTGAAATCTTAAAGTAGACATGACCACCTATTTCAATGTCAAGGTCTCTTTTCTATTGTCGGCATAAGACTTTTGCCGACTATAGGCTATATTCGATATATCTTTTATGATTCTAACTTATCCATAGCCTCATTGATAATCTATAGACTAAGAGCACGGACTCACCAACCTCAAAACATCCAACCGGAGATTTACATCTTCGACCATAAAGAGATTCAAAAGGTGCCATGGAGATGGTCGAATGATAACTATTATTGTAAGAGAACTCAATCAAAGGTAGATGATCATCCCAACTTCCTTTAAATTCAATAAAACATGATCTTAACATGTCTTCAAGGGTATGCATAGTATGTTCTGCTTGAGCATCCCTCTTAGGATGAAATGCTGCGCTAAGTTTCACTTGAGTACCGAAACCCTTTTGAAAAGCCTTCCAAAACTTAGAAGTGAATTAGGTACCTCTATCCGAGATGCTGGATAAAGCAATCCCATGAAAACTCACAATCTCATTAATGTACATCCTTGCATAATCTTCATCCATGTAAGTAGACTTAATAGGAATAAAATGGGCAGATTTGGTCAACCTATCCACAATAACCCATATTGAATCATTTTGCACCACAGTTCAAGGCAACCAACTACGAATTCCATATTGATGGCTTACCATTTGCAAGTAGGAACATCCATGGTTTGTGTTAAACAAACTCGTTTAAGATTTTTAACATTCACGGGTTCCACCAATACATTTTGGTGGAACCCGGATGTATAGAATAGCAAGAACCATGAGCTTCTTCTAGAATTCAATTTTCTAATCCTCAACATTGGGTACATATAATCTCCCTTGGTACTAAGAATATCATCACCCCTTGGTAGAATGACTCATTGAGATTACAAAGTACCAATTCCTTCAACTCCATCAATAGTGGATCAGATGATGCTTAGATTTCATCTCCGCCACTAATGATGAGTTGAAGTTATGATGACCATAAAATTACCCCTTGGAGATTGTTGTAACCTTACACCTAATTGTTTTAACCTATGAACATCTTTCACATGTTCTTTCTTCTCTTCTTCCGCATGAGACACACTGCCCATAGTCATACGACTCAAAGCATTCGCAACCATATTGGCCTTGCAAGGGTGATAAAGGACACTCAGGTCATAATCATTAAACTATCTAACCATCTTCTCTGTCAGAGATTTAAATTCTTTTGTATAAAAAGATATTGAAGACTTTTATGATCACTAAACACATCAACATGCATTCCATACAAATAATGTCTCCATATTTTCAAGGTAAAAACTACAACAATTAACTGAAGGTCATGAAATGGATAATTCTTCTCATCAAATTTGAGTTGCCTAGAAGCATAAGCTATCACCTTACCATACTACATGAGGACATATCCCAAGTCCACTCGAGAAGGATCAGCATACACTACATAACCTTATTGCCCTCCGGTAAGGTCAACACCGGAGCAGAGGTATGCTTATCTTTCAATTCTTGAAAACCTTTTTCACAATCATTAGACCACTTAAACTTCACCTTCTTTTGGGTCAAATTTGTAAAAGGAGAAGAAATGGACGAAAATTGATCAACAAACCTTCTATAATACCCGGCTAGACCTAAGAAACTTCTTATGTCTATGGGAGTCAATGGTCTAGGAATATTTTTGACTGCATCCGTCATCTTCGGATCAACATATACACCATCACCGTAAATAATATGGAAAAAACTATCCTCAACCAAAATTCAGACTTACTAAATTAAGCATAGAGCTTGTGTTCTTTTAGGACCTGCAAGGACAACCTCAAGTGACTCTCATGCTCATTTCGTTCTTGGAGTATATAAAAATATCATCAATGAACACAATCACAAATGAGTCAAGGTAATCTTAGAAAACTCTATTCATTAGGTCCATAAGCACCGTTGGGGCATTCGTTAACTCAAAATAAATTACTAGAAATTTATAGTGACCATATCTAATTCAAAAAGCTATGTTGGAAACATCTTGACCTATCACCCTATGTTTGTGATATCACGACCATAAGTCAGCCTTTGAAAGTAGGTAGCACCTTGGAGTTGATCAAATAGATCATCAATCCGAAAAAGAGGATACTTGTTTTGTATGGTGACCTTATTAAGTTGGCGATAATAAATGCACATCCTAAGGGACGCATCCTTGTTCTTTACAAACAGGACCAGAACACCCCATCGAGAAATACTAGGTTGAATTTTCAACTCGTTCAATTCAGCCGAAGCAATCCTATATGGTGGAATTGAAATAGGATTTGTATACGGTAATATATAAATGCAAAATTCAATTTACCGTTCGGGAGGAACTTCAGGAAGGACATTAGGAAAAACCTCAGGGAATTCCCTCACTACAGGGACTGACTTAATAGAAGGAGTTTCACTTTCTAGGTCCTTAACCCTCACAACATGGTGTATACAACCCTTGGATATCATCTTATAAGCCTTCAATCAAGAAATGATTTAACCCCTTGGGCATAGAATTTCCCCCTTCCACTCTAGAATGGGTTCATCTTAAAATTTAAACATTACCACCCTTGTTCTACAATCTATGGAAGCAAAACATGCATCAAGACAATCCATAACCAAGATGAAATCAAAATCAAACATGTCAAGTTCTAGCAAATCAATAAGAGTAACTCTATTAGGAAGCTCTACATTACTTTTCATATAGACTATTTTTTCAACCACATAGTCACCCATTGGGGTACAAAGTGAAAAGGGTTCAACAAAAACATCAAGAAGTACATAAAACTTCCTAGCTGCCAAAGGTGTAACAAAATAAAGAGTAGCATGTGAATAAAGTAATGAATAAACATTAACAAAGAAAACTTGTAACATACTCGTCACAACATCAAGATAGTTCTCTTGTTCACCCATAGCCTTGAGTGCTAGGAACAGTTTCTTTTTGGAGCTTCAAAACTAGGACCACTTGGTTGTGCTTGGCCATTACCCTTCCCTTTGCTTCTCACATTAGGACATTCTTTCACCATATGTCCACCCTTGCCACAACCTTAGAAACTATTAGTCCCCACAACACATTCACCCAGATATTTCTTACCACACTACAAGTTTGTCTATCTTTCTGTGGATAAATGTGTCTCCCCTTTTGAGGTTTAGGATTAGAACCTTTATCATTGTGATTCTTCGAGAAATTAGAAGGAACCTGATTTGAAGACCTCTTCTTTAACTTAGGCTTGTCCTGCACATCAAGCCTACACTTAGGAGAACTACTTTCAAAAGACCTTACCTTCTTAGCTTCCCTATTTTTCTTCCTTAGTTGACTATCCTCAACCTATTTAGCATTAAACATCAACCTAGAAAGGTACATATTGTCATGAAGCATGGCTGCATGAATTTCAAGGATTATTCCCTGACACTCATACCTCCTTGACGAAGTTTGATAAACTCCTCTACCTTAGCTTCCCTTTGCTCCAATGGGAAGAATCTGCCAACAAATGCCTCTTTGAAGATCTAGCAAGTCACGGGACAACCTCCCAAATCCCGATTATCCTTCTACTAATTGTACCATGTCTGAGCCACGTCCTTAAGTTGATAGGTAGCAAGATCAAACTTCGCACTAGTACTCACCATCATAGCAAAAAAGATTGTATAGAATTCATCAAGGAAGTCTTGGGGTTCTTCATCAACTTTTTACCCAAGGAAAATAGAAGGATTCAATCTCGTCAAATCTCGAAGACTGCTAGCCATAGTGCTAGCATGTTGGTTCTCTCTAAGAGCAACCTTTCTATTAGCTTGTGCTGTAATAGCTTGGGCTTAGGTGGTGATGGATTAGGCTATTTGGAATAGGGCTACTCTCACCTTAGCATCCGTCATAGTACGAGGATTCACCGAAACTTGTTCGTTTGCAGCATCTTGCACTTGAGGAGTATTTTGATTGCCTTGGGGAGTAGATCATGAATTCACAATCTCATCTCCTACTTTCCTCGCGGATATACTTCTTGTGTTCATCGCCTAAATGAACAAGAAAGGGATAAGATGCTAAAACACACATAGTTTAAAAACTCTAAAGGCACGACATAGGATTATCAAGAAAAGAGTAGTTTCCTAGTCTTCACATAGCCTCTCTCCATAATTGTGGCGCGCTTCACAACCATAAACAAGATATTATGTAACGTGGTTTAGTGAGTCAACAATCCTAAGAATATTTAATCTCATGATCTGATACCATGTTTTTCACATTCAAAGAGTACACCCTAGATTCAAGCGCGTCCTCCTCCTCTCAAATGACTCATAAAAGCCTCTTACCGTTCGTCATAACACATCATCAATTAAAATTCGCAGAAATTAATAACTTTTAATACTATGTGAAGTATACTTGTACTTCATACATAATAATCATGAGCGCATACATAAGATATTCTAAAAGTTGTGTCATGTTAAAAACAATTTAAAGAGTACGAATTTGAACTTAGCCAATAAATAGTAAATATGTTATATAGGCCTTATAAAAAAGAATCGAAAGAAAATTATGGAAAAATATGAGTATTCTTAAAATCTACTAAAGCATTCGTAAGCTTAAAAAATTAAAAGATAGCATCCCCAAACATGAGGATCTACCAACACATGGAAAAAGAGTTCCAAGCTTCTTCAATCGACCTTGTTAATCTTCAGTCCTTGGACCCTACATTTGTAGCAATATAAAGTAATGGGGTTAGTGCGAGATGTACTAAATATGGGTATATCCACATAACATTTAAGGACATGCATGAAAAGAATCAATTCTTAGAAAGCATGCTAAGTCATATGAAACTGCACATACCATGTAACATAAACAAGTCAAGAATTTAATAGACATAAATCATGATCATAATCGAAGACACATTATCATAAAGGCATGTTACATTTCATATTACATAGATCAGACAAGCATAACATAAAAAACACTTACCAATAGTCTCATCCCCAACCTACAAGTATAATGGTCATGTGAAGCCCCATAACCCCACATAATCAAGTAGATAAGACAAGAGACCATAAGTAAAGCTTTTCTTTATATAACTTGTAACATAGTAGTAATCTCATATAGCAATATAATGATACATCTATAAGGGTAACAACATATATCATAAGCATCATACCATTCATGTTATCATATCACATAAGAACAATCTACTAGGACTTCCCTTGGAGTAATCTTGTGCAATGTCTAGGTAGAGTCCTATACCCTACATATACTAAGAACACTCCTCAAGTTACCCTAATAAATGTACATTTGCTTGTCTTTCATTTTACGTGAGGGAATATACTACTAAACCGACATAGACCATGTGAGCTAAGCATCGTATGTGGTGTCATATAAACCCACCCCGAAAGAAGGTGGTCTATACGACAAAGCAGAACCAAACATGACATAACTTTCTAGGTCGATCCACTAGCTAGTAACCTATGGCGGCAACATAGTTCAAGATCTAGGAGATAAAGTAGAGACCCATAGTTCCACATTACATGGAAGCCACTATCTCATGAGAGTCATTGTGAACCTACCTTCACTACTAGAAATTTGACTTATAGTAACGCTTATGTAGTCACAACTATTTAATCGTAGCAATAACTCACCTATTACAACTGTTATAACCATGGCCAAATATTCATGAATCTAATAGAATAATTATTTAAATGATTTGTGGCATAATCCCTATAACTATCCCTATAGAGATTGTATGGATATAAATTCGTAACTGTTGCAACAGCGAACTATATGATGATGGTTAGAAAAATCATCGGCAATAGTTGTTTTAGGAAAAAATATTATCTCTCATTAAAAAAACAAACAAACAAAAATTTCCCTCCTAATATAAACAATTATTTCCCAAGTAAGATCTCAGCGAAAACTAAAAGAAAAGAAACCTAAGTCTACTCTAAGCGAAATGGCGAGGAACGACTAAGTGGCTGACATAAGCTCTTGGAAAGCAAAGTTTTCAGCGAGTTTTTGGTGTGGAAAATAAGAGGGAACGATTTCTAAGCTCTTGGAAGAGAAGCTTTTTGTGTGGACAACAAGCTCTTGGACAACAAAGCTTTTTGTGTGGATAACAAGCTCTTGGACAACGAAGCTTTTGGTGATGCTCGTTGGTTCTCTTGGACAGCTAGGGTCGATTATAATTCTTCCATATAAAGGTGTGTAATTTTTATGTTATCTATCCTATTTCATGATTTTTAAGTCTCCATTGGATTATTCGTAAAAAAATCTCAAAGAGTAAACAATGGGTTAGCTTAAATCTGTGTTTTTTTGTTCTAATGTAGGTAGTGTATAAACTTCACTTGATTGAATTTGTGATGTATACTGAAATAGGAAAAGAAAACACTTATAAATTCAAGTTACAGTTGCGTAATTTTGGGTTAAACTTCTAGAGTATTTAAGGTTAAACTGTAGAACTATAGAAGAATCGATTAAAAATCCTTTTGTGTTCTCATCTCAGTGTTGCTTCCTTGAAAAGATAATACTTTAGACCTCAACTTGTTTTAGCCAGAATTTGGTTTTGATAATGTGAATCTTACTATAACCTTTTTTTTCCCTTTTTTCGGATGCTTCTTTTCTTGTTTGATTTACTGATGGTGCCTAGTAATGGATAGTTTGGCTTCAAATTGAGTGTGTCTTAGTTGTTTGAGGTATAAGCAATGCTCTTGTGTTTATTGTTGTTTTATTAGCTAGTGATATGGCTTCAATCACTGGTTGGTTCCTTTGAATGATTTTGGTCAAGTATGTTTTAGGAGTTTCTATCAACTTTATTTAAGTTTGGTTAGCATGGTTTCTAGTTGTCTTGTTGCTTTACTATTCCTCTATTTCAGCTTGTGTACTTGCTTCCTCTTACTTATCGGATTAATTTGAGTTGTTATTTTTCTCATGTTTGTTTGTGATATGTAGATCTTAGCATTTCATCTTTAACATATTTCGATGAGTTTAAAGAGCATAGAACATGGAGGTTGCGACTATCCACCTAGTTCATGTAATTTTCTTTATCATCTCATTAATTCTTGAAATCATCCCTTATTGCTTTGAAATCTGTTTTAGCATGCCTTCATTCATTTATGTGTATAAAGTTTCTTAAATGGTGAAATTTTCTAATAACTTGTCAATTGGGTTATATTATTAATCTATCAATTTTTGGTGTTGAATTGTTGCGAAGGTTTCAGAATCGATTAGTCTAAAAGTTTGAAAGATTAAGTTCTGCCGAGATTGCTTGTACTGATGAATTTCTTACCTTTAACTTGTTGGTCATGTCATGTAGGATATATATTCAATGGATTTTAGAGATAAAAGTTGGATGAATCTCCGAAGATCCACCAATAAATATACTTGATAAGGCATTTGAACGAGCTACGCAAGGAAATGAAATATTGTGTCCTTGTAAGAAGTGTTTTGATCATAATTGGCATTGTCGAAATATAGTAGAGGATCAGTTGATTTGTCATGGATTTGTTCATGGATACACCAAATTGGTTTAACACGGAGCAGCATGAGTTGTTTGAAGCACATCGATTTACTTTGTTCAATACAACAGATGAACAAGTAAAGGCATTTATCAAGTAAGATAAAATATTCGTTTATGGTACTATATTTAAAATTTCATTTAATTTATAAGTACACTTTGATTAAATTATATTACATGCTTACAAGAAACACAAGAGCCTTACTAATAATCTTACTAGAGGCAATGCATGGATAAAATCACATGTCCGTAGTAGAGAATTTTTTAATTGGTTTAGGGACCGAGTTAAAAATATTGAAGTGTCCAATCATTTAAAATGGATATATAAAAGGCCTAACTTGTGGCAAAAAGATATACTTGATATTTCATTAATGGATATCGATTTCATCCGAAGACACAAGATGCCTCTTGCAAAACTCAAAATAGTGGAGTGAATTTGTCAGCCACAACAAATAGTTTTGCTAGTGCGAGGGACCTAACATATTGGCAGCATTGTCGACTCCTACACCAAGAGAATCTACTTCTGTTCAAGGGGATGAACAAGGTTGGTGGAGCTAATTCTATTTTTTGTTTGTTATTTGTTGTTGCTACTTGTTATAGTATTAGAATGGAAAAGTACGCTATTGATCAAAGGAAGTTGGGGAAAAGTTATGCAGAGGATCAGTAAATGCCTAATTCATGAGTTTAATGTATGAGTTGCTCCTTGTTCTTTGATAGTTTAATGTCTTAGTTGCTGCTTATAGTCAGGTTCATGAGTTTTATGGTACTTGCTTCTTGTATCTTAGTAGAGGACCAGTTGTTAGATTCATGATTTTTCGGATACTTGCTGCTTGTAGTTTGGTTTCTTGTTTCTGCTGATTAAACATGTCGATTGTAACATGATAGTGTTGAATCATGATACTGTTGTTTCTGGTGCTTGTAGTCTTGTCTCTTGTTTCTGCTGCCAATTTCTTGTAGCATGATATGTTGAATCCAATCTTGACGATTATTTTTAGTCGAGCCAAAAAAGTAGACAGCGAGTAGGGAAGGGGATGTACATTTTCAAATTGATCTAATTATACTCCAATTGTAACATTGATCTCACATCATCATAAGAGATTTTTTTATGTATCTTCGTCGTTGTAGAAGAAGTAATGAAAGAGTATGTGCCTTTATATGGTGCTGAAGAAAGGAAGGAATTTCTTAGGCAACTTTTGTTCCCAAGTAGTAGAAGCTTAGACAATCTCGATCCTTCTTAAACAATAATGCTAATTGTAAGCAGAGTTGAGGTTTTTATGTGACAACTCAACATGATGAAAATAAATCTACATTGCTGCAACAACTTAACATAATGAAAATAAAAATCAGACGTTGCTGCAACAACTTCACAGAATGAAAATATAACGATTTGAGGATTTTATGTAGAGACAAAGAATTATTGATTAAAGATTTGTAAGTAGATTTGTGGTTTTTGATGGTCTGTGATAAGAGACATGAATGTTGAGGAATGTATGAAATTTGAATGCAGCAGTTGATGTAACTGTATGTACTTGATTTCAATGTTTTGGGGTTGAACAATTCTAAAAGCTAATGCATGGTTGTCACTTCATGAATACTTATTAATTTCCAAGATTTGAGGTTTGTTAAATAATTTATTTTTTTTATGATTGTATGTAGGTGATGAAATCGAAGAAGGCGATGAAAGTATTAGTGAAGACTTGCCATAGGAGTTGAACTATTAATGTTAACTTTATTGATGTTAAAGAAATCATATATTTTGAAGATTGAAAATTGTGTGGTGCATGTTTTTCACCTTTTTTGAATGCTATAAAAAGATTTGTATATTAAGCTTTAATTGATATTAGAATCACGAATCTTGAATTCTAATTTTGTATGAACATTTATTCTCGTGAAAAATTTATGTGTATTTTTATGTTATAAATTTTATTCTCGTGAATGATTTAGTATATAGCAGTTATATATAGCTTACAAATATTGCATTAGAATTGTTGCAATAGCAAGTAATAACCGTTGCAATAGGCATTAAGCAACAGTTCTACAATTGTTTAAAGGTGTTGCAATACCGTATAACAACCATCGCAATAGAGTGAAACAGTGTGTTGAATCGAAATAAAAACTATCGCCATACCCTCATTAGAACTGATACATAAAACTCTATTATGATGGTTCAAAAAAACTGTACCAATACGACCATAACCATTGGAAATTAATTCAATTGAGAATCGTGGCAATAGGTCCATGTATGGCTATGATTATATGACCCGTCGCACAAACCGTAGTAGCATAGCTACTGCCACGCGATCTATTGCAGCGGTTGAAGTAACCGTAGCCTTAGACCGGTGGTAGTAATGTCTATTGCAACTGTAGATGAACCGTTACACTAGACAAAATTTCTAGTACTGCTTCCAACTAGGAAAGGGACACCTCTCATATCTAGTCCATCGGTGCTTAGTTTAAGTCCTCTTCATGAATAAACTTTAAGTTTTATTTTATCCTAAACTTATCATAGGTAATAGGAGATAAACTCCTTGTATAAACATGATCATGATATCTTAAGGATTAGATGAGAAATTTCTTTCATCATAAACCAAAGTATGTGAGATAAACATAATATAATCATCTTGTGTAAAGCATACAAGAGGATATCATAAACCTGCATTTTTGTATTCTTATCACGATCTCACGTTTAGCATGTTCATAGACCAACATACATTCATAACACCATCATGCATACTTCATTAGCATATTATCATCATCCCTAGGCTAACATAACATCATACATAAATCACACTTTTAGAAGACTTACTGATGTATGTGGTTTTATGGTACTTTCAATGTGTTTTCCCTTAAGTTTAATGTGTGTATAAGGCCATTTGTATTAGTTTTAATGTATTTTTCTCTTAGTTTTCAGGAAATCTGTCCAGGATGAAAACATAGAATAATTGTGCTGCAATAGTAGAAGTGACGACCTACGGAGCCATCGATGGTCCGTAGATCCCTCGACGGTATGGATTCTCTCAACGTACCATCGCCTCCAGGACAAACCATCCTGCAAATCCATTATCGTTAACAGAATGTAGCTCCAGTACTTGACTTGAGAAGATTCAACGTATGGAGAAATGGAAGGCATTTACGGACTGTTGTGCTCTCAAATGACCGTCATCCATGTCCGTCGATGGTAACAGTTAGTTGGAGAAGAAAGAAGCTGAAAAATAACCTAAGAGTGGAACTACGAAGGGCCTCGATGGTCCATCGTGGACTCGACGGTCCTCAACTCAGACATGATTTTGGGAATATTTTTCTTAAATAGATTTCATTTTTATGTTAAGACTTCTTTATTATAAATACTGGTAAAAACCTCATTTTGGAGTTAGACTCTTGGGTATTTTTCAATTTTATTGTTTTAGTTTTTTGAACTTGTGATTTTGGGGAAGTTATTCTATTTTTTGAAATCGTTTGTGCAAGAGTATTGATTAATTCAAGTAATTTTCTAGATTTTCTTCAATCTCGTAAAAGTAAGTACATGAATTCTTATCAAACTAATATGAAATATGTGATTATTAACATGTGTAGCTAAATCCATAGCTAGGTTTGTTGGAACCATGGGTATTAATAAGGTAAAAACTAACTAAAATAACAATTCTAGAATAGTGCTTGGATGTATTGATAATTAGTTTGCTTAGAAATATTTTAAACGAGTGCACGCGTTAGAACTCGCCTAGTTGCTACTTGTCGGAACAAGGAGGTAGATATAAGAAAAGAATTATCAACGTAGATTTAGTATATACTATCTAATTGGATAGTGTCGCTTGGTGCGAAGTAACAAATAAGTCAAACATCGATTATGATGCTTAATATGAGATAAATGTAAGGTTTAGTAAAGCACACATACGTGGCCAGACAAAGGTGATGAGTGAAAATTCCTAGTTGCAAGACTAAAGAATTAGGGATACATAACTTACCACTTTGCTTGCAAAATACTAGGAAAGGATTGTTATAGCTAGAATTACCGCGTTATGAACCTGTGGGAACACTTAAGTCCTAGTTATTTTCATTACTTAATAAAAATCAAATATTTGAACTTGTCACTTGTTATTTAGACATAGCTAATTGTATTTGTTACTTAAACCCCCTTTTTGTTACTTGTTTTTGGAAAGGATTGACTAAATAGAAGGAATAGTAGGTTAAAGTTAAGTCTAAATCATTTTGCTTGTGGTATCGACCCCAACCTCATAGTTGGGATTTTACATTATACGACCGCTTATACTTCTTTTCCACAAATATATTTGAGCATATAAAATTTTGGTGCCGCTGCTGGGAAATATGGCTTTTAGATTAACTTTAAGCTTGTTACAAAAGTTCAGTCAACAGTTTCCTAATTTTACTTTTTCTCTTTGTTTTTGTATCTTGCACATCTAACTTTCGTGTATGCCAAGTACGTCGAGAATAAAAGAACCCATACTCTAACCAAACCCCGAACTGGAGCGTACGCTGTGTAGAATGAACAGAAATTTGGGTATTCTCGATGATGGGTTAACAACCTGGAAATTCCACCATAGGTTGATGGCTATTATCAATTATTACCTGAAAATCGTGGGGAAGGTGAAATACATAGGCAACCTCCCGCTCCACGCCTTTAAGATTATTATAGGGGATATGATAATATTAGTGAATCTAATGGGCCACTTCTCTTGCCTCCCCTACCAAACGACCATACTTTCGTTGTAACTAGTAGTCTGATGCAATTGCTCACCGCTAGAGGTTTGTTTTCGGCGCTACAGTCTAAGGATCAACATGCTCACATCACCAAGGTGAGGTCGGTGTGTAAGAGTTTTGTAGGGAGGGGTGAGTTCAATATGGACGTAATTGCGTTGAGAGTGTTTTGTCTCTCATTGCCGGGAGATGCCACTATATGGTTTACCGAGCTCCCCTATAACTCAATATACACTTGAAATCAATTGAGGGATGTGTTCTTAGCAAAGTTATTACCGAGTATCTAAGAAGCTAAACCACAAAGAGAGGGTGAACAACTTTGTAGCACTACCGAGAGAATCAGTCAGTAGTTCTTGCAACAAGTTCACTTCGTTCTTGAGAAGTGTCCGCATTCACCGCATTGATGATGAGTCATTGAATGATTACTTTTATCGGGGACAATATTATAATAATAAAATATTACCGGATACGATAGCGGGTGTTCTTATAGGGAGTGTCCTTATGCTGAGATTGGGAAGAAGTTAAAGAAAATCTCCTGAAAGAATAAATCTTGGAGCACTAGGAAGTCAGATACTGGGAGAAACACTTTTGCAGTTCAATCCACACACAATCCAACCACAGATGACATTCGTGAAGAAATGTCTCATATGCGAACTGATCTTGGGTTGGTGTTGAAACACGTCACTGGGGGTTCAGAAAAGGTAAATGTGGTGAACTACTTCTCTAAACCACCGTTGTCGACTAATAAGTATTACTATAAGGAGGACTCTTATGCGACAAATGAGTAGACAGGGGGTTTCCGACCAAACTCCCAAGGCTCCAACCAGAGAATTGTTGACAAGATCAACGAAATCAATGTCAAAACTATGGTAATTACAACCGAGAGGGTCATTATGTTTGAGATAGGAATTACAACCGCGACTACAACTTCAATCGGGGTAATTATGGTAACAGAAATTATAGGAGTAAGCCCTATGTTCCACCTAAAAATTTTGAAGTTTCTCCTAGAGATGGAGGAGGTAGTATGGCGCGATTTTAGGATATGTTGTAGAAAATGATGAGGATGTTTGATTCTAGTGATGAGCACACTAAAGAGTTGAGGAGTAATTTAGCATGTATTGGTCAAAAAGTTGATGCACATGCAATCTCGATCAAGCATTTTGAGTTGCAAATGGCCACGGCCCCATTATCTTAGACTGTGAGCTCACGTCAACCGGGCACTCTTTCTAGGAATACTATCCAAATTCCTAAAAATGATGAACATTGTATGGCAGTCACAACTCGAGGTGGTTAGGAAACCATTGACCCACCAATGCCGTCTCGTGTAAAAAATTTGATAAGAGGCGATGATGAGGTAGTGCAGGTTAGTGGTGAGTTAGGAGATTAAACGGGGAAGGAAGCTGAGGTACCCCAAAAGGTGACCCCCATATCTAGACCACCACCTCCATTTCCATAGAGGTTATTGAAAAAGACCGAGGATGGTAAATACCGACATTTTATCACAATGCTCAAACAACTTCCCATCAATGCCCCTTTGATAAAAGATCTTGAACAAATGCTTGGTTATGCAAAGTTCATGATAGATATGGTCACCAAGAAAAGATTAGCCAGTTTTGATGATGATGATAGAATGCAGCATTGTAGCGCTATTGCTACAAGGTCTCTAGTGCTAAAGAAAGAAGATTCGGGTGCCTTCACTATTATCTCTACAATCGCGTTATTACACTTTGTTAGAGCATTATGTATTCGTGGACCAAGCATAAATCTCATGCCTCTCTCTATTTACAAGAAGTTGGGTTTGGTTGACTAAAAGCCCACTACGATGCGGCTACTGATGGCTGATCGAACGGTGGAGAGCCTATTGGGATACTCCAAGATTTTTTAGTAAAGGTGGATTCATTGATATTATCGGCCTATTTTTTGATTCTGGATTGTGAGGTTTATTTTGAGGTGCCTATTATTGTTGGGAGGCCATTCCTTGCTACAGGTAGAGCCTTGATTGTTATTGAGAAAGGCTAGTGAAATTTCTGTTGAATAATGAAGAAGTGACTTTAAAAATTTGTAGGTCCATGAGGCAGAGTGGTGAGTACCAATAGATATCTGCCATATCTTACAGGGTTGACAAGTCATCTGATGTACAAATAGAAGAGCGTCTGGGTGTAGAAGCACTAGCGGCAGTGACCATGAATTTTTAATTGTGATTGGAGTAAGGAGTATGGGTCATTGGTCGCGACACTTGATAGAGGTGATGTTCGGTTTAAAATAAAGAAGTTGAAGGTAGATATGAAGCATCGCGCATCTCCACCTGCAAAATTATCTATAGAGGAGGCTCTAAAATTAGAACTTAAGGATCTACCAACTCATCTGAGGTATGTATTCTTAGGAAAAGGTTACATTTTTCCGGTAATTATTTTATCAGATTTGAATGTGCATCAAGTTGATAGTTTGGTGGAGGTGTTATAAATGTTCAAAAGAGCTATTGAGTGGACTATTGCGGATATTATTGGTATCTCTCCTTGAATTTGATCACATAAAATCCAACTCATGCCCGATCATAATCCAAGTATGGAAAACCAGAGACGTTTAAATCGACCTATGCATGAGGTGGTGAAGAAGAAAATTATTAAGTGGTTGGATGCTAGAGTGATATATCCAATCGCCGATAGTAATTGGATATGCACTATTCAGTGTGTAGCTAAGAAAGGTGGAATGATTGTGGTCCTCAATGAGAAAAATGAGCATGTTCTGATGAGACCGGTGACTCGATGGAGGGTGTGTATGGATTATTGGAAATTAAATAATGGATCAGATGTTTGATGGACTTGCAGGAAGGGGTGGTATTGTTTTCTTGATGGTTATTCAGGTTATAATCAGATCTTTAGAGCACCGAAAGATCAACAGAAAATGAACTTTACTTGTCCTTAATGAAAGCTAAAAGAACTACACCGTGACTGAACAAGAGCTTATTGCAGTTCTCTTTGATTTTGACAAATTTTGGTCCTATTTGCTTGGAACGAGGGTCATAGTGCATACTGATCATTCTGATTTGAGATATTTGATGTCAAAGGAGTATGCAAAACCGGGGTTGATTCATTGGCTATTACTATTGCAAGAATTTGTCTTTGACATGAAAGATAGAAAAGGGATCAAAAATCATGTTTCTGATCAGTTGTCCCGATTATAAGATGAAATTTATGATACTTTCACTGATGAGCATGTATTGGCTGCCTCCCAAGACTTGATTCCATGGTTCGCCGATTTTGCAAATTATCTGGCTAGTGATATCGTCCGACAAGACTTTTCTTTCATCAAAGGAAAAAATTCATGCATGATGTGAATTTTTTTTTGGGATGTGCCATGCTTATATAGGAGTTGTGCTGATGATCTTATTCGGTGTTGTATGCCAGAAGTTGAGATGTTCTGTGTTTTGAAGGCATATCATTCTTCGCCTGTAGGTGGGCATCATAGTGGTATCCGCACTACTCACAAGATCTTGCAATGTGGCTACTATTAGCTAGCCATCAACCAATATGCTCATGAGTTCGCCAAGGCATGTGATATATGCCAAAGAGATGTTGGTATTTTTAGAAAGCAAGAGCTCCCTTTAAATTCCATTATTGTGATTGAATTGTTTGATGTGTGGGGCATTGACTTTATGGGACCTTTTGTGAGTTCTTATGGGATGAAGTACATTCTTGTGGCAGTCGATTATGTGTCAAAATGGGTAGAAGCTATCGCACTTGCAAATAATGAAGGAAAGAGTGTCATCACATTTTTGAAAAAGAACATATTTTCTTTATTTGGCTCCCAAAGGGATATCATAAGTGATGGTGCATCCCACTTTTTCAACAAGTTGTTTAAAGGATTATTGGAAAAATATGGGGTTCAGCATAATGTGTCCACTCCTTACCATCCTCAAATTAGTGGGCAAGTTGAGGTGTCAAATATTGAGATTAAGCAGATTATGGAAAATACAGTGAATACTAGTAGAACGGATTGGTCAAGGAGCTTGATGATGCTCTTTGTGTCTAGAAGAAAACATAAAAGACTCCCATAGGTATTTCCACATACCAACTTGTATATGGGAAGTCTTCTCACTTACCGGTTGAATAAGAGAATAAGGTCATGTGGGCAATGAAGAAGTTGAAAATAAATTGGAATGAGGCTGCAGAACAAAGGTTAAACGGGTTGAATGAGCTTAATGAATTTCGCTTGAAGGCATATGAAAGTTTAGCCTCTACGAAGAAAAGATTAAGACGTACCATGTCCAAAAGATTGTGAAGCGCAATTTTTTTGTTGGGGATTTGGTGCTTTTGTTCTATTCTTGGTGGCGCTTGTTTTCTGGGCAAACTCAAGTACAAATGGAATAGTCCCTATTTGATCACCCAACTATTCCCTCATGGTGTAGTTGAGTTAGAGATTAAGGATGGTGTGAGGTTCAAGGTGAACGGGTAACGAATAAAAATCTATATAGGGCATGATGAAATGGAGAATGAAGTGATCGAGGCATACCATCTTGATGAAGTTTGAGTAATAAAGATTCCTCCTTCGTGCCGCGACGTTAAATCAAACGTTTATTGGGAGGCAACCCAATATGTATCCTCTAGACAACTATAGGTTTTCATGATTTTCTAGGCATAGTTGCATTATTTTTGCTTTTATTACTTATGTCACGTCTTAATGTTGCTTTATATTTCTTTAAAACTGGTGGCTAGAGTGTAGATTAGGGTCCATGTCCAAAAAGTGTCCTAAAATATATAAAAATTAGCTAAATGGGTGTTAAATGTGTGCGGACTAAATCACAAAAAATCTGTAGCAAATTTGTCTGGTGCACCCATCGACGGACCGTCGTTCCTTCGACAGACCGTCTGTATTATCCGTCGTTCTCAGGTATGTTCTTTAAATTTTTCTAAGTTAGAGCATTGTCGATGGGGGGTCTACCGACTTACGGTCCGTCGACTGGGAATTGTTTATCCCTCACCCACCACCCAACCCGACTCATCCGTCTACATATTATAAGTTTTTAAACTTTTTGGTTCCCCACCTCTTCACATAATCCCTATAATCGTTGCCCTCCGAATTTCCTCTCATTTTCCCCTATTCCTCACCCATTCAATCCCATTCCATCGTCAGATTTCCATACTTCCACAAAATCTATTGTCTCCCCTAATCTTCCATCTTTTTCAGTCTCCTTGCCAGTAAATGTTCGTGGTGATTGTTGCTTCTGTTGAACTAATAGTTTTCATACTTTTATTCCTCTACTACAGTTTTCAGGTATGTTGGTCAGATCTAATAAGATTAACTATAGTTAATTTTCCTTATTACCTTGATGTCTAACTGTGTGGGTACTGAATTTTTGATGCTTTTGCATGCTAAAACTTATACCCAAAAGTCCTATGTCCCTTAGAACAACTATAATTGAAAGGGATGGGGGTGTATTGTTAACAATTGGCGTGTGTTTTTATAATTGTGTTCCTTATCTAGGGTTTGATATGTTATCAAAAATGCATGTTGAAACTAGGAAAATTGATGCCCGGTGAATGATGGGATGCTGGGTAAATGTTTGGGAAGCTTAGGCTTAAAGGATACTTCCATTTAGTAAGATTGGGGAACACATTCGGCTGCAAGGTTCTGTCCCTGAAGTACAGTAAGAGACCCCATTGACGGAACGTCGTTCCCTCGATGCGCCGTCATTGGGATACGTCAACCCCAATTTCCCTTGTTCACTCTAATTGTCCCTCAAAAGACCACTTTGATAGACCGACGTCCCTTCAACGGTCCGTCCTGCACAATGGTCTATGGTTTCAGAACCTTTTCTGCTGATTTTCTATAAACCTAATTTGAGTGTCCGTCGATGTACCCTCATGACGGATCATCGTGCCATGACGGTTCAACTTCCACAACCGTTGACACCGTCAGAACCTTTGTTTCTAACATTTTTAAAATTTATTCTAAGTATTTCTCGATGGACCCCCATGACAGACCCTCGTGCACTCGACGGTCTATGTTACATAACCATCGCCATTGTCAGAACCTTAGTTTTTGATATTTTTAATATTTATAATAAGTGTTCATCGACAGACCCCGATGACGGTCCATCGTTCCTTCGACGGACTGTCGGTGGGTCCATCTTAAACTTTGTACTTTTTTCCTGCCATTCCTTTTCTGTGTTATGCTCTTGTGTTTTCTTCTTCTGCATGTTTTTCAGACTTCCACTGTTACTAACTAGTTCTTTTTGCAGCTACAAATTGAACCTAAACACGACCGTGTCTACTCATGAGGGAGCTCCATGTTCGTCGCCCGTCAAACCAGCTGGTGATAGGCTCAGACATTGAGCGTGACCAAAAGTACATGCCCGCACCACAAGATCCAGGACCACGAGGGTGGTTCCCAGAGTAGTCACTGACTCTTAGTTGTACGAGGAGCACATTCTTATCCGCACACCTTCTGGGTCAGCTGCAAATTCTGAGGGAGCGTCAGGATCCATGGAGGCATCCGATTTTGAGGAAGCTTCCGGCTTTCCTGAGGCTTAAGAATCGGAGGATACTTCTTGTTTTTCTTAATGAGGATGATAATGCTGACTCTACTCCAGCACCACAGACTGGCGTCCCCACTCCGATTGCTTAATAGCCCAACCGGTGGTGTTTTAAGGGGAATTATCAAGTCTAGATTAATTACAAGATGCCCAATGACTAGGGAGTCAAGAACCGAACCCTTGCACTTGAGCGGTGGGTTCTCACAGGGAGTCTTCCCACAATGCCAGCCATTCATGAGTTATTCACCAGACATCGGCTGGAGCGAATGGCTCAAGATATAGACCGTTATTGCGATAAGATGGTCCAAGAGTTATATTCCTCCTATGTGGTGACTCTCCAATCTTAGATGGATAGGAGAGCAGCCCCCGCCAAACATGCACCATTGGGAGTACGTATGAGTCTGCGGAAAGCGGGTTGATATTTCCTTGCGGGACATTCGCAGGTTCCTCTATGGAGCAGATGTAGATGCCACCTGGACCCTCTCACTGCCAAGTTTGACTATCAGTGGATGTTGATCAGAGAAGGTTGGTTCCATCGTGAGCCAGATGTGAGAGAGTCCACCAAGCGGTGTATTGCACAGAACCTCTCCGTAGATGGTGAGGCTTTCGATTGAATGTTGGATCCCAATAGGAATATCAAAAAGTCCAAACTCACCTTCACAGCCAAGTTCATATGTCTATTGGTCCAACACTGCCTTTCCCCTACTGCTAGTGATAACATAGTCTCCTGGGATCGTGCAGTGTTGATGGCGGCCATGTTTGCGTGGTTTGAGGTAGACTTCGCATGGCTTTTTAGGCGTTGATACATGATAGGGACATTAAGGTTACTACTACTTACCCCTTCCCGTCCATTATCTTTGAGTTGTGCAGGTCTGTAGGAGTGTCTGTATGGCACATTGATGTGATTAAGACCCCGCCTAGCATAGTGGATATTGGACTCATTCGGGATGAGGCTAATGAGTAGGCTCCCCATTGAGGGCCCTGTCTAGTGGTGCAGCTGCTCGGTGAGAACCTGGCGGCCATAGTAGAGCAAGACCAAGCGTCTAATCCAGCTACATTCGAGCATACTGACAGCACCCCGATTGAGGTAATCCCAGGTGCTAGCACCGCTCAAAGCTCTTTCCGCTCGACTCCTTCTGCTACACTTGTACCGCTTGCTAGGGTCCAGAAATTAGAGCCCCAAATGGCCACACTTCTTCATCACATCAATCTTTGGATGTAGAGGTCCATTGCTGAGGTGGAGGAGCGGATAGAGAGAAGATGGCCCAGCATACTGAGCGGGATATTATGGAGATCCAATTGTGCTTGGATGCATTTGAGATGTGGTCTCGCCTTGATAGCCCTTATAGTGGATTTGAAGACTCTCTAGGCTGATGTGGATAGTCTAAGAGCAGACTTGGATACCATACTGGAGGCTCGGATGCCTGAATATGAGGCTTCTTCTGCAGAGCCTGCAAAGGACACGGTGTTAGGGCCCTGTTCTCCACCACGATTGTGACACCACCTCCCCCACGATATCGGTTCAAGATGCATCGAGTTAAAGATGAGGATGAGTCTTGGGCATGGAAGAGAGAAAGCACTGATTTGGATGCTGCGAGGAGAGACTCACTAGTTTTATGAGGAGGCCGGCCAATTAAGGGTTCTAGACGTGGATGCTGGGGCGTCTAGATCCAGAGTTATTGGGCTGAGAGGAGCACAACTGATGGTGTTGTTATTGTTGAGGACAGTGTCCCTACTACAGAGGGAGCGGATTCCGAGAAATCAGACCCGTCAGCATATTGATCGTTGGCGCTTTCTGCCACATGTTTGCTTCACCTATCACCCTTGTTTATCTACGTTTATGCATTGGGGTAAATTGCATATCGTTTTCTTTCTGCGATGAATGTATTGTTCTAGGCATGACATAGAGATACACCACGGCATGACCCTAAATTTAAAAACTCAAATTATGTGTCTTATAATTTTGTAGAGTAATGAGATGTCAAGTGAGTGTGAAGAAAATTTTAATAGTCCACCATTGGTACTGAGCTAGAACGTACCTGGTTAGTCCTGCTAAATGTAAGTTGTGATAGACAATTAGTAAAGGATCATAGGGCCTTGTTAAAGATAGCCAATCTTTAGCCTTGATAACAAAAAGCCGAATAAAATTAATCCCTTCTTGATCCTAATGATTTGATCTTAAAATAGACCTTTCTTTTTCACCCCAACTGATAATTTCTAGGTACAATGTGTTGGCGTTGGTCCCTCTTTGGACATGTGCACTTCAACTTATGCCAAAAACATAAGTTGATGGTGGCTAATGCAAAACACAACCATGTAGTGGACCTGATCAAACCCTTCGTATTGTGTACCTTGACTCATAGCAAAGCCATGAGTTGAGGGTGGCTATTATAAGGAATGCTCCGTAAAATGAGGTTGAAAGAATAAAGATAGAGAAAGAGTAAAAGAAAAGTGACTCAAGAAAAGTTGAAAGAAAATTAAAAAAGAATTGGAAATTTTAAAATACAAGTAAGAAAATATAAGAGTCACTTACACAAAAGGAGAGAGAAGGGAGAATAGCAGGGTGAAAGAATACAAGAAAATTAGGAAATAGGGAAAATAAAACAATAAAAAGGTAGGACACTTAGCCTATATGTCAAGGAGGAAAATAAGTCATTAAAATTAATCCAAATGTACCCTACCTGACCCTGAGCCTAAGTTACAAGCTAATAAAGTCGTATCGTGATCCTAAGAGGCTATTATGGTGAACTGAAGCAGTGAAAATAAGGGCAAGCCTATGGCAATAAGTATAAATAAGGTGTGAAGTTGTCCTGAGAGATAGTGTTGAAAAATAATCCTTATACTCAAACTGAAATCATTGCGTGAAAATTGAGGATTTTATTTTGAAGTGAGGACACTAGTTGCAATACCAAAAATTTGTAACTTAGTGAGAGATCAAAGAGGATAGGTATCGGTGTGTGGTGAGTCTGTGTCATGGTCTGATCCGCATGAGTGGGCCAAATAGTGATACCATGCATAAATATAAAGAAAATAATCGGGATATATATAAAGATGATTGCGAAAGCTAAAATAAGGATACTCTTGTACAAAGATTTTGTGTTAATTCATAGTGCGTCATTAGAGGACAAACAACGAATTTAAGTTTAGGGTGTTGATGTACCGTTGTTTCACTGTAATTTCAATGCTTTTTCCCCTTAAGTTAAGTGTGTGGCTAAGGCCTTTTTGTATTAGTTTTAATGTATTTTTCTCTTTGTTAGGAGGAATGTCCAGGATGAAAACATGGAAGAATTGTGCTCAAATTGTAAAAGTGACGACCTACGGAGACATCGATGATCCGTCGACCCTTCGACTGTTAGTAGGTAGCAACCGTCTGATGAAGGAAATGCTGCTGAAGAAAGATTGGGGAATTCTGACTATGTCTGGGTCTACGGAGGCTCTAGATGGACCGTCCTGCTTATCCGTCATTGTTAACAGTAAGTAGCTTCAGTACATCACTTGAAAAGATTCTAAGTGTGGAGAAACGGAAGCCATCGACGGACCGTCGTTCCCTCAACGGACCTTCATCCTTGTCCGTTAATGGTAACACTGACTTGGGAATAAAGCATCTAAAAAGAAGCTAAGTGTGGAACGACGGGGGGCCTCGACGGTCCGTCGTAGCATCTACAGTCCGTCGTTTCGATCGTCAACTCCGACGTTTTTTGGGCATATTTTCCTTACATAAATTTCTTTTTTTTTTAGGACTTCTTTATTATAATATTGGTGAAAACCTCATTTTTGAGGTTAGAATCTTGGTATTTTTAAGTTTCAATGTTTTAGTTGTTAAACTTGTGATTTTTGGAAAATTATTATATTTTCGATAATCATTTTTTCGGAAATCGTTTTTTGTAAGCAAATTGATTAATTCAAGTAATTTTTTTGATTTTCTTCAATGTCATCAAAGTAATTACATGACTTCTTATCAAAGTAATATAAATTGTGTGATTATTAACATGGGCAACTAAATCCATAGCCAGGGTTGTGGAACCATGGGTAATTAACAAGTAAACCTAAATAACAATTCTAGAATAGTGTCTTGCATGTATTAATAATTCTTTCATTTAGAAGTCTTTTTAACGAGTACACGCGTCTTTTTAACGAGTACACGCATTTCAAGTCTCCTTGTTCCTACTTGCCGGTCGAAGGAGATAGATAATAAGAAAAGAATTATCAATGTAGATTATGTATATAATATGTAATAGGCTAGTGTTGATTGGTACGAAGTAACAACTAAGCCATACATTTATTATGATGTTGAACCTTAGGTAAAGGTAAGGATTAGTAAATCACACACACGTACAGGATTAAGGGGCGGAGTGAAATTTCCTAGTTGTCGGACACTGGAATTAGGGATACATAACTTACCACTTTGCTTGCAAGATACTAGGAAATAATTGTTATAGCTAGAATTACCGTGTTATGAACCCATGGGGAAAACTTAATCTCTCGGTACTTTCATTACTTCATAAAAATCAAATCTTTGAACTTGTCACTTATTTACTTAGACATAGATAATTACATTCATTACTTAAAAACCCCCTTTTGTTACTTGTTTTTGGAAAGGACTTAACTAATTAGAAATAATAGTAGGTTAAAGTTAAGTCTAAATCATTTGTCTTGTGGTACCGACCCCAACCTCATTGTTGGGTTATTTACTTGATACGACAGCTTATACTTCTTTTCGAGAAGTAATTTGAGTTTATCACTTACCTCTTGCTTCAAAGTACCTTATTCAAGAACTCCATTCATTTTCAATAATAATAACAATAACATAGTGAGATACTCAAAGCATAGTCAATACCATCTCTTCAATTTATATTCAAGATTAATTCCTAAGGTAGGATGAGGGAAAGGGTTAAAGAGTTCTTTCTAGTGTTAGTATCATTCCTAACGTTTAGACGTAATCAAGTTGTAGAAATAACCCATTCGAAACTATAAAAGTGAGAAACATCATGCATCACACGAAATTCAAACATTATTTGTCAACTAGTCAACAATTTGTGTGAAATCAACCATAGAAAATAATTATTTCTCCCTGGAAGTCATAAATCTAGAGTTAGGAAATAAAATCGTTTTGTACAGTAAAAACCCTATAATTTTAATTCTTGTAAACCATTTTTTCAAGGAACTCAAGGGGAAAGGAATTCCAAGAGTGAAAAAAACATCTTATAGACAAATGATACATGAAATTTGATTGGAAACCTCGAAGCCTTTGTCTTCTTCCTTAAGCTCTTCTTGTTCTTCAATGGAGTTTGGAAAAGAGAGTGTCTCAAGGAGATAGGTAACTGCACTTGAATCTGATTTTGACGTGTAAAAAGTGGTCCAAAACTGACCTATTCTCCATATATAGTCGTCCATAAAATACCCGAAATACCCTTCACTTGAATGAGCCTTTTTATGAAGTTAAATTACCAAAAATACGACTTCAATAAATATGGGAAGTGGATGTGCTTCACGGAGATAATTCCCATTATTTTTCTGAATTTTTGGGTTAGGCAATGAGGTGTGTGTTCAGCCTCGCGTCGCGAGGCTGACTGTCTACTCTTGAGGAAGTGGCGTGCATGCAGGCTGTGCCCCACGCACCTTGCCTCAAATTCTGCCTGTTTGCAGGCTGCTAGGTAGGCTGCTCACCCATGTTTGGGTCCTCCACGAAGACCCTTTGGGTGGTCCTTGGGGTGTCATTACCGTACGTTTGGGACCTTTATACTACATATACCTATACGAGGTTTCTTTACATGTTTTGGGTTTCGTTTTACACTTTGAAACTTTCACCAAACATAGGGACGTCAACTAGTTCAAACTAGCTAGTTTCCGGACATCAAGGTTCTTTTTTGTACTTTTGGCTCTAAACCTTTTCAAATGAACTTATTACATTAATTAGGTTTGGAAAATATCATTTTAAACGTATTTAATTTATTAACTCTAGTCTAGTCATGAAATTTCTGAAGTGTTACACAAAACATGATTGCATTAAAAACGTAAGAATTCTTTCGCAAATCATTGACATATCATCTTAAGTAAGCATAGATTATTGTTTTCTTTTAACATGATATTCAAAGTAAATTAATAATTGAAGTTTCATTCATAATATACTATTATATTGCTATTATATAAAATTAATTAGTATATCCTTGAATTTTATTCAGTATTTTCGATAAAAATAACTATTTGCACATTTGGTTAAGAAAATAAAATATATTAATACTGAATACAACATTGTTACATTCAGTCATTCACATTATTAATAAAATTTAAATGATTAATGAAAATTTTTATGGGATTTAAATAATTTGGTGTCATGCGGAAGCTAACAAAGCAAATCCCATAACACCACGAGTAAGAAAACAATGATAAATATTCAAAACGACACAAAGATATAGCATTGTTTGGTCAACCGACCTGCA
This sequence comes from Solanum habrochaites, assembly GCA_027704765.1. Taxonomy (NCBI): domain Eukaryota; kingdom Viridiplantae; phylum Streptophyta; class Magnoliopsida; order Solanales; family Solanaceae; genus Solanum; species Solanum habrochaites. The sequence goes on from JAKWJA010002491.1 coordinate 42,268,167, forward strand.
TTCACAAAGGAGATGAGATAATAAAAATGAATGTAAGTGAGTACAAAATAAAGATAAAAATAATCTCACCTAATTCATTGAGAATACATATTGGTTCCCACAAGTGAAAACACATCATGTGTCTTAAAAATTATCCTCTCTAGACAAATTCTCAAAGACCCTAATACGACATTATAAATGCTACCAAATTAGACGGAATGAACCTCCAATTATATAGTCATTCACCTTTTTCATCGAAGAAAAAAGAAAAGCCAAATATGGGGATTATAAGTATTGTTTTATCAAAAAGGAAAACCTAATTTTGATTAAAAAAAACTAAGGTAAAAAGTATAGAAAATATCCTCGCCCTGAGATTCTAACAAAATAAATTTGGTCTACTATTTTCATGTAATCTTCAATCGCTTGTATATCATCTTTGTTATCTTCACTAAAGGATCTATGTTTTATTTCTATCGTTATATTCCAACTTCCAGTTCAACTATTCAACAATAGATAAAATATAAAAACATTGGTATAAAACTATTCATGAACATTTCCCCTAGTCTAAACTCTATAGTTATTTTTCATTAATTTTATTTCTTCCATAAGATAAAATAGGGGTGACCCGATTGTTAGACAAATTAATGTAATGTTAATTTTGATATTAATTTCCTTCTGGTAAAAACTCTTTAACTTTCATCTTCAATTTGTTTTTTTGCTTAATCATTAATTTTTATTTGTTGTTATCTCTTTCTTATAGATGGAAGAAAATGAAACTAAAGGTTGATTCGGCTGACCAATGGAGTCCTCTTAGTACACTTCGGTGAATCGATCTTTGGAGTTGTGATTGCACATCTTGACAGTACATTGTTTCTTCAATTCCACTTCAAAATACTGACAATAATTAATCGGCATAATGCCTTTGCTGGATTACTATTTGGATTTTACATTACCTATGCTTTCCTTTAAATTCTTCCATCCTCTTCCCAAACTTCACTTGCAATGCAAGTTAGTCAAAGATATAAAAAAACAGAGCTAATACTTGGGTTGATTGCGTAGTAGCGGCATTTTTTTTATTGTCGTGGCATGACATATTGCTCAAACTGAACAATTATTCTTGGGGTTCAGGATGGTGTCACTAGGAAAAGTTCTATTTTCCCTTGGATTTATATGATTTGCAATTTTACCCACTCGACTCTCTAGCTACTGAATAGAAAATGAGTGTGAAGTTATCATATAAGATGAAGTGGAGAAGTTATTTTTTATAAATCATTCAACACCTTATTTGACCCTTCAACCTTATGGTAGATATTGACAAATATGTCTTCCATCATGCTTCCTTCTAGCCCAATTCGTTCTTTTGCACGTGAGAGGCCAGGGGGAGAATCAATTCTATCTCTTTCATATTCCTATCTTACAATGTTCACCCAACCGGTCTTTCAAACAAACATTTGTCTTCTAGATTAAAAATCTTAGTTCCCACCTCATCATAAATAATTGTTGTGAGAACCCCCCCCCCCCCCCCAACCTAATTTCCCAAATATTGAAATTCCTCATAGTATGATATTTCAAATTTGACATCATTTAGGAACTTCTCAATGCTGGTTATAATCGCATTGAACTACTTTGTTCCACCTCCCATGAAGAGGGGAACTCAGGATTTGAAGACGGCGAGTGCATCACCAACGATAATGCACATTAGTTAAAGTATGTACCCAATATTGGTTTATATGAAATACAAAACTACGATAATAATTTATAGATAAATTAGATGACTCTAATAGATAGTGTTATGTGAAATGGGGATAAAAACCTAGTCCCTCCTGAATGAATATAAGTGTCTAAACCAACTTATCTAACTAGATTTTTGGTCTTTGGTTTCCTAATAAAATATATGTCTATTTCAAGGAGTATATATATATACACATAATTTTCCAAAGTTAATGGATGCACGTGCACTGGTGTGGATACTTGTGACTCCACCCTGCTTCCATGACATGTTCAGACAACAAATCGATTTGGGTCATTATTTGGGCCTTGTTCTCATCTCTTTCATGGTCCTTCTAGACTTGTTGTTTGCTTAATTACATTTGTGGAGTAGGTACTTGGTCCTCTCTAATATGACATGCTTAGTTGACCATAGTCATCTCATCTAGCAACATGGCATCTACGTTATACGATTGTCTCATTAATTTCCAGGGACTACTTGGACAGCTACACCTTTATTTACTGAACCATGGTTTTAATAAAAGCAATGCAAACACAAATTTTCTGTAACGCAATGTGTTGAACATTGCAAGAGTAACTTTTTGAACCTCAACCATGTATAATAAAAAAGCTCACCTTCATTCATTCTTGAAATTTCGAATTTTGACATGAAGCATGCCAATCTTCGGGGGTGGAAAGAATATTTTGAATAATGATTCTGTTAGTTCATACCACAATGTAAAAATAATAACATGACAACTCCGTCAACAATATTGTAGCCTCTCACGTTATAGAGAATGTGAATAACCTCAACCTTAAAGATTCTTGGGAGATATTCTTTAATACAAACGGTCCACATACCTCATTTAAAATTCGAAGGTACTGCTCATTAGGATCCTCCTTTGCTAGAGTGTCAAAAATCCTTTCTTTTGGAGTAATTGTATCATAATTTCGATTATGTGTAACACCCTCCTCTTAGTTGTAGGAGGTATACAAATTTCTTCCGTTGTTGGTATGACATTATTGGAAATTTCATGAGATCACCCATATTGTCATTTTAATCATTGAGATTGTAATTTTCTCTCTCATGGTTATTCATTTTTTCAACGTACAAATAAACAAACAACAACACTAAACGACGAATGTACTACAACTAAAAAAAATTAAATTTAATTTCTCACTTGGAATTCTCAACAACTTCTCTATAACAACGAAACCATTTTTAATAAATCTGAAATAACTATCTACAAAATACTAAAACAATTAATCATAGTAAGTAAAAAAACAAATGAAGCGTCAGGGTCGAATCCTAGAGAGAATGATATATTGTAGAAAATTCAATATCAAGAAATTTGAGATTTAAATTTGTTAGTTTATAATAGTAGGAAGAATTGAGTGGATGGTACAACCAACTTGATATAATTCTTTTGTTATCAATTATGATAATTAAACTAAAATTCAAATAACATGAAGAGTTAACAAGTAATCTAGGGGTGCGGGGATCGGAAATCAATGCCACGTAGGGTGATTGCCCTAGTCTATAATGATGAACATTCATAAATAATCTAAGTAATCTTCATTGATGCTAGTAATATTTCTATCTCAAAGCATCTATACATAGAATTTCATTTGGCTCTAATGTAATGTTAGTTCTAAATAAAAAGATACCTTACTTGACTCACTCATTAAAGAGTATGGTAAATAGAACAAAACCATAAAAACTCTTTCGAAAAACCCATATACGTCAAATATAAATTTCTAGTATTGAACCAATTACCTACTCTAACTAACTCTTTTAAGCATCAAACGAAGATTGGAAGTAATGATTATGTTTTCATCCTTAAGCCATTAATTATGTCCATGGTAACTAGAAAAAAAATCAAGCATGAAAAAAAAAACAAAATCGAGCACAATACAATACCTACTAGATTTGAGGATCCCTAGATTGTGAAGTTTAAAGAAAACAGTCGTTCCATTAAAGCATCCTTGTTTAACTTAGAATCAAAAAATTCAGACCAAACCAAATTTGGATTTAACTTCAATTTATGAAATTCAAACATCCATTTTTAAAACCCCATAATAACAAGAAAAGTGTTCTTCGACGTTAAATTACTCTCAACTATAAACTTAATTATTGCGAACTCTTCTTTCCGTTTTCTCAGAATGTTCAACTCTCTAAAAACTATATCCTTTTGCATATTTATACTTTTCAAAAATTTGTACCAATATAAACTTTATAACTAACTCGGCAATGTTTGTTGGGCTAGCAAAACTTGACCGGTGACTCACTCTTTGCTCCTACACTTGCCTTGGCATGCTCTAGGTTTTAGGTGTTTCCGCCTTTGTTAGCATACCCTAATGAGTCAGACTTTCACATTCAGAGAACCACTGAATATAACATTTGTTTACCACTCGAGCATTACATCTTTGCCTTGCACACGGGTACTTTGGATGATGTGCATCAGGATTGTCGTTCTCACTCAGGTCATCGCCTTTTCTACTAGAATTTACGGACGTTCTTTGATTGACACAAATGCTATGCATTTTTCAGTTTGTGTGAGGTCGTGCGTAGTTGGAAATTCTCCATTCATGTTAGGCGATAAACAATGATCGCTTTGCAGTTTTTCTTTGTTTTTTTGGTCGTTATTTAAAACATCATTCCTTGCCTTGTCTAATTACTTTCATAGTTTTAAATCATGAAGTTACGTAATATAATTAAATTGAGAGAGTTAGGAATTGAGGAAACTAATAATTGAGATAAATAACCTGTAAATAAGTGGAAATATACGACACAGAACATGCTCACTTTTGTCAACCAATTGCAAAGACTTATGACATATGATGAAGTTTCTCAAAAAATTCTCTGAAATAACCTTAAAGGTCTCAGGTTCACTATTTACATCAAATGTTCACTTTATTGAAGTGTTTGATATTCATTTTGTTATGAAGGATACGGTACATTGGCAGATATTGATTTGACTAAAATGGAAACCAACATGAATGAAAATTTTGATGCATATTGGTGTAAATAAGAAAAGATGAATAAAATGATTTATATTGCATGTTTTTTTTATTCGTACTAGAAGAATGAGTATGTTACTTATGTTCTAGTGAGTATGTTGGTGGGGGGATTAGGAAATAAAATTGTAGATAAAGTGAAGAAGTACATTACTCGTATGGTTACTAAATATGTAAAAAAACAAAAACATTCAAAAGAATCTTAAAGTCCATCATATTCATCTATTTCTTCATCTAGGAGCATAGTGAACTTAGCAAGCGTAAGTTGTCCTCACATTCAATTCAAAAACATCAAATGGAAGATTTACACAAAAATTAGAGAAGCATACATGGGCCCTTGTCCAACTTTACTCATTATAATATTATTAAGTTGGTAAAAAATAAATATATTTTCTAGAAGTCTCATGTTCTACCCACTCTAAGAGGAAATGACCTTGAAGGTTATGTTGATGGGTCTTACAAATGTCCATCGAAAAATGTTGAAGGTTACTCGACAAAAGAAACCTCAGTCGATGGTACTAATATTCCAAATAATTGGGAATCATGAGCAATTACTCCTTAGTTGGTTCTTCTCAATACTCAGAAAGAGTTTTGGGGAAATTTGTTGTTGTACCACAACGTGAGAGTTTGGAAAGCCCTAGAAACGTGTCACGATAGCACCCTAAACTTGTAATACCGCGTACTCATCCTTGAAGATGTATTATACAAACCCTTCGAATTCATTCATCACATACGAATAAAAAATTGTGAGGGACTAGATATTTTATAAAAAAAAATCGACAATCGAAAACTATTTATTAAAAAATGGAACACTAAGTCTCAACATTGCTAACTTTGATATGTCTCAACGTAATAGGAACGCAACCTTTACAATTGAAATAAAACTATTAGAAGGTTTAATTTTTAAAAACTCCTAAGATATGTGTCCTCGAATCATTGAGAACATACCAAACCTTGAGGATAGAAAATCCAAGCACTTCAATCTATGTAGAATCCTTTAGTCACCTCAACCTACAATTGGTGTAAAAATATGAATGGTGTTAGTACGATTATGCACCAAGTATGATGACCATGCAAAAACACGGTAAAAAGGACATTCGGTTGAAAGTCATGCACTTATGTCATTTTGGTAAACTTCATCAAAATAGAATATAGGAGACATGGTATTAAATAATAATCAACACATAGGTAATTTATCACAGTAGAGACATATTAAACACATATGAACAATTACCTTATTCTTACCTTAACTCCTCGCACCAAGCAACCCTCAATTGACACTTAGTGGAATGTAATGGATAGTGTCGCATATAACGCTCCAAACCAAAGCATCACTTTAAGATCACTAAAGGTGAATTCTCATGCAACTTTATCAACTAAATCATATAATTTATTGAAGACATAAGCATATGATAAGATGCCATATTGGCATAGGAACCATCACATAAGAGAAATCCAAGTCACACTAGTGCAACATGCAATTTTCATTACATATTACTGCTCACACTATGTGCTTTTATGAAGTAACCGAGACTAGGCACATCACATTCAATAAGTCATAAAACCTTAATTACGTAACACATAAGATGAATCATGATTCATTAACATTATATAAAACCTAATAATTGATTAAAATCATAGGGAACACATCATTACCTAATTCAAATGTCTACTTCTATAATGCATAGATGTGTCCCATACAACAACCTATACTAAGTGGTACACCAAAAGGAAACCATAATTCAATAATTCTTATTGTGGAGGTAAGATTTAACCGACATCAACCATGAGAGCTTGACATGGAATCGCGCTACCCAGACCGAATGAGGGATCCCTACTTCCCTAAGGTAGGGTCATTTTTTCTAACTTAAGTTGAATCCACTAGTTATAGACTTAAGAGGGTGCATTGTTATGGGATATGGAGATTAATACAAGAAACCCCGCCTTACATTTAAACCCAACCATAGTTGGATCCTACTAACAACATCTGTATTTTATTGTGATTTAAGGTACAACCAGATCTAAAATTGTAGGAAAACTAATGCCTCCTCAAGGTAATGCAACTGGGGTATGCAGAATAAAGAGATACATATAACGAAAGTGTAAATGAAGAAACTTGCTGCAAGTAGTAATGACAAAGAGATGAAGATTCCCCTACTAAAATCATAAAATAGGAAAAACGTTGGTGGGTTAATGTAACGACCGGGGAGCACGCGTAGAAGTTACTAGTATCTCCTACCTCTCAAAGGTCTTGGACTAGCCTGTTCGCATTCATTTACCGTATTTTCTTAAAATTTGCAGAAAACGTAATGCTTTTAATAGCATAACATAATTCTAGAATATCTCTTCATTTATAAAATCATAAGTACATACCTTAGACACTAAGTCTCCTTTTCCCATCTTAGACTCAATGTCAATAGAATAGAATAGGGAGACGACCCTTAAAAACATTAATGAATAATCTTTTCTATTACATGACTTAATAACATCTTTACATGAGGTCCTTGAATCATAAGGACACAATTGAACTTTGGAATAGCTATCCAAGCTCTTTATTCTTGGAAAGATCTTCTAGCCATCACCACCTAAACTTTACATAAAAAGATGATGAAATTTTGTATTAGTACAAGGATGCAATAAGCATGATAACAATGCAATAACCTGAGTTAAAGAGGACATTAGATAGAAATCATTCATCATGTCCTTTTCGTAAAACTTCTTGATATAATAAGTACATATAGTTTACATACATCATACATACATGGATTTCACTCATAAAATACTTGAAACCATTTTATCACATTTAAGACACATTCACTAAGGCACATTGTACATATAAGAACCATCACTTAAGAAAACATACAAAGCTCACTAGTACAATGTGCTAGTAGCATTCCATAATGCAACTCACACAAGGTGATCTTAGTAAGTCACCCTAGACTTAGGAACATCACATTCAATAATAGAACACACATGAATTTATCTTTAGGAATAAGACCAACATACTTCATTAATGGTAACTTAGGAACTCCTTAATTCATTACGTCTTTGTAATAATTCATTTGGTTCATACCATAGGTAAACCACCCTCACAACCCCTTGACAAGCTTAGTAATGCAATGTACACATGGAGTCCCATACCCCCACATATACTAAGCAAAACCCATTTAGAAGACATAAGAGTAATCACGTGCATAATCACAATTCATGTCTTGATACAAGTAACGTAAACCTTCACATACATTCATATTTACATTCATGAACCATAATACTTATTTAATAAAGGAACCTCATCATAACTACCCAAAGAATCCACTTGTTCAATGTATAAGTATGGTCCATAGTCCTACCTACACTAAGTAGTCCTTCAAGGAATCATCACTAATATTCATAATCTTATCTTAGTTCATTTCGTAAATTTAGGGATTATTATCCATAACCAAAATAAAACATATGAGCTACATGGAATCCGATTACATATAATCGCACATCGAAAGAAGGTATGAAAACTTAGAACCTACATAATAGCTATATAGGTGGATCCACTAGCTATAACATACGGGCAACATAGTTAAGGGATAGTGACATTGGTTCTAGAAACCTGAGCAGGTGCATTAGCCGAGAGGCTTTAATATCATGAGTATCACTTGAATGACCGAACCTATTACATTAGCGGAAGGTTCTTTTTCTCTTTGTGCATATGCAGTCGGTGATAACCTTAAACTCTTTCTTTGATATCTTTAAGCCTTTATTTATCGTTAGTTCATAAATTAGAATTTAAGGACTTGCTCCCTCATACATCATATATCTCAAAGGTTTCTAATATAAGAATGAACTTTCATCACTGAACCTATTTTATGTGAGAAAGTTAATAATCATAACACTCATAACATAGTCTAGTTTAGAGTACAATAGGGGAAACCGTACAAATGAATCACTTGAACTAGATTATCAAAACATTACTAATTCATACATTCATGTGCGCGCGCATACATATATGAGAAAGCCTTTCACATGACACTTCTAGACAACACATGCTCATAATTTGTTAGTCATATACTTTACATGCATAGTATTAGATAATGGTTAATATAAGAACTATCCTTCAATTGATGTCATGAATTTTTCTTACTCATAGTTACGCATGAGAGTGTGTGTGTTCATATTGGTCATCATGATCACATAAGAGCAACAACCTAACTATTGAGGAAACCATACTCCAAATGATCATAACATATATTCAATATCCCTTAAGTCATAAATACTTCAAATATTGAGTATTAGGGACTATAGACCACAAACAAATATTAAATCATAGGATACAAGAACATATTCAACATTATAATTGAAGACTTCTACATATTTAAGATTACACTTTCTGAAAGGGTTACATAGGTAGGGCATCTTTCTACTAGAGTATGCATCATCATCAAATAGGTTGACCATACCTTAACCTAAGATGATCATTTACATATACAAAACACCATAAATAAACCCTACTCATGATACTAGGATAGAAGACTATACACATGAACCTCATAATAATGATAATCATCATATCAATACACTTCACATCTATTGCCTCCAAGACCATGATCACAACATATATAGATAGACAAAAATGAAAATAGTGTAACCAAAAGAGGATCATATATATATATATATATATATATATATATATATATATATATATATATATATATATATAATATATATATATATATATATATATATATATATAATTACACAACATCAATACATTTGAATCTAATCACAATTCAATTTATATATAATCTCGATCACAAGACCCACATATGAGGAATAAAAGGATCATAGATTCTTTCATAAATTCCTTATGAAATCATAATAAAAACATTTAAAAATCATCAAATGATAATTAGAATGTATTTGAAATTCATTTGACAATGAACTCATGGCTATATTGAAATATATGATTTTTGATCTTAAGATTACATTGGAAAACCTTTGGAAGAACTCCTTGGTTGAAATATTAAATAGGAATAAAGTGTTACATACATTAATACATTAATATCCTATGAAATTTTGGAGAATAAACCATTTGGAATCCATCCCCTTGCTTGATCTTGAGGATAGTCTCCAATGGAGGTGCTAGAGAGAATTTATTTTGAGAGGAAAAGGATTGACTTGAAAAATGAATTCTAAGTTGGGATTTATGTTTTTAACCAATTTATAATTCCTAAATATAGGTAAAGTAATCTTCCATTATATACTTGTAACGTGGTGTGAATTTCCCATTCAACCCTAGCTTGGTCATGTCTTTAGACAGTGTTGCAGGTCCAATCGACAGATGCAAGTGATGGGGCATCGATGGAGTGAGGGATCATCCTACACTCCTTTGTTTCTGAAAGCTTCTCCATATTTTGGGTCTTATATCCTACACCTAAGTGTGGATCAACTTTCTCAATTGACGGGGCGACAATGAACTACGAGGCATCATTTGACATTCCCTTGGTAGTGTTTTTCCAATTTTGCGGTCCTTCTAAAGGACCCTTAGCGTGGTCTTTGGGGATTCGTGCCATACATTTTGAACTTTAATGCATCCATACATGTGGGGGTGCTCTCCTATCAATTTAGACTCCAAACAACATTACAAAGGCATACTAGCAAACAACCGACTAGTTTCTGAGCGTTTTGGTCGTTCTTTGACGTTTGACCTCAAATCTCTTTATGCCTACATTTACATATATTTATATCCTCATTAACAAGTTAATAACTCAAAAATCTCATATAGGGCTCTAGTTTATCCTATTTAAATTTTAAGGGTTGTTAAATCATCTCCCACTTGGGAACATTCGTCCTCGAGTGACACTTAAGACATTTCGAATGACTTAAAGAGCAATAGTAACTCACACATTTACGCATTATTACCACAAGATAGTCAATGCACCATATCCTAAGGAAACACTAACATCATACTATCATGCATTTAAATAAACATAATCAAACATGGAATACTTCTACAAATATTTCCATGCACACATGCACCATCATACTCATTGTCATTTGGAGGAACTACCTTCTCCAACTTTAGGCATGCTCATCATTTCATCATAAGACCTATCATGTAATAAATTTCAATTCACACATAGGCACGATCAAAAAATCTTTATCATTTAGGCATAATATCATTAATGACATATATATCATTACCATGTTTAGTTATGCTCAAGGAGGAATTTCCTTCTCCTTAACATACTCACATATCATTATAAAGCTCATATACAAGCATACCACAAAGGTCAATTTATCTTAACGAGAATTTCATAACTCTTAACCAAATCATGTTCATACTCCCTTTCTCATGAAGTCAAAATGGTAGGTCACAACATGCACATCACAACATTAGGAAGTTGATTAACAAAATTTCAATTTCTAGCATAACACTAGTTTTCATAAACATACATCACTTAGGAATGTTATTAAAATTCATAGCCACACATACATAAACATTGTCTAGATACACCATCATTTCTGAAGAGTGAGCCTATCTTAAAACTTCCCAAATCACAAAATCACATATTTTTTAAGGGACTCATTTTTTCTTATGTATAGAAAACTCAACACCTCCTTGTCGGGCAAGGCTGCCCTCACATTATAATTGTTTTAAAGTATGTTCATTCAACCTTCATATGAAGTCAAATGAACATTTATCATCTCAAGATGCACAAAAACATGAAGAACATGCAATTTATCAATATCCTTTTTCATGTAATAAGATTCCTTCAAAACATGTATAATATAGTGCCAATTAAGACATGCATAACATGTGGAGAACATTAAACCTATACTCATATGCACTACTCCATTACATGGACAAGCGACTAGGAACTCTTTTGTTTCAAGCTTGATTACGAATAGAAGGAAAACATATGGATATAAACAACCTTATTACTCAAATCATAATGACCCACTTAAGTTAAACACATTGAAGAGAGACTCGTTTCATCTAAGAGAACTTAGACTTACCAATCCTTCTATTCTAGCACAATATTACCCTCTTGCAATCAAATTTATTAAAACCCTTTTTAGCATCACCTCCTTCAATCTATAAAGAAGGAAAATTTTCCCACTAGCTCTTCTCTCACACTCCACTAGGTGAGGATTTCAATAGATCACAACTGAGTATCTAAGTTACTCCATTAAATTACTGTCACTCAGAGTGATTTTAAAAATAGGGAAGTTCAATGGAATTCAAAATTAGAACATTAAAGCCATTCAAAGATTTACCATCTATGCATATTATCCCCCCACTTTAGGGTAAGCGTAATCAAATGTTGATCGCCTTAGACCTTAACCACCAATGTCAAGTCACAACACAAAACCTACATATTCCTCTCATAAGAAGGTTTGACACCATTGAGGATTCTACTCCTAATCTTATACAAAGGAGCCTACTAACTAAATAATAAAGAGGTACCACTCAAGCACCCTATCCCTCTAAGTTTATCAGATAAAGGAACTCATAACAATCAAGTTAGGTTGAACTACTAACCACAAGAGAACTTTACTTCACCATGAATATCAAGGGTATCTTCATAATTTCATCACTTTCTACCACAAAAAAATAACAAGGTATGTAGTTCTGGAGTTAAACCTACAGAGGTAATCACTTAGGTAGCTCATCTATAGCCTTTACAGACTTATCCCTCCGACTTAGGACTATAGAAATACCGTATGCTAACTAATCAAATCACACGTGTTAAAACTCTTTAGATCCACTATAACTTCTTCTAGATATTTAAGGTAACCATCCATTCTATTTCAATTCCTAGGGGAAATATAGAAGATATTAGTCCATAGAGGTCTCCTGCTTTTCTTCCAACACTAGGGCAAGGTAGCTTCTCGGTCATTTTAACCCATATCATCACATTTGGTTGAATCTTCCTACCAACCATGACTAGGTATAATCTAAGCAGCTTTTGTAGACTACCATACTTAATATCAAACTAAAAAGACATCAAACCTCTTTAAAGTAGGTCAGCATCAGCTCTTTTCCTCTCTATATGAGCTAAGGGGTACATACATCCCTTTAAGTCAGTCTTAGGGAAAAGCATAATTCCAACTTATGGAACAAAACTCCTTATTCCCCTTTTCCCACTCTTACGATAGGTTCATAATGGAACAAATAAACTAGTCATATAAATTTTCCCATTAACTAGCACACTTCACAATTACCTTACAAGTTAAGTACACTACCTTCTCTTCTTAGAAGCAAGCCTATACAAAAAAATCCAATCCACACAAGGACAATTATGAAGCATTACTCATGTAAAAAGGGCAACATTCATCTTTCAATATTTACCACATTTCTCCAAATATTTAAAAGCCTATACCATAACATTGTTCTATCATTATACATAACCACAAATCAACCTATCATTCTTAAAAGGACTTCATTCTACCATAGAACCTCTTATCAAGCTAGAACTATATAATAACATAACTATTCAACATATAACCTTAATTCTCAAAGGTCACATATAGACACAAATATCAATACATCAAATTATCCTAGATTCACCTTCACATATACTCCTTAATTAATAAGCATCAAAATTTACCTTTCTCTCTCAAGTCTTAGACATCATCCCCTCCAAGAAATCACATAAAAAAGAACAATGAATAAGGAAACATAAGAGAGAGATCATATAGATTTAAGCCTATGGCATGACACAAGAGTAGTGAAGAAAGTGAAACTTCTATCATCTTATAGCCCCTCACACATAGATGTGTCGCTACTCACACCAATGAATAAGAATCAATTGGACGTGGAATTAGGATACTTTGAAACCTAAACACTAATCCAAAAACCTTATTCTATTATATCAAGTTTATAATGACCAGGGAGCAACCCCTAAAGGTTACCAGCGTCGTCGACCTCTCGAAGGTCTTGGACAAGCCCCTTAGAATTCATTCATCACATTTTCATAATATTAGAAGAAAATTTAATGTTTTTCATTGAATAATATAATACTAGAATGTCACTTGATTTATCAAATCACAAGTACATAGTTTAGACACTAAGTCTCTTTTTGCCATCTGAGAGTCGACATCAATACAATAGATTTGGGACTCCGCCCTTATAAAAATTAATAAATATTATATACTATTACATGAACTTGCTAATATCTTGACATGAATATCCTTGAAATAAAAGGATACACTTGATCTTGGGAATAACTATTCAACCTCTACATTCTAGGAAAGATCGTCTAGCCATCACCACCTACGCTTTGTGTAAAAAGATGAAAAAGAATTGTATTACTAGAAGGATGCACCAACTATGATAACCATGAAAAAATATGAATTAAAGAGTATATTTAGTTACAAATCATGCATCTTTATTTTAGTAAAACTTCATGAACATTGATACAATAAGTATGATGTAGTTCACACACATCATATAAACATGGATGTACTCATATAATACTTGAAACCATTTTATCACATTTAAGACACACTAACTAAAGCATATTCTAAACTAAGAACAATCACCTTAGACAACCTCCAAAGCTCATTAGTGCAATGAGTAAGTAGCATCTCATAATACTACTTACACCACTGATCCTAGGAAGCCACCCTAGACTTAGGCACATCAACTTCAATAACATACATCTCATAATACTGCTTACACCAAGTGATCCTAGGAAGTCACCCTAGACTTAGGCACATCAACTTCAATAACATACCATACATGCATTTTACCTGAGACATAAGACCAACATACTTCATTAATGGTAACATAAGGACTCTTTCATTTATTACATATTATTCATATTTTTTTGGTTCATATCACCGGTAAACCACACTAAAAACCCCTTCACAGCTCACTTATGCAATGTAAATATAGATTCCCATACCCCCCCACATATACCAAGAAACACCCATTTAGAAGCCATAAGTGTAATTCACATGCATAATCATAAATAATGTCTTGACATAAGCAAGTCAACCTTCACATACATTCATATTTACATACATGAACCATAATCCTTATTTGAAAAAGTGTCACATCAAGGATGCACCCCCTAGACATAATTGATATCATCGTCCTCTTTGAGGACTAAGACTAGCCTTGTTGCTTACATCATTACATTCATAGGTTAAAAATGCGGAAATTTTAAAAACTTTTTATTACTTGTACATTGAGGTTTACAAAAGCCTCTACATACACATATATTTATATTGAGTATACTTGTTCCATCGCATAGGAAGTTTACATAGTGTTCCACATTTATTGCACATAGATATATAACATATAACATAGTTTTAAATCGATGTCTCATCTCATAACCATATAACACTAGTATAATAATTTGGTCCTGGCCCATACATCATTACAGTAAGAGCCATATATATAGGCCCTACAATCTTTAGTTCTCAAATAAAAAGGAAAGAACATTGAAGTCTTAAAACTAGAACAACATCATAGCTTGATAGTGGAATTGCCCTCGGAAAGTGAGGACCTACCAAACCTGGATGAATGAAAATTCCTACTCTTTCTTCAAAGTCATCTCAAATGAAATTCAACGGACGGAGCCTAAAATAATGGGAAAAAATGACTAAACGAGGTTAGTACACCATTTGTTCTAAGTATGAGACCATATACAAAGATATCATGAACTCATGCTAAAAAGGGACAATTCATTAAAGTATGAAATTTACTTTGAAAAGTCTTATGCACATTCAAGAAGGTCATGCCAATAAATAAGACATATTCATTACTTCAAAAGCGTGTACATCACAAGACCAACAACACTAAGTATACTCAAGTCAACATGCATATCACATAATTGAACACATAGTCAAGACAACTCTATCATCAAGTTATAATAGCAAGAAGCATGAATAAGAGTTAAATAATAACATAAACAGAGCAAGACAATTACCTATAAATCCTTATTAAGTATACTACTTCAATGACCATCAAAAGCCCCATAACCTTACTCAATCAAGTAAACCGAACAAGAACCACGACCAATATAAAACATCACATAGCATATCATTTAAGAGTACATATCACCATACATTAGAAATAGGGTTCAAACACATATACATATGAGAAATCAATCATTATATAGTATCATCAATGTGAAAGATCATCACATACATATCTTTGACAATTATAAGCATACACAAATATAAGAATATCTTTCTAAGAGTTCCCTCAAGGATAATTAGTGCAATATTTAGTTAGAGTCCCATACCCCTACCTAGAATAAGCTAAACAACTTAGGCCATACTAGTTAGAGTTCATTCCTTTAGGTCATTTCACCTTTTGGGAACATCTTGCCATAACCGACATAGATCACATGAGCTAATGTTGAATCTAGTTTCATGGAACCCTACACCGAAGGAAGGCGAACTAGTTTCCAAGGTAGAGCCAAAAAATGAATGTAGCAACTACGTCGATTCACTAACTAGTATTCCTATGGGGGAAACATAGTTCATGAACTAGAAAATATAGTTGGAACTCTCTTTATGATACATACAATGTAGTCTCCAATTTCAAGAGTATATTAGTTATCCTACATTTCCTATGTGGGAAGGGACACTTCCTACTCTAGTTCACTCGGACTAAGCTAGATTCCATTTTTTAAAATGTTTTTAATGTCTTTATTATTGATCATTGCTTAATGTAGGTCATAGGGTCTATCCCTTGTATAATAATCATCATAATATCTCAACAAGAATTTCATGATCATTGTCCTGTCATTATAATTCATATAGTGAGGTTAGCACATTTCCATAATTATATCATAATAAGGCACATTGGTAAGTTTTACCATACTTATATCATTTACATCTTAGACAATACCTCATAAACAAAAGTCAAGAAATTTCAATTCAACATCATACCAATTCTATCAATCTTAATAAAAAGCATACTTCAATGCGATATCATCAATTAATCACAATTAACCACAATTTAAGTAAATAATAGGGATCACAAGACTTACCAAGTCTCCTTCATTATAAATCATCAAAGTCGTCCAATCAACCCTTAAGTAAACACAATAAGGGTGTAATATCATTAATCAACAATAACCTACATGATAAAAAAGCCAATTGAATCCCTATACAACTACACATCACTAGTTCATAGCCTAGAATTAGGGACATAGATAAAGTTCGTAGTGCACTTTACCATCTCGGTCAATACTAAAGAACTAGCATAATTGGAGTATAATGTATCTAAATATACTCATATCTAGCATAATAACAACATAACATAATAATTTACGCACTAACCAAGTAGATAGAGTCATTACTATACAATTCCGTTCAAGATCACAACCTCGGGTTAATGGGAATAGGTCATGTTCTTCAAACTAGACCAATCCATCAAGAAATAAAATAATTGAGTTATAATAAATTTCACTTTATTTATAATATACGAAGGAAATCATAAAAAAAAAATTAATTTAGATAATCAATTTTGGACATTGGAAAAGACCCACATGAAAACTCATCTTTTGGAATCAATTTGAAGAAACCCTTTGGAGAAAAAAGTCCCAAAGGGGAAATGAATCCAATACCTTAATGTTTGATTAATATTGATGGAGAAATTTTTGTTATTTCATCCCTATTACCCCTTTTGATTTTGACCTTGTATGGTGTCTTCAACTTGGGAGAGAGAAAGAAAAAAGACCGATGAGAATCTGGGTTTGGGAATTATGAGGGCTTAGATTAGTTTAATTAACTTAGGGTCTTTATATAAGTAATTAACTAACTTAATTAGATCTCCGTTAACACCTAAAGAATTAAATAACCACTTATTTACTTTATTTAGATAAACTAAAAACGTGCAGCAAAACAGTTCACTCACACATGACTCCTCGATTGACGCTCCATTTGACAAATGACGGCAAAGGGACCAACCATCCTGTTGTTCTGCTGTTGAGTTCAGATACATGTCAAAAAGGCCTTGGAGAAATATTCTAATTATCCATCACGGAGGCGATTGATGCCCCGTTGATTTGAACACGATCCTTGATGATAATTCATTCGTGAACACTGGCTTGGGCAGTCTTTGACCCAAATGCTATGGTCCTCCTCAAGGGCCCTTGGTTTGTCCTTGGGGAATCGTACCCGATGTTTCAACTACGAATAAACTCTTATGCCTATTAGATATCCTTCCACAAAAATTCATCAATTTCATACTTCTAAAACTTAGTCAAATAGGCTAAGGCACACTGGCACCCCATTTAGCTAGTTTTCGAACGTAATGGACGTTCCTTGACGTTTTGATTTTTCAACCTACTAAATGAATTATATACATTAAAATTTACCTTAAAACAATGTCTAAAACTTTTGATGCCTATTCTAGTCTCTAGAACATGTCTTAGACTTTCAAAGTGTTACATAAAGGAACCTCATCATGACTACCCTTAGAGTCCACTTATGCAACGTATAAGTAGGTTCCATAGTCCTACCTACACTAAGAACTCCTTAAAGAAATCATGAATAATATTCATAATATTATCTTAGTTCATTTCTTAACATTAGGGGTGGTTATCCATAACCGACATAGACCCTGTGAGCTATATGGAATCTGGTGTCATATAACCCCACACTTAAAGAAGGCTATCTACTTGCCAAGGTAGAACCTACATGATAGATATCTAGGTGGATCCACTAGATATAACATGCACGGGTACATAGTTAAGGGATAGTAAGATTACTTCTAGAAACTGACCTATTGCATAAGCGGAGAGGCTTCTATCTTACGAATATCACTTGGATGACCCAACCTATTGCATTAACAAAGGGGTCTTTTCCTTATTATACATATCCACTCGGTGTTAATCTAAAACTCCGTCTTTAATATATTTAAGCCTTTATTGATCGATAGTTCATAAAGTAGGCTTTATGGACTTGCTCGCTCATACATCATTTAGCTCAAACCTTCTAAGATGAGAATAGAATTTCATCATAGAACCTACATTATGTGAGACTGTACTTTCACATAATCCTAACATTCATAGTATAGTCTAGTTTAGAGTACAATTGGGGACACCCTACAAAAGACTCACTTGTACTAGATTATCATAACATTATTCATTCATATATACATGTGTTTCCATACATATGTGAAATCCTTTTACATAGAACCTTTATACAATACATAATAATAATTCATTAATCATATTCGTTACATGCATAGTAATATATAATGGTGCATACGAGAACTATCTTTTCAATTGACACCATGAATTTGTCCTACTCATAGTTATGTATGAGAGTGTGTGTTCATATTGGTCATCATGATTACATAACAGAAACAACCTAACAATTGAGGAAACACACTCCAAAGATCATAACAGATATTGAATATATCTCAAGTCAAGAAAAAATTTAAATCAAAAGTATAAGGGACTACATACCACACACCCACATTACATAACAGTAGACAAGAACATATTAAACATTAATATAGAAGACTCCTACATATATAAGATTACACATTCATAAAGGGTTACATAGGTAGGGGGTCATTCTAGAAGATGATGCACCATCATCAAACATGTAAACCATAACTTACCCTAACATGTTCATTCATATATGCATAACACCATCAATATACCCTACTCATGATACTAAATAGAAGACTATACGCATTAACCTCATTATCATGACAATTTCATTTCAATACACTTCACATATATATCCTCCAAGGCCATGATAAAAACATACATAGATAGAAAAGAATGTAAACACCGCCATCATAAGAGGACCATACCACACAATGTCAATTCCAAGACTACAATTAAAATATATGTAAACTTACGAATTCTCAAAGTTATGGTCACAATAAACCAATTCTCATCAATTCGGGTTTTATGTTTTTAAACAAACTATAATATTAAAAAATAGGTACAATACCGTCACACGATTTAGTTGGAACATGGGGTGAATTCCTTAATTCACCCCTAGATATGTCGTGTCTTTAGACAATGTTGTAGGTCCAATCGACGGTTGCATGTGATGGGGTGTTAATGGAGTGATAGGTAATCCTGAAATAAATGTTTGTGATGGATAATCCACTTTTGGGGGGATGATCTCCCACACCTAATTGTGGATTAATTCCCTCAATCGACTGGACGTCAATGCAATTACGGTGCGTCATTTTACACTACCTTGGAAGTATTTTTCTATTCTTTAGGCGTGTGGGGACGTTTTGACCCTTTATACGTCCATATGTATTTTAGGTCCATATCTTATCAATTTAGACAACAAAAACACTCATAACAATATAACATACAAAGTCAAAATACAAATGACTAGTTTTCGGACGTCTTGGTCGTCCTTTTACATTTGACATCTAATCTCTTTAAACTGACATTCACAAGATATTACTCACCTTATTAAAAGTTAACAACTTAAAATTATCATATTGGTCTCTAGTACATCCTATTTCATTTTTTAGGGTTGTTACAGTTAAGAACAAATCTTAAAGAATAACTCTTATCCATAGATTGGGTGATTGATAGATATCCTTAAATTATAAGTACACTAAGGTATCATCACATACATAATTTAACGAGGTCTTTGTCTCATACATTCCATTTATTGTTTTGGAGTTTCAAACATCTTATAAATCTCTAATGCCTTCGAAAAAGAAACACGTAGCAATAGTCAAACCGATCAATTCTATAATAGTATAAGGGAGGAATTCAGGTGTGATCCTGACAGTATTAATTCTATCATAGGTCATCCTAAAAACATGAAGGATGTATGAAAAAACCTAACCAAAATAAAAAAAAAGTAGGTAACATGAAAAATTAGTTATCTCCCTTATTTATTATGATACACAAAATTTGTTATAATATGGCACAATTGAAAAGAAAAGTCTAAATGTAGTAGCTCCATATTGGTTTGGTTTTAGTAGTAGCTCAATCATGCCTTCACAAAATGAATCTAGACTAGGTATTGTGTAACGATAAAGGAGCACCCACTAGAAGTAACATGTCGTACTTAACCTCTTGGAGGTCTTATACAAGCCTATAGTTATCATTTATCGCATAGTCATAGTAAATTTAGTATTTAGGGTCTATTCTCATATTTCCATCCTAGACTCAAAATCATAGAGATAATAGGGAAACAACCTTTCCAACATTAATTCTAAACTAAACTATTACAAGACTTTAACCATTACTCTATATGGGAAATCCTTGAAACTTCAGGATACCTTTAATTGAGCTTGAGAATCACATATCATGTCATTCACCTTAAAGACCCCCTTTATGCATTGATAATCTACACTTTGTGTATAAGAGTAGAGAAGAATGGAGTTAGTACGAGAATTCACTAAGCATGGCAACCATGGAAAAACATGCATTTGAAAGGGACTTTTTTCTTGAAACCATGCGTCATGCCTTTTTATGAAAACATCATAAAACTTTTATAGAATAAGATCTATACCATTTACATACATCACATAGGAATATTTAATGGTTAAACATCATATATGATCACACATTGAATTTAAGGGTATTTTAGGAGTACTTTACAGTAAGCTAATTTCTCTTACAGTGAACTTCTCCCTATTCTATGTTCTTGACTTTCCCAAGTAACTATATTGTGATACTTGGTGCCACTTATATATAATTTCCCATAAAACTATCCATACTCAAGCATCACCTTAAGACTAGAAGGAAATCATACATATTATTTCAACTCAACACATACATTCATAGGATCATTTCATATAAAAAGGAACATAATTCACATTACACTTAACATAAGACTTTAGTAAACTACATGTAAAACAAGTAGGACCTTCATTCATATAGCCAATAAAACAAATATTATATACATAAGGAATGGACACATCATACAGACTTTTTAGGACTCATACGATTCATATCATCATAATAAGTAGAAAAGACTACAATTGTCATACATAAGGAACATAAACATATTCACATGCATTAGAAAACCTTCCTTGTAGTTCCCTCCTGAATCCATTTGTTCAATGTATATGTGAAATACATACCCCCACCTACACTAAGCAACTAACATTAGGTTATCCCAGTAAGGGTCCTAGTCACTTACTTCCTTGTCCATTTTACTTTAGGGAAAACTATAGACTTAACCGACACTAATACCATGGTATCTAACATGAAATTTGTGTTGTAGAGCCTTAAAACCGAGGTAAGGTTCTCTACATAGCAAAAGTAGAACATTAACACATGCTAGCATACTAAGTGAAATCGCTTTCTAGATCATGTGTGGCAAACATAGTTATGGAACTTGGTGGTATATGGGAAACCATCTTTATGGAAAATGGGGCATTATAGTTATCAACTTTTGGAAAAATTATTCTATGTTTTTCAGTCTTTGAGAATGTCACGACCCAAAACCGAGCCGCGACTGGCACCACATTTACCCTCCTATGTGAGCGAACCAACCAATCTAAACCTTATCATTTCATTTAATATCAACATAAAGCAATGCGGAAGACTTAAACTCATAAATAAAAGACAATTCAATAACTTCTAAAATTCAACATCTATTAATTCCCCAAAATCTGGAAGTCATCACCACAAGAACATCTATCAATTTACTAAACTAAGAGTATTCTAAGAAGCTAAAACAATTAAAAGCTAGTCTATGCCGAAACTTCAAGGCATAAAGACATGAGGAAGGAGATCCAGTCCAAGCTAGAAGCATTAGCTCACCCTGAAGATCCGGTGTGACGAAGACTGGCTTGAACTACTGTTGAGTCGAAGATGACGGCACGTTTGCTGCACTCCACAAATAAACAAAAGGAAAACATAAAAGTAGGGGGTCAGTACAACCACATGTACTGAGTAGGTATCATCGGCCAACTCAAAATAGAAAACAGTATATATCAAGTAACATCATAAAATCAACTAATGTCCTTAGCATGCAGCATTTACAATTACCATAGTCCTTGGTTACAACACCAAGCACATCAATGAGGACTCACGCCTCCTCATCATACTCTTTGGGAAACATGTTCTTTAGATTGAGTATTATAGTATCTTTCAAGATCATTATATTATTTACTCTCGTGTCGGTACGTGACACTCCGCTCCTCATTCTATCCTGGTACCGGAACGTGGCACCCGATCCATATACTATCCTGGTGTCGGAACGTGACACTCTGATCCTCATATTCTATCCTGGTACCGGAACGTGGCACCCGATCCATATACTATCCTGGTGTCGGAACGTGACACTCCGATCCTCATATTCTATCCTGGTGTCGGAATGTGACACTCCGATCCTCATATTCTATCCTGGTGTCGGAACGTGACACTCCGATCCCCTAATCTCACTACTTTCGTTTATTAAGCCTTCTTTTTTACAAAGGCATCATCATTAACAAAGTAGATTAGGGTTTCTTCAAGATTTAAGATTCAATAGCTTCATTATGCTTATTTTATCACAATCATGTATATATATAAGATCGCATCATGCATACACGCAATTAAGAATATAAAAGACTTAATAATACTACTTAACACATATCATTAGCTATTAAGAGTTTACTACGAATAGTGTAAAAAACCATAACCTACCTTCACAGAAGAATTGCGATCAACAAGCTATCTTCCTCAATTTCTTGTTGTCCTCTTCGTTCCTCTCTCTCTCTACTCGTTCTCCTCTCTTTTTCTTTCTGTTTTTCTTTATTCAAACCCTCTTTCTTTTACCCTAAATATCATATAATTAAGTTTTAAAAGATGGCACTAATAATCCACTAATTAACTTAAGGTTACCTCTTTTAACCCCCAAGTAATTAGACTTATTAATATTAACCCTCTAACTTTATAATTAACGCATGAATAGTCAAAAACGTCCCTTAAAACGTGTAAAGAAATCCGACCCAGACTGGGATTGCGCAACCTACGACGGCCCGTCGTGCCTGCGATGGTCCATCCTGCAGGTCGTCGCAACCGTCAGAGACTCAATTTCCACTGAAGAATCTGTGACGGTCCGTCACGCCTGTGACGGTCCGTCCTGCCATTTCGTCGTGACGGTCAGAGAGTCGATTTTCAGTACCAAATTTCAGATTTTTCCAAGTATTTTGAAACGACACCTCCACGACGGTCCGTCATGCCCGTGACGGTCCATCGTGGCCTCCGTCACCTCTGCCAGTTTTTCCAGAATAAAATCTGTTGCTCAAAATGACTAAAAAGGTCGTTACAATAGATACCAATTTACCCATCGTTCGTCCCCGAACGATCACAAGAAGGAAAACCAGGGCGAAAAGGAATACCTGAATCTGTAAACAGATGTGGGTATCTTTCTCGCATATCTGCCTCCTTCTCCCAAGTGGCTTCTTCAACGGGTCGATTCTTCCATTGAACTTTGATAGATGCAATCTCCCTTGACCTCAACTTGCGAATTTCTCTATCTAAAATGGCAACAGGCTCCTCCTCATAAGACAAATTCTCATCAAGCAAAACTGAATCCCAACGGATAATGTAGTTTCCATCCCCATGGTATCTTTTCAACATCGACACATGGAATACCGGATGTACTCCGGACAGCCCTGGAGGCAAGGCTAACTCATAAGCCACCTCCCCTACTCTCTTAAGTACTTCAAAGGGACCAATGTACCTTGGGCTTAGCTTGCCTCTTTTACCAAACCGCATCACCCCTTTCGTTGGCGAAACTTTCAACAAGACTTGTTCACCCTCCATGAACTCTAAGTCTCTAACCTTTCGATCTGCATATTCTTTTTGTCTACTTTGCGCCGCTAGAAGCTTCTCTTTAATGGACTTCACTTTCTCCATCGAATCTCTCAAAAGATCAGTACCCCAAGGCCTAACCTCGAATGCATCAAACCAACCAATGGGGGACCTACATCTCCTACCATACAGTGCTTCAAATGGAGCCATGTCAATGCTTGAGTGATAGCTATTATTGTATGAAAACTCCGCTAAGGGTAAGAAGCTATCCCAATGGCCACCGAATTCTATTACACATGCACGAAGCATATCCTCCAACACTTGAATGGTTCGCTCAGACTGACCATCGGTCTGAGGATAGAACGCAGTACTAAGGTCCAACCTAGTACCTAATTCGGCATGCAATGTTCTCCAAAACTTAGAAGTAAACTGCGTACCTCTATCTGATATGATGGACAGTGGAACTCCATGCAATCGAACAACTTCTGAGATGTAAAGTTTGGCTAACTTCTCTGCATTGTAAGTCACCTTAACCGGAATGAAATGAGCAGACTTAGTTAATCTGTCCACAATCACCCAAATGGAGTCGAACTTGCCCAATGTCTTTGGAAGACCAACCACGAAGTCCATAGCAATTCTCTCCCATTTCCATTCCGGAATGGACATTCTCTGAAGTGTTCCTCCGGGCCTTTGGTGTTCATACTTTACTTGTTGACAGTTTGGACATTTGGCAATAAAATCCACAATATCACGCTTCATTCTACTCCACCAAAAGTGTTTCTTTAGGTCACGGTACATCTTGGTTGCACCCGGATGTATCGAATACTTGAACTATGAGCCTCTGTCAGAATGGTGTGATCAAATCATCGACGCGGGTACACATACCTTTCCCTTAATCCTCAAAATACCTTCCCCATCGATGTCGCTTCTTTAGCCTCTCCTTGAAACACTTTATCTCGGATCCGGATCAATTTTTTCATCATTAAACTGCTTTCCCTTAATCTTGTCAAGGAAGGAAGATCTTGCCTCCACACAAGCTAGAAATCCTCCCTTCTCATTTACTTCTAATCTCATAAGGTCGTTAGCCAGAATCTGAACTTCTCTAGCCAATGGGCGCCTAGAAGCTTGCAAGTGAGCTAGACTACCCATGCTTCCCGCCTTTCTACTTAAAGCATCCGCTACAACATTCGCCTTCCCCGGATGATACAAAATAGTGATGTCGTAGTCCTTCAGTAGTTCCATCCATCTCCTCTGTCTCAAATTCAAATATCTCTGAGTGAAGACGTACTGTAGACTACGATGATCCGTATAGACCTCACACTTAACCCCATATAAATAGTGTCTCCATTGCTTTAGTGCAAACACTACCGCGGCCAATTCCAAATCATGAGTTGGATAGTTACGTTCATGCACCTTTAATTGCCTCGAAGCATAAGCAATCACATTTTTCTCTTGCATTAGTACTGCACCCAAACCCGAATAAGATGCATCACAATACACAATGAAATTCTTGCCTTCCACTGGTAAGGTGAGAATTGGTGCAGTAGTCAACAGAGTCTTGAGCTTCTGAAAGCTTTCCTCACACTCATCCGACCATACAAATGGAACATTTTGCTTAGTCAAGTTCGTCAGTTGGGAAGCAATAGAAGAGAATCCCTTGACAAATCGGCGGTAGTAGCTAGCTAACCCAACAAAGCTCCTTATTTCTGACACATTAGTAGGTCTTACCCAATTCTTCACTACTTCTATCTTAGAAGGATCCACCATCACTCCATCCTTAGAAACCACGTGCCCTAAGAAGGACACTGCATCTAGCCAAAACTCACACTTAGAGAACTTGGCATAAAGCTTTTTCTCCCTCAACATTTCCAATACCATTCTCTAATGCTCCTCATGTTCCTTCTTACTCTTGGAGTATATCAGTATATCATCAATAAATACGATCACAAAGAGATCTAAATATGGCTTAAAAATCCCGTTCATCAAACTCATGAATGCAGCAGGGGCATTCGTAAGACCAAAAGACATCACTACAAATTCGTAATGCCCATACCTGGTTCTAAAAGCAGTCTTTGGTACATCCGTTACCCGTATTTTCAATTAATGATAACCGGATCTCAAGTCAATCTTAGAGAAGACACAAGCACCTTGTAACTGATCGAACAAGTCATCAATGCGAGGAAGAGGATACTTGTTCTTTATAGTCACCTTGTTCAACTGCCGGTAGTCTATGCACATCCGAAAACTCCCATGTTTCTTCTTTACAAACAAAACCGGAGCACCCCAAGGAGATGCACTTGGTCTAATGAAGCCTTTGCTCAACAACTCTTGAAGTTGGGCTTTTAACTCTCTTAACTCCGCGGGAGCCATTCTATAAGGGGGTATAGAAATGGGGCGAGTACCCTCTTCAAGATCAATACAGAAGTCAATATCCCTATCTGGTGGCATACCCGGAAGATCAGCAGGGAACACATCAAGAAACTCACGGACCACCGAAACCGACTCAATCGAAGGTACTTGGGTAGTGTCATCCTTGAGATGTGCCAAGAAAGCTAAACACCCTTTACTAACCATTTTCTTAGCACGAAGAAGGAGATTATACGCACCGGATTAGAAGTGTAGTCACCCATCCACACACTAACGGATCTGTTCCAGCTTGGCTAACGTCACCGTTTTAGCATTACAATCCAAGATCGCAAATTGCGGAGAAAGCCAAGTCATACCCAGAATTACATCAAAATCAACCATTTCTCCAAGATCACCAAATCTACATAAGTGTTTCTCCCCACAAAGTTCACCAACAAGACCTATATACCTTTTTAACTACCAACAGACTCACCCACCGGAGTAGAAACACGAATAGGCGTATCAAGTAATTCACAATGTAAATTTAACACCTTAGCAAATGAGGAAGATACATAAGAAAATGTGGATCCAGGATCAAATAATACAGAAGCCATGCAATCACAAACAGAGAAGTACCTGTGATGACAGCATCAGATGTCTCCAGCCTCTGATCTCCCAGGGAAAGCATAACATGGGCCCTTCGTTTTTTTGTCCGTTGCCCCTACCATGTTGTGATGTAGTGGCTCCAGTTTTCCCATCACCCCGGCCGTTTTGGTGACCACCATTACCTCGACCACCACGTCCTCCGGAATAACGGCCTCTGCCATGACCACCTCTACCTCTAACTGTGGGGGTCTATCACTCTGTTTTGGACAATACTCATCCATCAGATCGCATCTCCCCAACCCCATAACACTCTCTAGATTCACGCATAGGTCTCTCAGAGAAATGTTGACCGGTCTGAGGTGGACCCCCAACTACAGTCTGTAGTGAAGACTGAATGGGTCGAACTGAGTAACCTCCGGAACCCTGTCCTCTAGAGTAAGAACCATTAAACTCACCTCCCTTTCGAAACCTCTTTGATGTCGACGCCGTGGTGAATTCATCTGGCTTCAACTCCTTCCACCTCTACTACGAAATCTACCACTTCTTGAAAGGATTTTGCCGTAGCCGCTACCTGTAAGGCTGAAATTCGTAACTTGATCTAAACCCCTTCACAAAACGGCGAATCCGCTCTTGTGGACTGAAACATAGTTGGGTGGCATATCTGGATAGTGCACGAAACTTAGCCTCATATGCATTGACCGACATCCTACCTGGCTCTAGGCTCAAGAACTCATCCCTTTTCCTATCCCTCAAAGTACGGGGGATATACTTTTCCATAAACAAACTAGAGAATGAGGCCCAAGTCATAGGTGTGCCTCTGTTGGTTGACAATTCAACATGTGACCGCCACCACATTTTGGCGATCCCTTGAAACTGATAACTCACGAACTCAACACCAAACCGGTCTACTATACCCATCTTGTGTAGTAGCTCATGACAGTCCAACCAGAAAATCGTAAGCATCCTCCGATTCTGCACCTTTGAAGACTGGGGTTTCCAATTTCAAGAACTTACTAAAAAAGTTCATGCTGATCATATCGTCATTATAGGCCCAGTAGTCAGACGTGGAAACGTGCCTATTCCAGTGATGTGTCCATACGAGGAGTCATAGTGGCTGCATGTTGTACCTCTGAAACCGGAGGTGTTGGTGCAGAAAACACTGGAGGTGCCTGACCCTGATCAGATAACCCACTAAGATAAGCGAGAACCTGATTGATCATCTCTGGGGTAGGTTGGGGTGGCATTTCCTCATTCTGTACTTGTTCATCCTCCCCTTCTCTTACTACTTCCTCAGTCGGTGGAGGAGTCACCGCCCTAGCACCAGATGGGCTAGGTGCTCGTCCTCTTCCTCTAGAGGGCGTCCTCCCACGACCTCTACCACGGCCTCTTGCCGCTATTCTTCCTCAAGCTACAGCCCCAGTGGCTGGCTCAGACGCTTCTTGTCTTGCTGGTGTTGGTGTTGGCGCAGTCGTTGCTCTAGTTCTAACTATCTGCGAAATAGAGTGAAGATGGTCAGATACCAATTTGTATCACCTAGATACCAATTGGACCCAAGTAATAGCACGAAAGAAAGAAAGAAAGAATGGAATTTTCCTAAAGTCTTATAGCTTCTCAAAGAAAAGTAAAGGCGTCCCCCTACCGTTCCTTAAGACTATACTAGACCTGTTCTTGTGTGATGAGACCAACGAACCTAATGCTCTGATACCAAGTTTGTCACGACCCAAAACCGAGCCGCGACTGGCACCCACATTTACCCTCCTATGTGAGCGAACCAACCAATCTAAACCTTATCATTTCAATTTAAAATCAACATAAAGCAATGCGGAAGACTTAAACTCATAAATAAAAGACAATTCAATAACTTCTAAAATTCAACATCTATTAATTCCCCAAAATCTGGAAGTCATCACTACAAGAACATCTATGATCAATTTACTAAACTAAGAGTATTCTAAGAAGCTAAAACAATTAAAAGCTAGTCTATGGCGAAACTTCAAGGCATCAAGACATGAGGAAGGAGATCCAGTCCAAGCTAGAAGCATTAGCTCACCCTGAAGATCCGGTGTGACGAAGACTGGCTTGAACTACTGTTGAGTCGAAGATGACGGTACGTTTGCTGCACTCCACAAATAAACAAAAGGAAAACATAAAAGTAGGGGCTCAGTACAACCACAAGTACTGAGTAGGTATCATCGGCCAACTCAAAATAGAAAACAGTATATATCAAGTAACATCATAAAATCAACTAATGTCCTTAGCATGCAGCATTTACAATTACCATAGTCCTTGGTTACAACACCAAGCACATCAATGAGGACTCACGCCTCCTCATCATACTCATTTGGGAAACATGTTCTTTAGATTGAGTATATTAGTATCTTTCAAGATTCATTATATTATTTACTCTCGTGTCGGTACGTGACACTCCGCTCCTCATTATATCCTGGTACCGGAACGTGGCACCCGATCCATATACTATCCTGGTGTCGGAACGTGACACTCCGATCCTCATATTCTATCCTGGTACCGGAACGTGGCACCCGATCCATATACTATCCTGGTGTCGGAACGTGACACTCCGATCATCATATTCTATCCTTGTGTCGGAACGTGACACTCTGATCCTCATATTCTATCCTGGTGTCGGAACGTGACATTCCGATCCCCTAATCTCACTACTTTCGTTTATTAAGCCTTCTTTTTTACCAAGGCATCATCATTAACAAAGTAGATTAGGGTTTCTTCAAGATTTAAGATTCAATAGCTTCATCATGCTTATTTTATCACAATCATGTATATATATAAGATCGCATCATGCATACACGCAATTAAGAATATAAAAGACTTAATAATACTACTTAACACATATCATTCGCTATTAAGAGTTTACTACGAATAGTGTAAAAAACCATAACCTACCTTCACCGAAGAATTGCGATCAACAAGCTATCTTCCTCAATTTCTTGTTGTCCTCTTCGTTCCTCTCTCTCTCTACTCGTTCTCCTCTCTTTTTCTTTCTATTTTTCTTTATTTAAACCCTCTTTCTTTTACCCTAATTATCATATAATTAAGTTTTAATAGATGGCACTAATAATCCACTAATTAACTTAAGGTTACCTCTTTTAACCCCCAAGTAATTAGACTTATTAATATTAACCCTCTAACTTTATAATTAACGCAGGAATAGTCAAAAACGTCCCTTAAAAAGTGTAAAGAAATCCGACCCACACTGGGATTGCGCAACCTGCGACGGCCCATCGTGCCTGCGACGGTCCGTCCTGCAGGTCGTCGCAACCGTCAGAGACTCAATTTGCACTGAAGACTCTGTGACGGTCCGTCACGCCTGTGACGGTCCGTCCTGCCATTTCGTCGTGACGGTCAGAGAGTCGCTTTTCAGTACCAAATTTCAGATTTTTCCAAGTATTTTGAAACGACACCTCCACGACGGTCCGTCATGACCGTGACGGTCCGTCGTGGCCTCCGTCACCTCTGCCAGTTTTTCCAGAATAAAATTTGTTGCTCAAAACGACTAAATAGGTCGTTACAGAGAATAACCACCTCGTGAGGACTATGGTGACAAACCTTCCTATAGGTATAAGGTACACCCCTCTACTTCAAGTTCTCTTGGTGATAAGATAATTCCCTTTTATTAAAAGACTTTATTAACATTAATTTATAAAAACATAGCCTTTAGTAGAGTTAACTCCTCATATTCTTAGCTCATAGGTTATAGATGAGAGTTCATCAACCTAAATCAGGTGAGAAACCCTTCAATATGGGCACAACATATTCAAGCACCTACTTAGTTTTGGTGTACACTTGAGCACACTTTCAGACCCCTCTATTTACAAGATCATCATACATATGTGTGTGTGCATACATATATGCTAGAAAACCTTTCACATAAGACATTAAAGCCACACATGTTCATACATTAATGTATTAGTGTATTTATGACAAAATCCATTTATATAAACACACTAAGACACTAAGCACATTCAAAACATAATCATGAACTAATATATATATATATGTATATATATGTATAGGAAACCAAACCTAGTAATTATCCTATCAAGGCACATATGTGCAAGGCATAGAAAAGGTCACATATCATAGCCCATACTAGTACACCTATCAAGTCATCCTAGTTAATGATACATTACATAACATGTTTCATTGACCTATACCTTACATGCGTAGTCGTATATTTAGTGAAAATGAGAAAAACATTTCATAAGATACCATGAACCTATACTAGTTTTAAGCATGCACAATGTGTGAGGTTGTGTACATTGGTAAACAGTATAACATTATGGCTATCAATCAACATAATGAGGCAGCCACCCTCTTAGGATCACGATGCACCTTAAAGCATAGACCACATGACACATACTAGCATAGGAAACAAGCTAACTTCATATTACACTTAAGACTCCTAACCTTAGCTATTCACACATTCACATAGGGGTACATTGGTAAAGGATTATTAACCATTATAAATCATTAGCGGTAGAATCCAAACTTATCCCTGACATACTTATACACATGTTTATATAATAGCTATACAACCTAAATCACTACTAGACTCGAAGACTAGGCATGAGACTTTACATTGGTTGATCATCACCAACACACATTCATAATATATTTACCATCAAGGTGGTGATAACATCACATATATATTTACAATAAAGTAAACACGGCCACCATAAGTGGACCATACAACACAACACCATAGAAGGCTTCTTCAACTAACAATTCTATAGAAAAGTAGACAGGATGATCTATTCCTACTAATTCATCCACCTATGATCCTATTGATAAATATTAATATTTTGTCAACCATTCATATCGAGGGCAGTATCAAAAGGTACAGTAACATAATCAAAATCATGCACTAACCATAACAAGATCAAGATCATATCAAGTACACTACATCATCAATCAATAAAAATAGAGGAATGTAGATCATCCTGACTGCAATTCCATTGCTTTGATCATCCATGATTTATAAACATAATCCATAAATTATAGCAATATAAGCAGTAGCTACAGTTATCTTTACATAAACAAAATACTATATTCATGCACTATAGAGTCGAGATTACATTGAATATCATGCTTTAACAATCAATAGGACATAGATAAGAATTCTTCAATCCCTAATCCATATTGGACAAACAATACATAATTATCATTACATGATATCATAGGCATTAGTTAACCATCAATTTAACATGATTAAATCACATAATAATCAAGGTAGAATCAAGATCACAAGATACTACACTATAGACAAGCCTTAGTGAAACCTTCAAACCTTCATCCTCATAGATCACTCATCATGAATTCACAATAAATTCACATACTAGGCAGTAGATATTAGCATATTAAAATCACTGCAACACAAATCAATTTACATAAAATCAAAATCACAAGGCCCATACATGGAAAAAATGAGAATTTGAAGAGATCACGTGTTCATCATGCATTTGGATTTAAATTGAAGTTATAATCATCATATAAACGTTTTGAGAAAGAACCCATGGCTATATTTAAGAAGGAAAAGTATGATTATATTTTCTTCTTGAAAACTTGGACAAGAACTCTCTAGATAGAAGTTTAACTAGATATGAAGGATCATCATACCAAATTGTAGGAAAAAAACACTAAAACTAATGAAGAACACATGGGAATCCAAGCTCCATGTTGTTCATGAGCTTCATCCCTAATGGAGGTTTCTAGAAAAAATATTTTTGTAGAGTCAAGTCTAATTTCAATTCATAGATTGGAATGGGGTTGTCACGTTTTTATCAACTTAATGAACCCAAAAGTATACAATTAAACAAACTAGGGTCAGGTTATTACGTGGGGAAAATTTCCCATTAACCCCTCAAATGAAAAAAACGTGCATGGCATTTGTTGTAGGCAGCATCGACGAGAGAAGTCGACGGGGCGTCGTCTTGTCGACGAGCCGTCCTGCTGCTCCATCATTTGCAAAAGAAACTTCTTGATGGACAGATGAGATAAAACTTTTAAGTGTTGAGCGACTCTTCCCATCAAAGGGGCGTCTATTAAGACACGGGGCTTCGATTGAGGGCTCGTCGATTGACACTGCCAACGCAGTGTCTTCACAACTTTTTGGTCCTCCTTGAGGGCCTCTTCTGCGGCCCTTGGGGTGTCGTACCCAGAATTTTCCAACGTAAATATAAACCTTAACAAGTAAAGGACCTTACACATAAGTTTCGTCCAAAACAAATACTTGTAACATATCCAAACATGCTAGGCACACTCAAGACACACATGCACGTCTCAAGGGCTAACTTTTGAACGTATAAAGACATACTGACTATACACATCATTAGTACTCATATAAGTAATTAATAATCCAATGAAACACATATAAGAACATCAAAACATCTAAGGCCTCTTGGTGACTAGTCGTCGAAAAGTTTGGTCGTTCCTTGACGTTTAACTTCCAAATGTCATTCAATCGCTCATGCATAATTTAGAACACTTAATCCACATGTTAATAAAAACATAGGAACATGTTAGGCTTTATACACCGTAACTCATTTTTTGGGGTCATACGATATCCCTCACTTGGGAACATTCGCCCTCGAATGACACTTGGAACACTTTAATCACAACAAGGAATTCACTTACTCATAAAGAAGCTTACAACATTAAAAACATAATGACATAGAAGTCAATGAACCCCATTACAATGACACACAAACTTCATCCCACTTAGCATGTAATGAAACACAAGAAAGCTACACTTTCACTCACTCATGCTTAATGCATCAAACACTTAGGCATTTCTCATGTTCATCGGAGGAACATCCTTCTCCTAATCATAACATGGTCTTTACATTAAAATTTATTAAGAACTCATTATGCAACCATATTTAAGTCACATTTCGGCATATTTAACATCACTCAAGAAGAAATTAGGCAGTCATACTTCAATGCACATAGACTTGAGTTGAATAGGTTGATAACAAATTCTAATTAGTTAAGCTTAATGCCATGAGGGACATACTAAACCATACCATGTTTAGTTCTGTCCATGTAGGAATGTTCTTCTCCTCAACAAACTTACATGTCTCATGAGTTCACACCCATGCAAGTAACAAAGGTCTATTAATTTTAAATGAGAATTTCTCAACTTTTTAACTAAAGCATGTTCATATTTACTTCCTAGTGAAGTTAAAATGGTAATTCACACCACACACATCACGACTATAGGAAGCCATTTCGAAAAAGTCAATTCTATAATAATACTAGCCTTCACAAGCAAGCATCAATTTGGAAAAATCTCACAATTTATAGGCACACATAGAATGATAATACCTAAACATGCTTTCATTTTTCAAGAGTGATCCTACAATAATGCTTTGACCCGCACCTATAAAAGTAGTAAAGAGTAGGGGGGTTATTACACCACTTGTACAATGTATGTGTGTATGCACACATACACATAAAGCTATGCATGATCAATGAAAGCTCTTCCTAAGAAACATGTAATTTCTGGGAAGTCTAGTCATTTAGTGTTTCCTAATTCATTAGTTGTGAATTGTGGTATGAATATGATGTATTTTAATTAATTGAAAGCAAACAACTCATTCTCTATATGATTACAAGATAGTAGTATCATCAACATAATTTTAGAATCACTCGGGTGAAGATTTAAATTTTGAATCCTCCATACCCGAGAGCTCCTCTTTGTACACTTAGATTATTTTTCAGTCTTTTTCTTCTTGTTGTTGTGTAGTTCAATAACTTCTTTTGTACTATGTTTTACTTAAAATTGCAATGATTCATTGTTGTTCCATACCCACATTGAATCAAGTAAGTATTCAAGAGATTAAAAAAAATGACTTAACTACAATTTGAGGCATGAATATATTTATAAGTCAATATTTATTGACTATACTAATTTTTTAATTGAATGCATAACGTGAATAAATCTTGGGGCATATAATTAAAGCTTATGATCTTGCTTACTTTGGGCATGAATTCTTTATAAATCAATCTTTAGTGACTATCCCAATTATTGTATTATTGGCCTAATATAAGAAGTAAATATTAGTCAATCTTAAATGTCTAATATATTTTGCCAATTATATAAACTCATTATTAACCGATTTATTTTTCTATATAATTTTCATAACACGAGGATTCATTATTAGTTATGCCTTCTACTTATTGTAAACTTTATTGGACACGATTTGACTATCCTTACAACATGTTATTCATTACAACAAGCATTGATTACATTTCATAAGACATTCTCTATTGATTATGTAATTGATTTCATTACTTTTATGTGTTACATATTATACAATTCATTTACATGATACCTTTGAATCATTGATATAGCATTAAGACATCACAAGTAAGTGCCCAAAATATGGGAACTCAACCCGACGGTCTTTTTTAGCAAACACAGAGTCTTATTCATTCGTTCATTCATACTTCCCTTATTCATTTAATTCATTCGTAGGATAATGTAAAAACAAGCTAGACCTAGGATGAAGTTTCAGACTCTCATGGGGATCATGAAGTGCAATGACCAAGAATGACCTAATGTCATTACTTGAATCTCATTTCACCTCCTGATTCTCTTTCACAAACACCTTCGTTATCGTTCATTTCATTATCTTTCATACTTTGAGAAACTTCAACCTTAACCGTCATAGCTCATGTGAGAATCATGAAATCTTGTGTCTTTTCCACACCGGAAAGAGGTGGATTCATCTGTCAAAGTGACCCAAAACATGCTAGCATACATGGGAATTGAAACCGGCCACATCCCTATATTTGTTGTAGAGGTTCAAAGACTAGGAGATACAACGAGAATCATACTCGGCATGCCTGGCAATCTCATATCATGAGAGTTATGTGAACTTCCACCCTTCCCGAAAGAAGGCATCACCGCTCATAGCTAGCTTATCGGTACTCAGTAGTAAAGTTC
The DNA here is from genome assembly GCA_027704765.1 of Solanum habrochaites. Lineage (NCBI taxonomy): Eukaryota > Viridiplantae > Streptophyta > Magnoliopsida > Solanales > Solanaceae > Solanum > Solanum habrochaites. The sequence goes on from JAKWJA010002491.1 coordinate 42,304,512, forward strand.
AATTTCATTCAACTCACACATCATGGAAGCTAGCTTCTAGTATGAGGACATCATAGCTCAATAGATAATTTCTCATCTGAACATTATTATTAAGTATGCTTCAGCCACAATACTTTCATTCGAGTGTACACAGAGACTGGTCTCTTCATTAGCTATGCACTCTCACAGGTGAGTACATTTTGGTAACATTTACTTAGGCTCATTTGAGATTTCTTTCATCTTTCATATTAGCCTCTTATCATATTGTCATCACATTCATTAGCATTAGCACATTTGTTTTTCATAGTTACTCATCCCTTTTGCGTGAATGTTTATTTCATCATATGCCAATGCACTTGGCCATTGAGTGTGTTTCACACTCTTACATAACCCTTCTAGGGTTTTATCATTTCATTACATACATCTTAGTTACTCATCCTTTTTTACGTGAATGTTCATTTCATCATATTTTAGTTTTGTCTCAAACATTATGGATGCTTGCTTCTAGTTTGAGATTTACTTACTCTATTGATGACTGGTCATCTAATTTTTCCATAATATGCCTAATACTTCTCAGTATTGGTCATTGGGGTGCCTATGTATCCCTATTAGGCTATCCTAAGGGCATACTGGCTATTCACTAGACATATGAATTTTCGGAATAGTATATTATCCTCCATAGGAACATTCGTCCCCGAATGACACTTATACATCACTTAAACAAAGAAGTGACTTTCGAAAGTTACTCTATCATGCATAAATGTTTATCTTTTATGAATATCTGATTCACACTTATTTGGATGATGCATATCATTCAAGCTCATATGAAGCTTCATATTTGAGATTTAGGAATTTCCTTCTCAATCACACTTAACTTAATGCACATCGAAAATCATGCAACACAGAAAACATCCCTATGCTACACAAAAACAATAACATATAATGCAACATAACATTATTTTAACTCACATAATGCTATAATAAGACATACAATTAGGGACTTACCACACCAAATCCACTAACTAACTTACACTTAGAGTTTCTTATACATAAACCAAATTTAGCAAGAATATATCTAACCTCTTAGATAATATCTTGTTGGCCTTAAGATTTGATCCTAATGACGCCAAACTTAATTTTACACGAACTTGCCACTATGCCATCTACATCTCTACATACCCCTTCGGCCTAAACATTGTCTCCAATGGGAGTACTAACTAGAAACGATTCATGCAAGATCTTAGGAAGTAAGTGAAATTGATTAGCCACAAAATGAGTTACCATAGACAAGGTAAATCCTGGATTTAATAATAAATAAACATTAAAGGATAAGGCAAGCAAGTTACCATTATCCACATCTGCGGACTTCTGTGGTGCCTCTCTTCCTTTCAGCGGATAAAACTGGTTTCTCTTTGGGGGTTAAACTATGACATTTGGTCGAGGCTAAGCATATGACTTGGCCTGTTGGATTTGAACAACTTCCTTCTCATTTTAGCCCAACATATTTGGAAACTTAAACCTTAGTACCCTCTTTCTATAGTATATTATAGCATAATAATTATGAAGCAGATCCATCTCTAAGCCATATTCTTGAGTTCGTATGTAGTAAACTTATCGTTCTCCTCCTCATACATACCCTTAGAAGGCTTTTAGACATTACCATGATTTCACCTCCATGCGAACAACCACACTCACAACACGTATTTTGTCCACGTTGGGCATTTCCATTATGACCCCTTCTTGGGAAAGCTACATCTTGAGTCTAGCGCTTTATACCACTTGGCCATCCTAATTATTGTGTGTATTCTTCTTTGCATTCACACAAGAGGAAGTTATATACTTATATTGACACAAAGTGTCAAAGCTCTAGATAGCACGGTAAAACGTAGAAGAAGGGAAAATTTCCTATAATCGAGTAGTCTCTAAGTCATGATTGTGGCGCGCTTCACAACCATAAGTAAGAAACTATGTATCGTGGTTGTGTTGATCTTTAGTTCCTAGTTACTTTAACCTCATTCTATGATACCAACTTTGTCATGAACTGGATTGTTGAATCAGGATCGCAACCGGCGTCGTTGACCTTTAAGAAGTCACAGACAAACCTCATCTTTCATTTATCATATTCTTATGGTTATTTTTAGCAAAAAATTTAATACTTTTAAACGTATGAAGTATACATTGACTTTATATAGTTATTTCATTAATTCATCATATACTAAGTTCAACATAAATATAAAAACCATCCAAATACGACCTTATTACAAAAACTTAGAAATAAAAGTATGAAATAAGCTCTAGGGACAACATCCACTAGGTTTTTCTAAAATTAAGGCTAGACTAAATATGTACCATCCTCAAAATCATTAGGACGTACCAATTGTTTTTGGAGAAACGCTAAAATCCAAACCGCTGCAAGTGTCGTCAACTTGTCCCCTGACCTACCCCTATAAAAATAGTAAATAGTAGATCTTAGTACACCATTTGTAATAAGTATGAGTGTATTCACACATACACATAAAGCTATGCATTATCAATGAAATCTCTTCCTAAGCAACATGCCATTTCTGGAAAGTCTAGTCATTACACCTACCTAATTCGTTAGTTGTGAACCGTGGTATGAATATGATGTATTTTAATTAATTCAAAGAACACAAATCATATTATATATGATTACAAGACATAATTATCATCAATATAATTTTAGAACCACTCGGGCGAAGATTAAAATTTTTGATCCTCCAAACCTGAGAGCTCCTCTTTGTACACTTAGATTATTTTTCAGTCTTTTTCTTCTTGTTGTTGTGTATTTAAATAACTCCATTGGTCCTATGTTTTACTTAGAAGTGCAATGATTCATTGTAATCCCATACCCACAATGAATCAAGTAAGTAATTCAAGAGATTAAGAAAATGACTGAACTACACTCAGGGGCATGAATAAATTTATAAGTCCATACTTATTTACTATACTCATTCTTTAGTTTATTGCAAAATGTGCATAGATCTTGGGAATATCATTAAGGCTTATGATCTTTCTTACTTTGGTCATGAATTCTTTTTACACTAACATTTAGTGACTATTCCTATTATCGTATTATTCTCCTAATATAAGAAGTTATTATAAGCCAATCTTGTTTGGCTAATATATTTTGCCAATTATATAAACTCATTATAAGACAATTTATTTGGATTTATAATTTTCATAACATGAGGATTAATTATTAGTTATTCCCTTTACTTTTTGTAAACATTATTTGACACGATTTGACTATCCTTACAACAAATTAGTCAATACATCAATTATTCATTACATTTCATAAGTGATTCTCTATTTATTATGCCATTGATTTTATTACTTTCATGTTTATATATTATACATTTTATATACACGAGACCTTAGAATCATTGATTTTGTCATTAAGACATCTCCAGTAAGTGCCCATCATATGGGACTTCAACCCAAGGACTTTCTTTAGCAAACACAGAGTCTGCTTCATTCGTTCATTCCTACTTCACCTTATTCATTTCAGTTATTAGTAAGCTGATGTAAACACCATCTATACCCTGGATGAACTTTAAGACTCTCATCGAGATCATGAAGTGCAATGACCAAGAATGACCTCATATCATTACTTGAATCTGATTTCACCTCCTAAATGTCTTGCACAAACACTTTCGGTACCGTTCATTTAATTATTTCTCATACATTGAGGAACTCAAATCTTAAATGACATAGATCTTGTGAGCATCATGAAATCCATTGTCTACCCCACATTAAAAAGAGGTGGAATCACTTGCCAAAGTGATCCAAAACATGCTAGCGTACATGGGAATTGAACTCCGCTTGATTCGTATATTGGTAGTATATCTTCCAAGACTAGGAGATATAAGGAGAACCATACCCGGAATGCCAGACAGTATCATATAATAAGAGATACCTCAACCTTCACCCTTCCTAGAAAGAAGGCATCACCGATCATAGCTAGCCTATTGGTGCTCAGTATAAAGGTTAATTTCATTCAACTCATACGTCATGGAAGCTGGATTCTAGAATGAGGACATCATATTTCAATAGATGATTTCTCATCTCATCATTATTTTTAAGAATACATCTGTCTTAATATTTTCATTAGAGTGTACATAGAGATTGGTCTCTTCATTAGCTTTACACTCTCATAGGTGAGTACGTTTTGGTAACATTTACATAGGCTAATTTTAGATTTCTCTCATCTTTCACATTAGCCTCTTATAATACTGTCACCACATTAATTAGCATTAGCCCATTTGCTTTTCATAATTGCTCATCCCTTTTACGTGAATGTTCGTTTCATCATATGCCAATGCACTTGGCCATATTGTGTGTTTCATACTCTTACTTAACCCTTCTAGGGTTTCATGATTTCATTACATTCATCTTAGTTACTCATTCCTATTTACTTGAATGTTCATTTAATAATCTTTTACTGTTGACTCAAGCATTATGGAGGCTTCCTTCTAGATTGAGATTTACTTACTCTATAGATGACTGGTCATCCGTACTTTACATTGATGAAATGTGAGTTGTTCTTTCATATCATCCTTAATATACATTGATGAATGTGAATTATCCTTACATATCATCCTTTGGTGTTAGTAAGACTAGTTTCACACATTCTAACACCTTCATTCGTGAGTATTCTTTTAACAAATTAGAGTTGGTGTAAGTAAGACTTGTGTCACTTCCATTAACACACCATTATCGTCACTTACTTAATTTAGACCCCTTTAATTATGCTATAACTCATGTTTCTTACTTAGTTTATCCTAGTAGATTCATAAAACCATTTATGGACGATGAGCATTTCATTCGATGAGTTTCATATGTTCATTGTTCTTTCTTGTGGAGCATGTTGGGATATGTCCCAATGAATGTCATGACCTTGGTTATGGTTTCATTGATATTACTTTATAAGTGCTTAATACATATATTTGATACTCTTAGGACACAAGAATTGACATGTGATTAGTATTAAGATTTGGGATGTTACACTAATAAATTCATTCTTTTTGGCATAAGCCAGTATTTACGTATGTTCATATTTAAATTTCCATGTGTATGAATAATTAGATAATTTTTTAATCATTTACATAAGTTCTGAGCCATTAGCATATATTTATTGATACAAAATAGAGTTAGACAACTTTATTGGAACCAGATAGCCAATTTATTCAAGAGATGATTCCATAGATGTCTTTGAGTCAATTCTTAGTTTATGGATTTTAGTGTAACGTTTTAAGAACGTATTGGATAGAATTATATTAACTTCTGATGGATTTAACATCTTCATGAAATCACAACAACAGTAAGTAAACATTAAGCCATGGACAAATATTCACTTAACACATCACAGACTTAACTTAACATATTACCGATCCTTCATTATCATGAGAAGATTAACTTTATGCAATTAAAAGTTCATAAGTTCATTCTATACTCATAATTAAAGAACAATAAATATTAATAACAGCCAACACCACATAACAACAACATGATCTCTAACCTATTCAACATTGAAATCGAAAAGGATACTGGGGAAGGAAAGTTTGACAAGAACTACGGGAACAACCCTAGTTTTCAAGATCTTGTGAATCATTCATAGCAAAGTACTCTTGGAGAAAGAATTACATAATATAAACCCATAACTTAAGTATAACTTAATCAACGAAAAACATCTTGAACGAAAACTTGGTGAAGCCTTGAAATAGCCTAGGAGAATCAATATAATTTTCTTTTTTTCTTTCCCTCGCTTGCTTACTGTTTTGCGTCCCTTTTCTATGAGTTTTAACGTGATTTTTAGGTTTAAGAACTTATGTTGAATTATAAAACTTAGGTTTAATAATTTAATTTAATAAAATAATTAACCAATTACCATAACGCCCCTCGTAAGTTGACTAAACATAGGGGAACATAACACTTAGTCAAATCTGGAAATTGGTGTTGACTATGGTTTTGATCAACATTTTAACTTTATATTAATTAATTAAATACTTAATTTAATTAATTTATGTAACCTAGGATAAGTACTAAAGTTCCCTCAAGTCATTCGAACAAAAATAAACCCTTTTGGACCATCCTAGTTTAAGTACTAGGATGTTTATTGAGTTGTACAACGTTAGTGTAAGAATTTCGCTTTGATAATTAAAAATAATTAATTAAACTGAAAATTTACTTAATTAGGTTACCTAAGGTAATTACTAAATTACCTTTAAGTCTTTAGGTCCATAACTAATCGTCTGAACAATCCTAAGTTAGACAGTAAATGTCTTTTTCTTGTTTTAGCCAAATTTGCGAATTGCTTTGTGATTTCGGCTTTGCCCCTTTATATTAATTAATTAAGTTGATAAATTAATAATTAAGTAGTCTAGGGTAATATCTAAAGTATACCTAAGTTGTTAGCACCATAAGTAACCTTTTGGACCATCCCAGGTTAGGTACTAGATTGTCTCTTTAACTAGTACACGGTTAGTGTCAACCCGATTTTGGTCCTAGGTTGTGGGGTGCACTAATGTGTCCAATTCGGTTAGTCAGAGGTTATTTAGTTATTCAGTGCAGTGTTTTAGAGTCTTGAATTATTTAGGCCCCAGATGGAGTGGTCTGTTGTGCATATTTTCCCCCCTAACTACCCTAACCGAATTCTGTTAGGGTGGTCCCCTCCTTTGGCAGCTTCGTCACATGTTTTGCACATGTGCTTTCACATGGGTTGTTTGCACTTTCCTAACTAACTATTATTTATGTTTAATTTGGGAATTTTTACTTATTGTCCAAAGGATCCTCACTATGTCCTTGGACACAGTTTAATCTACATGATCATTTTAAATGATCATGTGCTATGGTACTAGGCTTGAAACTTGGATGCCTAGTACTTTGTGTATAAAAGATCCACTATGCTTTTAGCTTAGGGTCTTCATTGTAGGTACACTTCTTGGTCAAAGAATATTGTATTGGGTATGACAACCCAAAAAGTATATTTCTTATTCGTATATGGAAAATTGGCTAATATCCTTTAGCCAATTTTTCTATACTATGCCCAATATTGGGCATTGGGGTGCCTATGTACCCTTATTAGTCTATCCTAAGGGCATACTTGGCTTATCATTAGACATATGATTTTCCGGAACGTTACAAAATGAATTTGTAGAAAAAATACTTTTTCATGCAATTTAGAACTATCAAAACATGCATAACATAGTTTCATTTAAGACATACTTAAGATATGGAGAACATGCAACTCATACGCTTATGCAAGACTCCTATCATGAACAAGCTATTAGAAACTCTTTAGTCTCAATCTCAAATAAACATAGAAGGAAAAGATAGAAATATCTATAACCTTACAAATCACATCATAGTTCCCCACATAGGATAAACCTAGTTAAGAGAAACTTAACTCAGCTGTCATCATTCCTATAGGCCTTAAATATAAAGGAAATTCATAACATTCAACATAGGTCATACTAACCAACCACATAAGGGATCAACTATACCATGAATATCAAAGGTCATACAAAATTAGGGGAAATCAATAGAGGAGACTTAGTCATAAGGCCTTATTTTTTTCGTTCAACATTAGAGTAAAGTAACTTCTAGGTTAATCAAACCCACATAATCACCCCACAATGTATGCACACTACCTTCACTTCTAGGAAAAAACCTATACAAAAAACTTCAATCCATTAAATGGCAACTATAAAGGTGCATCCACAAAAAGAGAAAAATTTCAACCATTACAAATATAAAAGGCATCATCGAACTTTTAAACATACATAACTAAGCAAATGCATTTTTGAGCTTTTTGCTACATTCTTCAAGCATTTCAAGTATAAACCATATCATAGGATTATCATCATGCAAAGTCATCAAGCTACTTATAATCCAAAAAGAGACTCATTTTAACCTTAAGAACTTCTAAAATCCTTTAATCATATCATGACATACATTTCTCAACATAACATGTAAATTCACATAGAGCTCATGTATAGCCACAAAGGGCATCATATCATCAAAGCATACAAAATTCACCTTCACAAATACCCATAAAACCAATATAAGCATCCAAACTAACCTTTTATCTCACAAGCGTAGAGATACCATCTCATCCAAGCAATCACATCTAAAAGACCAACGGAGAAGAAAGCATAAGAGAGATATCTTATACAATTAAGTTTTATCGCATGACATGAAAATAGTGATGAAGGGAAACTCTATCGTCCTACAGTCTCTCGCTGATAGATATGTCGTGACTCATCACCAATGATTGTGACTCCACTAGACATGGAAACTGAGAATTAGGACCCCAAAACCACTTTCATAAACCTAGCACTTATACAACGTTTGTCACGACTTGGGAGCACCCCATAGAAGTTTCATGGCATACTTGACCTCTCGAAGGTTTTATACAAGCCATAGTTATCAAATATCGCATTGTCATAGTCACTTTAGTGGAAAATTTAAAACTTTGATAGCACATCATATGCTAGAACATCACTTTTATTATATATAAAATATCATAGGTACATACTTAGAGTCTCGTCTCTTTTTGCCATACAATACTCAACGTCATTATCTATAATAGGGACATGGACCTTTTAACATAAATTAATAAACTAAATTATTACAAGACATTAAACATAACCCGACTATTGGACATCCTTGAAAATTAAGGATTTCATTGAGCTAGGGAACCACATATAATGCAATTCACCTTAGAGACCTCCTTTAAGCATCCATAACCTACACTTTGTCTATAAAAAGTAGAGAAGAATAGGGTTAGTACAAGAATGCACTATGTATGGAAACCATGCATTTCAAAGGGACATTTTTCCTTAAACCATGCAACATGCCTTTTTGTGAAAACTTCATAAATTTTTTTATAATAGAATTAAACAATTTATATACTTAATATAGGTGTATTTAATGGTTAAACATCATATAATATCACACATTGCATTTAAGGGTATTTTAGGAGCACTTTATAGTAAGTTTTTCCCACTTTATAGTAAGCTAATTTCTCAATACAGTGAACTTCTCCCTATTCTAACTTATTGACTTTTGCCAAATAACCCTATAGTGATACCTTCTGCAATGTATAGATAATGTCCCATAATACTATCCATACTCAAACATCACCTTAAGTCTACAAGGAAACCATACATACAATCTTTCTACTCAATTCATACATCCATATGATCATTTCATATAACAAGGCACATACTTCACTTTACACTTAAGATAAGACTTTAGTAAACCATATGTAAGCCAAGTAGGAACTTCATTCATATATACAATAAGACCAACATTATACACATAAGGAAAATACACATCATATAGACTCATTAGGACTCATACCATGCATATCATTACAATAAGTAGACAAGACTACAATGTCATGCCTAAGGAAAATAAACATAGTCACATGCATTAGAACACCTTCCCAGGACTTCCCTCGTGACCCATTTTTGCAATGCATAGGTGTAATATAATACGCCCACCTACACTAAGCAATTACACTTAGGTTATCTTAGTTAGGGTCCTAGTCACATTGTCCCTTGGACAATTTCACTTTAGGAAAACTATAGCCTTAACCGACACTAAGACCATCAATGCTAATAAGAAATTTTTTGTTGTAGAGTGTTACACAAAGTAAAGGTGCTCTACTTATCCAAAGTAGAACATTAATACATGCAAGGATACTAAGTGTATTCAATTCTATATCATGTTTGGCAAGCATAGTTTATAGAACTTGGAGATACATGTGGAAACCCTGTTTATGCCAATCGGGGCATTGTTGTTGTCTACTTTTGGAAATATCATTCTATGCTTTTTTGGTTATTAGTCTAACCACCTCCTAAGGACTATGGTGACCTACATTTCTACAATTAGAAGGGACGCCTGTCAACTTCAAGTCTCCTGGTACTAATCTAAGTTCCCTTTTATTAAAAAGACTTTATTAATATTAATTTATAAAAAACATAGGCTTCAGGAGATTTAACTCCTCATATGCTTATATCATAGGTAATAGATGAGAGTTCATCAACCTAAATCATGTAAGAAACCCTTTCACACGGACATAGCATATTCAAGCACCTATCTAGTTTTGAGGTACACTATAGCACAACTTCAAGGCCCCTCTATTGACTATATCATCATACATGCGTGTGTGTCGATACATATATGTGCCAAATATTTCACACAAGACATTAAAGCCACACATGTTCATACATTAATCCATAAGTGAATTTATGACAAAATCCATTCATATAAACAAATTAAGACACTAAACACATTCATAACATAACCATGACCTCATAATCATATATATATATATATAAAACCAAACTTAGAAACTATCCTAATACGGAATACATGTGCAATGCCAATACCCTTGCCCATACTAGTACACCTATAAAGTCATCCTAGTGAATGATACATCACATAGTATGCTTCGTAGACCTATAACTTACTTGCATAGTAATAGATGTTAGTGAATATGAGAACAGACACCATGAATTTCTCTCTCTCTCTCTCTCTCTCTCCCTCTCTCTCTCTCTCTATATATATATACATATATATGAAACCAAAAATAGGAACTATCCTATCGAGGCACACATACGCAACGCCAATACCCTTTCCCACACTAGTACACCTATCAGGTAATTCTAGTGAATGATACATCATTTATCATGCTTCGTAGACCTATAAGTTACATGCATAGTGGTAGATTGTAGTGAATATGATAACAACCTTTCATTAGACACCATGAACCTATACTACTTGTAAGCATGCATAATATGTCAGTGTGTGTACATTGGTCAACATGATCACATAATGTCTACCAATCAAGTTAATGAGGCAGTCACCCTCTCAGCACCACAATGCACCTTAAAGCGTAGACCACACAACACATACTATCACATGAGACAAGCTAACTTCATATTACACTTAAGACTCCTAACATTACATATTCCAAAATTCACATAGGGGTACATTGGTAAGGGATTATTAACCATTATAAATGATCAATGGGAGCATCTAAACCTATCCCTGACGTAGTTATACTCATTCTTATACAATAGACATACAACCTAAAACACTACTAGACTCGAAGACTAGGCATGACACTTAAGATTGGATGATCATCACGAATACATATTCATAATATAATTGACTTCAAGGCCATGATCCCATCACACTTATATTGACAATAAATTATCGTCAACATAAATGGACCATACCACATAATGTAATATAAGGCTTCATGAACTTACAATTCTGTAGAAAAGTAGAGAGGAAGAGTCATTATTACCTATTTATTCGCCTTTGATCCTTATTGATCAATACTCATATTTCATAAACCATTCATATCGAGAGAAGTATCTAAAGGTACACTAACATAATTAAATAATGCATTAACAATAACAAGATCAAGATTATATGAAGTACACTACGTCATTAATCTATAGCATTAGAGGAATGTAGATTATCCTTACCAAAACTACCTTGCTTTAATCAACCATGATTTATACACATAATCCATAAATTATAGTAAGATAAGTCAGTATCTACAGGTATCTTTACCTAAACAAAATCCTCTATTCATGCAATATAAAGTCGAGATTATAGTAAATATAAAACTTTAACAATAAAAAGGAAATAGAGATCAATTTTTCAATCCTCAATCCATATAGGACCAACAATACATAATTCATCATCACATTATATTATAGGAAGTATCTAGCCATCATTGTAACATAATTAAATCACATAAAAATCAAGCTATAATAAAGATCACAAGATACTACACTATAGAGTAGCCTTATTAAAACCTTCAAACATTCATCCACATTGATCACTCATAAACCGTACACAATGAATACACATTCTAGGAAGTAGATATAAGCATATTAACATTATTGAAACACAATTCCTTTTACATAAGATCAAAATCACAAATCCCATACATGGATAAACCGAGAGATCATGCAATTGGATTGAAATTATCATTACAATTATCATACTTCTAAGTGTTGAGAGATTCCTTCCATCAACGGGGTTTTTATTGAGACACGGTTCATCCATTTAGGGTTCGTCCTTTGATAATGCCAAGGCAGTGGCTTGACAGCCTTTGGGTCCTTCTTGAGGGCCTCTTCTACACCCTTAGGGAGTCATATCCGGGCGTTTCTACAGTAATAATAAAGCTTACAAGTCAAGCAACTTCCACATGAGTTTCACACACACAAAAAAACTGGTAACAGATCTAGACGTGCTAGGCACACCCAAGACACACATGAACCTCTTAAGGGCTAACTTTTGAACGTCTTAGACGTTTAACCTCTAAACTTTACGAAACTCAACAAAATTCCTATACACATAATTATTAATTATATAAGGAAACAAAAGTCAATGACACTTATAAGCACATAAAAATATCTAAGGCCTCTTGTGATTAGTTGTCGAACGTCTTGGTCGTCCATCGACATTTCACTTCTGAATGACTTCAAATAGCTCATTCATACTTTATAACACTTAATTAACATGTTAACAAGCTTACAGGAACATGTGAGGCTCTAGACACTCTAACTCATTTAAGGGGTCTTATAGCCTGCAAGGCTTTATGCCTGAGCTGCATTATTGACATAATTCAACTCATTCTAGGGAGATCATAGCTTCAAAAATAATCACGTGCTCAAAACAATGCAAAACATACTTCCTTTTCCTATACTGATCACTGAACTGTGCAAACAAGATCAAGTACTATAAGCATATTACAAGGATATGAAAATCACTCTTACATCATCTACCAGCATAATCTAAAGCAAAGTACAATACCTTAAGGCTTAAAAGGAGAAGAGGGTAAAGGGTACGGTGTAAAAACCAACCTCTATCATGGATAGTTCCTGGTACAAGTAGAATTTAACCTACCTCTATCATCCTCATGTTCAGGTCTCATTAGCTATGCTTTACCGAATAGCACAACTTTCTTAGTTGATAGTTCGTGAGATAGTTGCACTAGAAACCTCTATTCCAGGAATGATCCATATTGCTCTGACTAATGATGTTACACCGCTAAAATCCACTGTTTATGAACTTCGCACAAAAATGGTCGTGTGTGAATGAAACCAAAGAACCACCGATAATATGACAACATGAAAGGATGAAATCACGATAATGAAGCAGGTGAAATCTATTTTTATGTTCGGACAAGTGACTAGACTTGAACCAGAGACTATGACAAAAAAGGTATAATGTGACGACATAACCGATACTGATAAAGAGGAACCAATGGAGACAGAACAAATCTTGATGGGGGAAACAATCCTAGTTTCTAAGATGAGTAAACCCCCCTTCTTTTTTTAATGTGAGACATGCACCAATAGAAAAATTAGCAACTTGAACATGATTTCTATCCTTTCTCTCTCCACCATATCACTCTGCATTAACTTCTTTGTATCATATTAACTGCACTTGAGTAAAAGTGCTTTTTGTTGTGGTGGGGTTAGGCTTACCTTGGTTTTTCATATCTTGAGTACTTTGTGTAAATGTATTTTGAAATTTATCTGGGTTGTATATTTTGAAAAGCCAAGTTTTTATATTTGCTTCTTGTTGATTTTTGAGCTTATGACTGTATTTTGGTTTCTAATTTCACAAAGTTGAGTTTTTAGTTGAAGTGGTGGTTCTTGTACAAATTAAATCTTGATTTTGATCATCACGATGACTTAAAAAGTTCTCTCAATTGAACAACCATGAATTTGTGGCTTCAACTAGAATGAAGAAAGTTACATAGACGATAAGTGAACTATTTGCATACTGTTGTGATTAGCCTATTATTAAATTGATTTTTTTGCAATAACCATCGTACACTAGCAAAAGTGTGTTGTCTTTTTTGACTTAACTGTCAAAGCCTGGTGTGATGACCTTAATTTTAACCTTGCAAGAATAAACTTAGAATATGCCCCATTAGTCTGATTGATTTAGAAAGGTATCCTCTTGAGATGATCTTAGGCAACATTTAAAGAGTGTAAGCAAACTTTGACACATACCTCTTTTGTTGTCTACCCCTGAGCGTGTCAAACTCTCCTGAACACTCTCTGATCCTTTATTTTTCCATGGAAAAATCATAATTAAACCTAAACCATACATGATCCTTCACCTATTATCCTCTTGAGACATGCAAATTGAAGAACCAACTTATACCAAAAACCTAAGTTGAGGGTGTGGTAAGAATGGAGGGGAGAAGTCAAGAAGTGGAAGAAAAGTCTTGTAAACACATTATATTGATGCAAAATGAAAGGCCTCTATAATAAAGAGAGGGAGAAAAATAAAGTGAAAAAGAAATTAAAAAGAAAGTAGTCGAATAAAACGTCAATTGAAAAGAAATTGAGTTTCCAAGTAGTCCATGAAAGAATATAAAAGTTGTCTTTGAGGCACTTGAATAAGGTTGATAAAAAAAAGGTGACGTTTTGAGAAATTGACATCTCATTGAGGAAAAAGCCACAGAGCCTAAATGACCATACCTTTGCACTCATCTTCATTATAATCCTTATAAAGACCTTTTTTATCTTTAGAGAATCTAACCGAAAGTCAATTATAAGGTCAAATTTATAGGTTAAAACATACACTATTTTCTTCTTTTTCAGTGTGAGCGTTGCGTCACATTCTTTATCCCGAGTAGATAAATCTAAGTGTGTGAAAATGGAATCATTATTTGTTTAAGGGAATGAACATACTTTTGTTGAGCTTGAACTTGCATTAGTAGTGAGTATTGTTAGCTCGAGAATCTTTGGTGATAGTTTCTCACAACTTGAATCTTTAAGAATACAATTGTGTTTTGCATGACTTATTGAGTCTTGTTGTGTTTTTTCGTGATTGAGTCTTTTGTAGCACTATTTGATACATCCTACTTGAACCACTGAACTTGAGTCTAACTTGAGGACAAGCAAAAGTTTAAGTTTGGTGTTTTGATGAGTACTCAAATTGGACTCTTATAGGTCACAATTTTAATTTAAATAGTGTCCTCAATTGTTTATTTTATCCCAATATCAGATAAAAATTCCTTAGTTTCACGTATTTGAAGATTTGGTAGGAGTATAGACATTGAGGCACAAAGTGGAAGCAAAATGGAGAAAAAGAGATGAAAATACAAAAGTGTAATATGTGTAAAACAACATAGGTCAAAACTAGAGACTAAAATGTTTTTCATGAGATTATAAGGTCCTAATAGGCTTATAATGTGCTAATGAGGCAGTGTCTAAAGATATAGGGTATTTAGAAGTGAAATGTCAAGGGACGACCAAGACGTTCGACAACTAAGTCACCTATATGTGCCTTATGTGTTATGTGTGTGTCATTATCCTATGAGGACATTATATGAGTTATAATAGTGTTTATAGGTAGTGTGGCATTTGTTGTGGTTTGGATATCAAACATCTCAAAACATCCACGAGGTTCAAAAGGTTTGCCTTGAAGTGACCTCGTGTATCTATGTATGTCTAGTCGAGATTTATGTGTTCGTTTTGGATGAAATTTATGTGGGAGGTAATAAACTCGTATACAGAAATATTCAAGTTGTAAAACTCTAGGAAAAAGTCCCTAATAGCAAACCAAGGGTCCTTGAGGAAGGACCTTTCATTTGAGGACAAGGATCTCTAGGCCAGCCCCAATCTACTGAGGAAATTGACGGCCAGTAAGTTGGTCGACGCCCCGTCGTGTGTGGCTATTGATCAAGACATAGCCTAGGGAGCTTAATCTCACAAAGTCAAGTCTTTGAACCAAACGACGACAATTCAGGATGTTCTGTTTGTGGACAAACGGTCCGTCGATGGAATGTCTCCTATGCAACTTTACTATAAGTTGCAAGGGTGAATTGTAAAATTCACCCAACGTCCAAATAAGAGTTTGGAAGGTTTACCAAGGGTATATTAGGTTCTTTAAATAAATTGATAATTCTTAAATACTTAGATAAATGAATTATTCAAATATCAAAACCCAAAACCTCAAAGAGCTCTCTAGAACTCCATTGAAGCTTGAAGGGAGATTGACGCTTGAAGTTTCGTGGATTAACATCAATTAAGGTATAGTTCTTCATCCTTGGAACTCTTTTCTTCAAGGATCCAAACTGCAGCATTTTTCAAAGACTTCTGAAAAGATGAGTTTTCTAAATTAAAATCTATCCATGGGTTCTTGCATTAAATGTTTTGAATTGTATAATATTGATTAAATTGTTTTTAATTAGATGATTTTAACTCCAAAAAAATCTATGAACCCATGTAATTCGATTGGGGAGATAAGAGAGGCTTTACTTACTTTAGCTCGAGCGTTGACTACCCATGTAAATAGGGGTATTGTGTGTAGACATAATGTTGTGAGGAGAATTATGACATATATATTGAGAGATTTTATGAAGATGAATCCTCCTATCTTTCTTGGCTCCAAGGTGGGAGAGGATCCCTTAGAGTTTATAGATGTTGTATATAAGGTGTGGAGACTATAGGGTGACTTCTACGGAAAAGGCAGAGTTGTCTTCCTAAAAATTTAGAGAGGTTGCTCAAGCATGACATACTAAATGGAAAGATAATAGGCCGGTTGAGTCGGGTCCTATAGTATGGGAAGCGTTTAAGGAGGCTTTCTTAGGAAAGTAGTTTCCCCGAGAGAAGAGGGAGTTGAAGGTTGAGGAGTTCATTAATCTCAAGCAATGAAATATGAGTGTTTAGGAATACTCATTGAAATTCAATATGTTGTCTAGGTATGGTCCATCTTTTGTGTCTAATCGTAGGGATGAGATGAGTATGTTTGTGACCGGTGTTGCCGACGTTGTTAAAGAAGAATGTCGTACGACCATGTTCTATGATGATATTAATCTTTCTAGACTCATGGAATATGATCAATCCATAGAGAAATCCAAGCTTAACAGGATCACTACAAACTTGAAGAGGAGTGGACCAAGTGAGCAAAACCACCCTATGTTAAAAAAGATGGCTCAAACTCAAGATGAACCTAGAGATCCTAAGGTCAAATTTGAAAAGCATAGTGGTTCTCAACGTGGTAAGCCTAAATGTGATACTTTTGGGAAGAAGAACTATGGGGAGTGCCTAATTGGTACTGGGTGTTTCTTTGGTTGTGGTAAGGATAGACATAAGGTGAGGGATTGTCCTACTATTACTTCTAGAGGAAGATAAAGTAAGGAAATGAGGGTGATGATGATTTTGGTTAGTAATAGCTATTTTTTTTTTAGTTTTATGAGTTACTTCAAAGTTGGTGCTTATGGTGAGTGGTGGATTTTTGATTGATTGTCTCATATCTTTTATTCGAATTAAGCATGAGGATAAAATGTCATAGTAGCATGTTATATGTTGCATGTGCATGGTGTTTTGGAGTCTTGTTGGAATTTAATTTCATTGATTCCTTGCATTGTGCATTTAATTATGTTATTATTATGTTTTAAAATTTGATTGTATGGTTTTACTTTGCATATTAGCATGTTTCCATCATCAATTGCCTGAAAGTTGTATTTTTGGATGTTTTGGCACAATTCAGTGTAAAGCTGCACGTTCACTGTGCAAATTTTGGAAAATTTGAATAATTCATTTTTGGCTGAAAATTGTTGAACTGTGTATAGAACTGATTTATATGATTATGGTAATTAATATCAAGGGAGTTTTTACTATTTGGAATGAAGGATGTTAGTCTTATGGCATGGTGAGTAATAGATTTCGTTCTAGCTTCTTGTTGTGTTGTAAGTATCTTAATTATTTGAAACTGATGTTTATACTTGATTGTGTGTTGCATAAAATATTATGTGTTGTGTTTATGAGCTTTAATTTGAGTCTCTAATTTTGCAAGTGTTCGGATATTGGCAAGTGTCATTCGAAGACAAATGTTGTTGAAATAGAAGAGATTGTAATATCTCTTAAACACCTTACGTGAAGCTAGAGCCAAAAATGTATGTAATGAGGGTCTATTGTCCTAAAATTTTTATAATGTGGTAATGATGCAGTACCTAAAGATTTAGGTTATTTGGAAGTGAAACGTCGAGGGACGACAAAGACGTTCGACGCCTAAGTCACTTATAAGTGCCTTAAGTGTTTTTCTGTGCTTATACGTGTTTCATGAGATTATGAGGTCCATATATCATTTATAATAGTATTAATAGTCAGTTTGTTTAGTTTCATGGGGTTTGGAGGTCAAATGTCCATGACATTCGAAAGGTTTTCCTTGAAGTGACCTTGTGTATGTAAGTGTCTTTTTTAGAGTTTTATGTGCTCGTTTTGGATGAAATTGATGTGGGAGGTCACAAACTAGTATAAAGACATATTAAAGTTATAAACGTCCTGGAAAAAGTCCCCGAGGACCATCCAAGGATCCTTAAGGAAGGACCCTTTATTTGAGGACAAAGGTTGCCTAGGCCAGGACCAATTGACTAAGGCAATCGATAGTTAGTAGGCTTGTCGATGACCCATAATTGGAGGTTGTTGGTCAAGATTTAGCCAGAGGATCTTAAGCTACCAAAGGCCAGTCTATGAACCAAATGACAACCAGCTAGGAGGGTTTGTTTGTGGATAAACGGTCTGTCGATAGAGTAGCTCCTACGCAACTTTACTGTAAGTTGCAAGGGTGAATTTAAGAGCTTGGTCGGTTTCATAAGGGTATTTAAGGTATTTTAAATAAATTTATAAGTCTTAAATCACTTACATGATTTCATTCTTCAAAAATTGAAACCCAAAACCTCAAACGAGCTCTCTAGAACTCCATTGAAACTTGAAAGGAGATTGAAGCTTGACGGTTCGTTCCTCCACAAAATTCTATCAATTCTCGTGTATTAACATCAATTAATGTATGGTTTTTCATCCTTGGAACTCTTTTCTTCAAAGAGCCAAACTTTAAAGTGTTTTTCAAAGACTTCTCAAAATATGAGTTTTCTAAATTGAAATCTGTCAATGGGTTCTTGCATTAAAGGTATTGAATCATTGACTATTTATTGAATTATTTTTTATTAGAATATATTAACTCAAAGAAACTCTATGAATCCATATAATTCATGTAGCTCTAGATTTGAAAACTTTATGGGTGAATTGATTAAGTCTTAATGTTATTGAATTATTGTTTAGATTGATTTGGGCTATTGAATTATGACAGAGTCGTACTAATATTGTTAATATTTTGTCCTAATTTCATAAATCAAAGGTGAATGATCTTTGATTCATCATGTATTGGAATTATTGGATTGAATTGAGGATCATGGCCATTTGTAAGGGCATTGGTATTGTGTTGGTTTACTTTGCTATGGATTGAAGTTATGAGGTTTGAATGGTATTTTGACCTAATTTTGTCTATATTATGTACTCTAGTTCTTAAATGATGATCAAGCTTTGTATGGTCCACTTATGGTGGCGCTGTTATGTGTTTTACTTGTAAATGATGTGGCCTCATCAAAATTACATTATGTGTTACAATGATCATGGCCTTGATGATAGACAATGACTATGTATTTAGGTGTGTAGTTTTAGAGATGATCCATGATTCTTCCTAATTGGATAAGTGAGTCTTATGATGGTTATATTTATAATGTTATAGTAGTAGATAGGGGGACCTATTTATGATGTTGGTTAGGCTTATGTGCTTCTAGAATGATATGTATATGTGAAGTATGTTATGTCTTTTTAAGTGGACTTTTATCCCTTACTTGATACATGGATGAATGTGAATATGACATGTCTTTACTTAGGATGCTAAAGACTCTTAGTATTGTATGTATGAATTACATATGACCTTGAATGATGCTAACAGTGTCTTTATGTTGAACCTTCAACCTAGTTGTAAGGTTATGATATCCTTGAATTCGAAAGTCATAGTGGTATCTTTCTATGTGAATGGTGGACTTAGGGATTGTTTGTCTGGAAAAACATGAAATAATCCATAGAAAATTCATTAAGATATCGTCTTTGCCATTGAAAGGCAGCCCTAGGAAACCTCTTTGGTGAAGTGAACGTGATTAGTTTATGACTAGATACGGAACCGTTTCATTTGATCCTTAATGTGAATTACTCTATGAGAACAAACACTAGCATCGAGTGAGTATGGTTTTGAAGTAGCTCTAGTGAACATGAGAATACAATAGAAGGAAACCCTTCATATTCCTTTACTATGTGCCTACGTGGGATGTGTCCAAGTTCTATCATTTGCAAGTAGAACACCATTCATCGTAGTAGGTCACAACTCCGGATTCCATGCTTAGATACTATGGTTTATGTCAGTTATTGCCTATTCTCCTTATATGGGATGCCTACTAGTAATGGAGAAGTTCCATGAAGTTTAGGTGGTGGTATGAGACGTTATCTAGACATTGCCCAATAGGCTTTGAAGATATTAGTGAGTGAGTCCCTATGTCTTTTCCAAGAGCATTAATTCAATGTTCTTATGTGATGAATATCTCTTAAAGGAATTAATGAATGCAATGACTTAAGTTAGGAAGAATGTTAAATGAATAAGTACTTATCGAGAGTAGTTATGGACATTGTCTTCTTGATTTGCTTGAGTAACTCTTTTGATAACCTGTGGGAGGATAATGTAATATTGTATAGCTGTTATTTTATAAATTAAGAATGATCTTATCCTAGGTAATCTAAAGGATATCTTAGGTGTGTGTGAAGGTATTGTATGGGTGATCACTTCAGAACTTACTCAAGTGAACCTTAGAATCACCTTCGGTAGGAGGATCTCATGTATATTTGTTTTGTGTATTATGAGTATGTATATCTTATTATAGGTGCTCAAGTATCATTTAGTTGTGCCTATAGAGGGTGTATGGGTGGTCTCTCTTTGTCTTACTTAAGTGCGTCTTATGATAGCTTTTAGTGAGAAGATCACATGCTATAAAGGGGTCATTGTGATGTAAAGGAATTCACTGTAACAGTGATATGGTTTACAGTAATGTTTTCTCCAAAATTTGGTAGAATGTATATGTTATATATTATATGTTTCTAAGGTGTGAAATGTTATTCTTTTGCTTAGTATATGATGTTTTAATAAAAAAGAGCATGTTTCTAATAAATGTTCGTTTTCATGATTTTATGCATTAAGTCATACTTATATAACTGTTTGTATTAATTCCATACATTTTATTATATCTAAAGGTGTAGGTGGAAAGTGAGAAGGATCTTGAAGGAAAGCTTGTAATCTAGTTATAATTATAGCAAAGTTGAAATATGTCCTCACTTGACTCAAGGGCATAATCATCTTTAGATGTCTTAATTTCAAAGTATTGAATATACAATAATGACACCAAAAATGTACATTTTGCAAAAACATCACCAAAAATCCCAGCAAATTCAAAATTAGTCATTATATTCATTATTAATAGAAAAAACTAATCTTAGTTATCAAATATATGAGGTTAATGGGACTTAATGTTGGCCTTGGCCTCCGATGTCGCACCCTCAACTAGGTGATTCTTCAATAATACCTTTACGGAAGCTACCTCTTTGTTCCTTAACGTCTTCACTTTTCTACCATGGATTTAAATCAGGAGCGTACTCATAAGAAAGGTTATCCTTCACACAAAGACCCTAAATACGAAGAATAGACTTAGAATCACCCATACACCTCTTAAGCATAGAAACATCGAAAACCAGATGAACCGAAACCAATTAACTTGACAACCTCATCTCATGTGTGACCTTAACAACCCCATGAAAGTTTCATAGGGACCCACATAACGAGGACTCAACTTCCCTCTCTTGCCAAATCTAATCACCCCTTTCGTAGGCAAAATTTGTAAATACACCTTATCACCTTCTTCAAACTCTAAATCTCTTCTTTTGTAATCGGCAACCGGTTTGTTAGGATATGAACTTTACCCGAAGTACTATAATTCAAATCGAGACCCAAAAGTGAAGACTCACCCACTTCAAACAATCCAATTGCAAATCTACATCTCCTACCATACAAGGATTGATAAGGAGACATAGATATAGATTGATCGTACCTATTATTGTAAGCAAACTCCACCAAAGGTAAATGCTTATCCCAATTTCCTTTGAAATCAATAATACAATCTCTATTCATATTCTCAAGGGTTTGAATAGTAAGCTCCATTTGAATATCAATTTGAGGATTAAAAGTGGTTCTTAACTTTACCTTGGTACCCAACCCTTCTTGGAATAACCTCTAAAACCTAGATGTGAAATGTGCACTCCAATCCGATATGATGGATAGCGGAATACCATGGCGACTCACAATCTCATCTATGAAGATTCTTGCATAATCCTCCACTGAATAGGTAGACTTGACGTTAATAAAATGAGAGAATTTAGTCAACCTATCCAATACCGACCACATAGAATCATATTGCTTTTGTGTCCGAGGTAAACCTACCACAAAATCCATATTGATATCTTCCAACTTCTAAGTAGCAACTTTGATTCTTGAAACAAACCACCCGGATTTTGTTTTTCGGCTTTTACTTATTGGAAATTTGGTCACTTTACAACAAATTCCTCTATATACTTATTTAAGCCTCCACACCAATACACTTCCCTAAGGTCATGATACATCTTAGTAGAACCCAGATGAATGGAATAACGGGACCCATAAGGTTTCTCAAGAATCTAGTTCCTCAAACAATCTACATTGGGAACACACAACCTTCCTTGATAGCTCTAGACACCATCCCCTCCTAAGGAGAATGACTCATTAAGCTTTTCAAGAACTGATTTCTTGAACTCCATAAATGGTTTATTAAGAAGTTGTTTGGACTTCACCAAAACCACCAACGAAGACTTCGAGTTAAGATGGACCATAAAACAACCATTCGGGGAATCCTCCAACCTAACACCCAATTTTGCCAACCTATGAACATAATTCACTAGGTCTTTCTTGGCTTCCTCTATTTGAGACACACTACCTAGGGTCATACACCTTAGAGGATCATATTAACATTTGCCTTTCAGAGGTGATAGAGAACAATCATGTCATAATCTTTCAACAATTCCGACCACTTTCTTTGTTAGAGATGTAACTCCCTATGAGTAAACACATATTGGAGACTCTTGTAGTCGGTATATACATCAACATGGACATGATAAAAGTAATGCCTCCATATCTTCAAGGCAATATCACGACCTCTAATTCAAAATAATGAGTTAGATAGTTCCTGTCATGCACCTTATGTTTTCTTGAGCATAGGCTACTACTTTCCAATGTTTCATAAGAACATACCCTAAACCCACTCGGGATGCATCAAAATATAAAATGAAACCCTTGGTACCCTCCGGTAAAGTCAACACCGAAGTGGAAGTAAGCCTATCCTTCATGATTTGGAAGCTTCTCTCACACGCCTCTGACCATTAAAATTAGTTACTCTTTTGGGTCAAAGTAGTCAAGGGAGAAGCAATGGATGAAAAACCATCCACAAACCTCCAATAATAACCCGCTAGATCCAAAAAAACTCCTAATGTCGATAGGATTCATAGTCTAGGTCAATTTTTAACAGCCTCGGTTTTCCTTGGATCAACCTAAGCTCCCTCACTAGACCCGATACGGCCAAGAAACTCTATCGACCTCAACCAAAAGTCACATTTTTCATACTTGGAAAACAGTTTGTTCTCCTTAAGAACTTGTAACACCACCCTCAAATTCGCCATGTAATCACCCTCAATTTTTTGAAATACCAAGATGTCATGAATGAAAACAATGACAAATGAATTTAGCTAAATTTCAAACACCCTATTCATGATATCCGTAAAGATTATTGGGGCATTAGTGATATCAAAGGACATTAGTAAGAACTCATAGTGGCCATATCTAGTTCGAAATGCCCTTTTTTGTACATCCTCACCTCTCACCGTGAGTTGATGATACCCCGATCTCAAGTCAATCTTAGAAAAGTATCTTTCCCCATGGAGTTGATCAAACAAATCATAAATTCGAGGGAGAAGATAGTTGTTCTTGGTAGTGACTTCATTGAGTTGTCGATAATCAATGAACATTCTAAGGGACCCATCCTATTTGTTCACAAATATAATCGGCGAACCCCGTGGAGGAATACTAGGTCTAATGAAGCCTTTATCTTTTTAATCTTTGAGTTGAGCCTTTAACTCTTTCAATTCAATTCTAGCCATCCGATAAGGAGGAACTAAAATGGGATTTGTATCCGGTAACAAGTCGATACCAAAATCAATTTTTCATTAGGGAGGAATACCGTGATGATGATTGAAATTCCCTCACTATGGGGACAAACTCAATGGGAGGAATCTCAGAGTCTACATCTTGGACTTAATATATGGTATAAACATCCTTTAGATATCATTATACATTTTTTTAAACAAGAGATTATAATACCTCTAGAATAGAAATTTTCCCCTTTCACTTTTACCAAAACCAAAAAAATTATCTGTTTTCTTAAGGCAATCACCATAGTGATTCTTGCCACACATTTCACAAGTTGTCTTCTATGTTTGTGAACTATTATTTCTTCCCTTTTTAGGCTTAGGGTTATTCATCATATCATCCCTAGCCATAGGTAAATTGTAGGAACTTGATTAGAAATCCTGTTATTAAACCTAGGCTTGTCTTGAATCTTAACCCTACTTTGGAGAACCACCATCAAAATATCTTTCCCTCTTGGCATCTATAATGTTCCTCTTAGACCTTGCTTCTTTCAATTATTGAGCATGAACCATGAGATAAAAAATTTTCATATTGTCATGTAGCATAGCCGAATGACATTCTTCTTGCAAGTCATCGGACACTCCCATCACAAAGCGGTTCATTTCATCACTAGCATCGAAAACCAAAGAAGGAGCATACTTTAATAATTTAGTGAATTTCAATGAGTATCCAAGCACACTCATAAATCCTTGACGAAGGTTGATGAACTCCACCACCTTGGTTTCCCTTTTCCCCCTAGTAAAGAATCTATCAAGAAAAGCCTTCTTGATAACTTTCTCTCCATTGGACATACCAAGCTTGGGACACATATTTGAGTTGGTAAGTGTCTAACTCGGACTTTCTCATTAGTAGTCAATTTCATAGAATAGAGGATCTTGTAGATTTTATTAATTAACTCTTGGATGTATTCTTCAACCTTGGACTCATGGAATGTAGGGGGATTCATTCTAGTGAAAATCCTTCAAACAAGAGACCATGGTACCAACATGTTGTTTTGGTCGGGGCACAAACTCCTTATTAGCTTGGGTCGTCATGCCTTTTTATTGAGTAGTGGTGTCTTGTGCTTCCGTAGAAATTGCTTGGGTCATTTGGAAAAGGGTAGCCCTTATGTTTCCGTCCATCAAAAGAGGAGGATTAACAGGAAATTGGTCATCATTAACATCTTTTCCAAGAGGAGGGACTTGATCACTACGGGGAGGAACTCCCGAATTGGAAATCTCTTCTTCATTTTTTCATGTCGTGCTACTTCAAGTATTCATTTCCTATAAACAGAGTAAAAGGATTAGATGCTAAAAGCAAATAGAGTCAAAACTCTAGGGGCACGATATTGTACTTCCAAGAAAGTGAGTTTCCTAAGAATCATATATATTCCTATCCATAAGTATGTCTCTCTTCACAATTATGAATATGAATCCTTATAGACGTTGTTTAAAGATACATCGACTCAAAGATATTCAACCTTATACTCTGATAACTAGTTTGTCACCTCCGTCTAGCACCCCCAAGAAGTAACTTGCGTCGTCATCCTCTTTGAGGATTAAGACTAGCCTCTTAGTTTACATTATTACTTTCAGACATTAAAATACGGAAATTTTAAAAACTTTTGATTAGTTCAACATTGAGGTCTAAATAGATCTCTAATTACACATAATATTTATATCGAGTATACAGAGAACCTTTGCATAGGAATATAGTATTCTATTTTTATTGTACATATATATATATATATATATATATATATATATATATATATATATATAATATGAAATAGTATCAAATAGACATCTCATATTATAACCATGTAACAAGAGTATAATAATTTGTGCCTAACCTAATCAATACAATAAGACCACATATATGTCATACAATGTTTAATACTCAAATAAAAAGGACAGAACATAAGAGTCGTAAAACTAAAAAAACATTATAAGCCTCATAGTGGCATTGGCCTCGGATAGTGAGGACCTACACAACTTGGATGAATAAGGATTACAAGTGTTCCTTCAAAGTCATCTCAAATCGCTTCAATGATCGGAACCTAAAATGTTAGGGAAACTTGTACTAAGTACGAGACAATATGCACACTGTCACGACCCAAATCGGGCCGCGACTGGCACCCACACTTATCCTACTATGTGAGCGAACCAACCCATCCAATTTCAAACGTTTACCAATAATAACAGAAAATAATGCGGAAGACTTAAACTCATTAATAAAATATATTAAATAACTTCTAAAATTCAACATCTATTATTCCCAAAACCTGGAAGTCATCACCACAAGAACATCTATGATTAAATTACTAAACTAAGAGTATTCTAAGAAACTAAAATAAACAAAAGCTAGTCCATGCCGGAACTTCAAGGCATCAAGACATGAGGAAGAAGATCCAGTCCAAGCTAGAAGCATTAGCTCACCCTGAAATCCGGTGCAATGAAGACTGGCTAGAGTTGCGGTTGAGTTGAAGAAGAAGGTATGTTTGCTGCAGTCCACATATAACAAAGAAAGAAGCATACAAGTAGGGGTCAGTACAAAACACGGGTACTGAGTAGGTATCATCGGCCAACTCAAAATAGAAAACAGTATATATCAAATAACATCATAAATCAACTATAATACTCAACATGTAGCAACAACAAGTTCACCCATGAGGACTCAAGCCTCAATGCCATACCCATTTGGGAATTAGGTTCATTAGATTGAGCATATTAACGACTTTCACGATTCATTATGTTTATTCCTCTTGTGTCGGTATGTGACACTCCGATCGCCCTATTTCTACGTGTCGGTGCGTGACACCCGATCCACTAATTCTACGTGTCGGTTCGTGACACCCGATCCACTAATTCTACGTGTCAGTTCATGACACCCGTCCCACTAATTCTACGTGTCGGTTCGTGACACCCGATCCACTAAACCCGACGTCGCTTATTGTTGTTGATGTCCCAGGAAGATGATGGCATGCCACCCGACGTTGTTCGTTCTTGTGTATGTTGTCAAAGTGCGATGACATCATGCCACGCCCGACATCGTTCGACCGTGTGTTCATTAGAAAGTCGATAATGGTTTGTCACGCTTGACGACGTCCTACTATGTATGTTGTGCAAGGGCAATGATAGCATGCCACGCCAGACTTCATCCGACCCAGTGTGCTGCCCAAGGGCGATGATGGCATGTGACTCCCAACAGCGTCACACCGAGTGTTCATTCCAATAGAGATGATAGTATGTGACGCTCAACGTCTTCCCATCGTGTGTGTTGTCCTGGGAATAAAATGGCATGTCACGCCTGACGTCGTCCGACCACATATGATTCCAAATTACGATAATGGCATGCCATGCCCGACCTCATCCGACCGCATGTGCTACCCAGGGGACATTCACGCATGCCATGCCTGACGTCGTCTGATTGTGTGTGTTGTCCAAGGACGATGATAACATGCCACGCCCAACGCAGTCTGATCGTGTATTCTTTCCAATGGAGATGATGGCATGCCACGCCTGATATCGCATAATTAGTGTGCTCATTCCAAGGACAATAATGGTATTGCTATTGCCGATGTCGTACGATTGTATGTGTTGTACAAGGGTAATATTGGCATGCCACTCTCGACGTCGCTTATCATTGTGTGAAGTCCAAAGGCGATGATGACATGCCACGTTGACATCGTTCGACCATGTGTCGTGTCAAAAAGGCAATGATTGCATGCCACACCCTACGTGGTACGATCGTGTGTGTTGTCCAAGGTTGATGATCACATGCCATGCCTAACATCGTTTGATCGTGTACTCTTTCCAAGGGCGATGATTGCATGCCACGCCTGACAACGTCTGACTGTGTGTGCTTCCAAAGGGTTATAATGGCATGCCACGCCTGACGTTGTCCGATTGTGTGTTTTATCCAATTGCGATGATGGCATTCCACGCTCGATATTGTCCGACTGCGTGTGCTTTCCAAGGGCGAGATGGAATGCCATGCCCGACGTCGTCCAACTGTGTGTGCTTCCCAAGTGCGATGATGGCATGTAACGCCTGACGTCGTCCGACTGTCTGTGATGCCCAAGGGCCATGTTGGCATGCCATGCCTGATGTTGTCCGACCATGTCTACTGCCCAAGGACCAAGCTGGCATGTCATGCCTAACGTCGTACCATTGTGTATGATGTCCAAGGACTATGATGGAATCTAACGCCCTACGTCGTCCGATAATTGTTCTGCATAACCGCGGTGATGGCATGCCACATCGAACATCGTGTGTCCGTGTGTTCAATCCAAAGGAGGTGATGGAATGCCACATCAACTTCTTTTGACCGTCTGTGCTACCCAATGACCATGCAAGCATTCCACGCTTGACGTCATCCGACGATGCGTGTAGTCCAAAGGAGATGATAACATGCCACGCCCAACGTTGTTCGACTGTGTGTGTCCTCCAAGGGCGATGATAGCATGCCACACCCGACGTTGTCCAACCGAGTTTTAAATCCAAGGGAGATGATAACGTTCCGTGCCCGACGTCGTCCAATCGTGTGTGAATTCCAAGGGCGATGATGGGATGCGATACGTAACGTCGCCCTCCATGTATGTTGTCCAAGGGAAATGATGGCATGCCACGCCTGATGTTATCCTACCGTGTGTGTTGCTCAAAGGTGATGATGGCATACAATGTCCGCCTGTGTGTGCTATCCAATGGCGATGATGGCATGCTAAGCCCGACTTCATCTAGCCGTGTGTACTGCGCAAGGGCTATGCATGCATGCCACGCTAGATGTCATCCCACTGTGTGTGCTATCCAAGGTAGATGATAACATGCCACGTCCGACGTAGTCCGAACGTGTATGCTGTCCAAGGGAAAATATTGCATTTAGCGACCGACGTCATCTGACCGTGTGTGCTGTCGAAAGGCGATGATAGCATACCACGCGTGATGTTGTTGGACTGTTCCTGCAGTCCAAGGGCGATGATGATACGCCATGCTAGACGTCGTCTGACCGTGTGTGCTGTCCAAGGGAGATGATGGCATGCCACACCCCCTACGTCGGTCCCCGACCCAGTGTGTTTACGTCCAATGGGATGATGGCTGCCATGTGGCCCCCCCCATTATTTTTTTTTTTTTTGGGTTGTCTGACCATGTGGTTGCAATTCCAAATGTGGATGAATGGAATTTATTGTTTATTGCCCGACGTCATCCTACCGTGTGTGCTGCCTAAGGGCGATGATAACATACCACGCCCACGTCGTCCGTCCCAGCGTATGCGGTTGAAAGCCGATGATGGCATGCCACACCTGACATCGTCCGACCGAATGTTCCTTCCAATGGCGATAATTGTATGCAACGCCTAACGTTGTTCGACCGTGTGTGTTGGACAAAGCCGTTGATGTCATGTTACGTTCAACGTCATCCGACCGTGTGTGCTACCCGATTGTGATAATGGCAAGCCACGCCCAATGTCATCCGACCGTGTGTGATGCCAAAGTGCCATGCGAGCATGCCATGCTTGACTTCATTTTACCGTGTGTGCAGACCAAGGGAGATGATAACATGCCACGCCCGACGTCGTCCGACCATGTGTGTCGTCAAAGGACGATGATAGTATGCCACACCCAATGTCGTCCAACCATTTGTGCAATCCAAGGGAGATGATATCATGACACGCCGGAAGTCGTTCGATCATGTGTGTCGTCCAAGGGCCATGATGGCATGCGATGCCTGACGTCGTCCGTCCCTGTATATTCTCTCAAAGGGCAATGATGGCATACCATGCCCGACATTTTCCGACTATGTGTTTATTCCCAAGGCGATGATGGCATGTAATTCCTAAGTTATCCGACCTTGTATGTTGTCCAACGACAATGATGTCATGTCACGCCTTACTTCATTCGACCGTGTGTGCTGCTCAAAGGTGATGATGACATGTAACGTCCAACTGTGTGCTATCTAATGGCGATGATGGAATGCCACGCGTGACGTCATCCGATCGTGTGTACTATGCAAGGGACATTCGGGCATGCTACGCTTTATGTCATCTCACTGTGTGTTCTATCCAAAGGCGGTGATAACATGTGACGCCTAAAGTAGTTCAATCGTTTATGCTGCCCAAGTGCAATGATGGACTTTAACGACCAATGTCATCCGACTGTGTGTGCTCCTAAAGGGCGATGATAGCGTTTCATGCCCGACGTTGTCCGACCGTGCTTCCAGTCCAAAGGGCGATGATAACATTACACGCCCGACGTCGTCTGACCGTTTATGTTGTCCAAGGGAGATGATTAAAGGCCACGTACAACGTCATCCGACCATTTGTATGTTGTCCAAGGGCGATGATGACATACCACGCCTGACGTCATCCGACCGTGTGTTCATTCCAAGGGCGATGATGTCATGCCACACCCGACATCGTCTAACCGTGTGCTGCACAATGATGATGATGACATGTACCGCGTGATGTTGTCCCATCGTGTGTGCTGCCCAATGGTGATAATGGCATGCCACGCCCAACGTCGTCTGAGGGCTATGCAGGCATACCACACTACATTTTGCGATTGTCAGTTTTGTCCAAAGGCAATGATAAGATGCCACACCTAACAACGTCCGATCATGTATGCTTTCGAAGGGAGATGATAACATGCCACGCCCGATGTAGTCTTACCATGTGTGCTATCCATGGGCAATGATGGTATTTTACGCCCGACGTCATCCGACCATGTGTGATACCCAAGGGAGAAGATAGCATGCCACACCCGACATCGTTTGATTGTGTGTGTTTTCTAAGGAAGATAATGGTATGCTACCAGACGTCATCTGTTCCTGTGTATGCTGTCAAAGGGCGATGACATCATGCCACGCTCGACGTCGTTCGACCTTATGTTCATTCGAAAGTCGATGATGGTTTGCCACGCCTAACGTTGTCCGACCGAGTGTTCATTCCAAAGGCGATAATGGCATACAATTCCTGACATCGTCTGACCGTGTGTGATGGCCAATGGCGATGATCTCATGTCACATACGACGTCGTAAGACCGTGTGTGCAACCCAATGGCAATGATGGCATGCCACGCCCAACGTCTTCTGACCATATGTGTTGCCCAAGGGCCATGCGAGCATGACATTCTTGACGTCATCCGACCGTGTATGCTATCCAAGGAGAAGGATAACATGCCACACTCGACATAGTTCGGTTGTGTGTATTTTCCAAGGGCAATGATGGCATTCAACACCTGACATTATCTGGCCATGTGTGCTGCCTAAGGCTGGTGAGAGCATGCCATGCCTGACGTTATCCGACTCTATGTGTAGTTCAAGGGCGATGATAACATGCCACGCTCGACGTCATTCAACCATGTATGCTATCCAAGGGCGATGATGGCATTCCACGCCCGACATCATCCGACCATTTTTATGTTGTCCAAGGGTGATGATGACATTCCACGCCTAACGTTGTTCGACCGTGCGTTCCATCCAAGGGCAATGGAGGCATGCCACGCCCGACTTCATCCGATCGTGTGTGTAGTCCTAGGGATATGATGGTTTGCGATGCCCGACCCCCCCCCCCCCCCCCCCGTTCCCCCACAAAACCATATTTCCCTCCATTCTTATATGCTATCAAAGGGCGATGATCGCATACCATGCCCGATATCGTAATGTGTGCTCATTCCAAAGGAGATGATGGAATGAAATTCCCGAGTCATCCGACCTTGCATGTTATCCAAAGGCAATGATGGCATGCCAAGCCTCACTTCATCCCACCATTTGTGCTGCTCAAAGTGATGATGGCATGTAACGTCCAACTGTGTGCTACCAAATGGCGATGATGGCTTGCCACACTTGACATCATCCGATCGTGTGTACTACGCAAGGGACATTCGGGCATTCTACGCTTTATGTCATCCCACCGTGTGTGCTATCCAAGGGCGATGATAACATGCCACGCCCGACGTAGTTCAATCGTGTATGCTGCCCAAGGGAAATGATGGCCTTTAACGACCGACGTCATCCGACTGTGTGTGCTGCCAAAGGGCGATGATAGCATTTCATGACTGACATTGTCATACCATTCCTGTAGTCTAATGGGGATGACAACATGCCACGCCCGACGTCTTCTGACCGTGTATGTTGTGCAAAGGAGATGATGGAATGCCACGAACAACGTCATTCGAACATTTGTATGTTGTCCAAGGGTGATGATGACATACAACGCCCGACGTTGTCCGACCGTGTGTTCATTCCAAGGGCGATGATGAAATGCCACGCCCGACGTCGTATGACCGTGTATGCTTTCCAAGGGCGATGATGGCATGCCATGCCCAACGCCGTCCGATCGTGTATGCTTTCTAAGGGCGATGATGGAATGCAACACCTGACATCACGTGATCGTGTGCTCATTCCAAAGGCGATGATGACATGTCACGCATGATGTTGTCCTATCGTGTGTGCTGTGCTATGGCGATGATGGCATGCCACGCCCGACGTCATCCGATCGTTGGTGCTTTCCAAGGGATATGCAGGCATGCCACACACTTCTTTTTCTGATCGTTTGTGCTGTCCAAAGGCGATGATTATTTGCCACACCCGATGTTGTCTTACCGTGTATGCTATCCATGGGCAATAATGGTATTTTATGCCCGACGTCATCCTACCATGTGTGATACCCATGGGACAAAATAGCATGCCACACCCGACGTCGTCCGATTGTGTGTGTTGTTCAAGGAAGATGATGGCATGCCACCCGACGTCATCCGTTCCTGTGTGTAGTCCAAGGGGGATGATAACATGCCATGATCGACATCATCCAACCGTGTATGATTTGCATGGGCGATGATAACATGTTATGCCCGATGTCGTCTGACCGTGTATGCTATCCAAGGGCGATGATGGAATACAAGGCTTGACTTCATCCGACCGTCTGTGCATTGCAAGAGCGGTGATAGCATTGAAACGGCCGACATCGTCCAACCGTGTGTGCTGGCCAAGGTCCATGATGCCATGCCATGCCTAACGTTGTTCGACCGTTTATGATATCCAAGGGCGATGATGGCATTCCACGCCCGACGTCATCCCACCTTGTATGCTACCCAAGGGCGAATATAGTATGCCATGCCCAACATCGTCTGACCGCGTATGTTGCTTAATTGCGATGTTGGTGTGCCACGCCCGACCTCATCTCACCGTGTGTGCTTCTCAAGGGTCATGCAAGCATGCCACGCCTGACGTCTTCCGATCGTGTATGATTTCCAAGGACGATGATAACATCCCACACCCAACATAGTCTGAACGTGAATGTTGTCCAGTAGTGTAATGATGGTTTAAAAAACCGACGTAGTCCGACTGTATGTACTGCCCAAGGGCAGGATGGCATTAAGCGCCCAACCCTANTTCACACCCAAATCAGGGACGCGACTGGCACCCACATTTTATCCCTCCTATTTGCGCGTAACACCCATCTGAACCTTTATCTTTCAAATTAATATCACATCGCATGCCGGAATACCTTAAACTCATAAAATGGGGGCATGATCAATGTCAGATAACTTCTAAAGATCGCCAACTTCTATTCATTCCCCCAAATCTAGAAGTCATCATCAAAGAACACATGCTCAAATTACTAAACTAGGAGTATTCTAATAACAGAATAACTAAAGCTAGTCCAATGCCGGAAGTTCAAGGCATCAGACTTGAAGAGATACCCCTTCCAACTATGAAGCATGCTCACCCTGATTTTCCGATGAGTGAAACTGGCTAGATCTACTGTTGAGGTGAAGTTGACGTGAAACGTTAGGCTGGCATTAAACCAAAATTAACACAGAGGAAAACATGAAAGTAGGGGTCATACAACCACCGTTACGATAGATATCATCGGCCAACTCAAAATAGGAACAATATAATATCAATAATAATGTAACTCAACTACAATACTCAACATGTATCAAAACCACATGATTCATCAATCACTCATACAACCGAGTCACACATGAGGACTCAAAGCGCTCAATACCATATTATTTGGGAATTAAGTTCCTTAGATTAGAGTCTACTTCATTATCTTTCAAGATTCATTATCTCTCCTCTTGTGTCGGTACGTACACCCGCTCCGTCTATTTCAATCCTGGTGCCGTAACGTGGCACTCCTGATCCTCATTCTAAGCCTGGTACCAGAAAGGGAGGTTAACATTTCACCCCGATCCATTTTCAATCCTGGTGTCGGAACGTGACCTCCGATCCTCATATTCTATCCTGGTGTCCCGGAACGTTGACCCTCCCGATCCTCATATTCTATCCTGGTACCGGACCGTGGCAAACCTATCCATATTCCTAATCCTGGTTTCGGAACGTGACCTCCGAATCCTCATATTCATTCTAATCCTGGTACCGGAACGGGCCCCCCGATCCTCATATCATTCTCTCCTGGTACCGTAATTTGCACCTTCATCCAGATTCTATCCTGGTGTCTGAACCGGGCACCCTACCTCATATTCCTTCTTCCTTGGTACCGGAACGTGGCACCCCGATCCTCATATTCATTCTATCCTGGTACCGGGAACTTGCACCGGATCCTATTCTATCCTGGTGTCGGACGTGGCAAACCCGATCCTCAATATTCATTCTATCCTGGTACCGAACGTGGCACCCGGCTCCTCATATTCATTCAAAAAATAATCCTGGTACGGAACGTGGCACCCGATCCCCTAATTCATCAAGGCCTTCTTTTACACTAAGGCATCATCATTCTCGTATATATTAATCAAGCCCTTCTTTCATACTAAGCATCATCATTCTCATGATAATAATATATCAAGCTAATTATAGTCGTTCAAAGATTTGGGATTCAATAGCTCCCATGCTCTTGTTAAAGTCATCACAATCTTCATAATCATAATCATGTCAAGACATACAATTTTAAGCACATAGCAGGGATTTAACAATACTATCAACAACATAATATCACTATTAAGAGTTTCACTACGAATATCTAACAAAACCATAACCTACCGTCCACCGAAGAATTGCAATCAACAAGCTATCTTCTTCGTCTCTCGCTCTTGAATCGATGTTCTCTCTCCTCTCTTTGCTGTTCCTTTCTATTTTTTTCTTTATTCAAACCCTCTTTCTTTTACCCTAATTAATATATAATTAAGAAATAAAGATGCATTAATAACCCACTAATTAACTTAAGTTACTTCTTTTAACCCCCAAGTAATTAGACTTATTTAACATACCCCTCTAACTTTTATAATTAAAGCAGGAATAGTCCAAAACGTTCTCTTAAAACGTGTACAGAAATCCGACCCGAACTGTGATTGCGTAGCCCCGTGACGGTCCGTCCGCCTGCGACGGTCCGTCCTGCTGTGCCTCACAAGGTCCAAGAGACCTTGTTTTTTAAGTGGATGGCCGTGACTGCCGTCTGCCCTGCGACGGTCCGTCCTGCATTCCGTATGGAACGTTCAGGAGAGTCGATTTTCAGTACCCCAATTTCAGATTTGCTAAGTGTTTTGAAACGACACCCCTCCACGACGGTCCGTCGTGCCCTTGACGGTCCGTCGTGCCTCCGTCACATCTGCCAGCAGTTTTTCCAGATGAAATCTGTTGCTCAAAATGACACCAGGTCGTTACAATCCAGGACCTAACAAATGTTGAAAGTGCCTTCCTCATTGTTCAGCCTAAACTTCATTTTCCTTTATCCATATTATAACCAAGCACCAATACAGAATCACATAATTGTTTGGAAGATAAACGACTCCACTTGCACACGAGCACATGAGGAGTATCTCAATGGCCTCTTTACTGTTCGATAACCACTGTACGCCATACATAGTCTTTTAAGGTCAACCCAAACCATTTTCTTAGAAATTGGAAGAGGCAATGAGGTGTATGTTTGCACTAGATCACATACACTTTAGCAAAGTGTATATTTCATTGTTACACATGAAAGTTAAAAGCAACCCCCGGATCTCTTTTGTCTACAAACAGAGACGTTTAAGCAAAAGCACTATAATGGTGCATTCCGGTCATCAAACTCATCCAAACTCTTACCGTTCTCTCTTTTTTTACCATATCCTTCATAAATTCAGCAACTAGGCATTTGTCCTAGAGGGCTTTTAATTAATGGAACATTTATGGACAGCTATTCCAACCATAGTGGATAAAACACCGTTAATTTACCATCCGTCAGTCTTATTTACTAATCTCTGAGGGAATGATGGTGGAGGTCTAGGCAATGGTGACCATTTTGTAGGTACCACCATCTTTTTTTTCACTTTTAGGTCCTCGCATTCTCCACTATATTCCACCACCACTTTTTGTTTTTTTCCTCATCTCATGTTCTACCATAGCTGCATAGGTGGATCAATTGTTTGCTTACCTTCTTTGAGTTATTAATTGTCATGCAATGTCCATCATTTTTAGGATTTTTTCAGGATTGCTTAGTAGAGTGACCGATTGGCGTAACTTCTCAGTAGTGAAAATTGGGCCATTTTAATTGCAAGATGCCTAATCAGACCGGATGTGCATCCATATTTTTTCCCCAATGTTCTGCTAAATCACCTCGCAATTACTTGCCGTGCTCATCACGAGCATCAAAACTGCCTCATCATCTTTGTAACATATCCTCAAAGCGCCACAGTACTACCATCCACCATCCCTACGAGCAAACTCCCGATATTGGACGTGGAACATAGCGCCTACTCCGATCATTTTTTACCATATTTCCCACCCGACTTGAAGTTGTTGTTTGGGGTTTGTAAGTGGTCCATCTCGAACATAATGTCCTTATTGTAGTAAATCATAGTTCCGACCTTGATTTCTTGACTTTTGACTCAATTTCTCCTAATTGGAGCCTTTGTTGTTTTTGTCTAAAAACTCTTGTCTTAATCACATTCATGGCCATAAATATCCTGTTTCACAATACTACTCATCGATGGAGCTGGTGGTTTAATCAATAATTCATTCATTGCTTTACCTTTCTCTGCACCTCCACTGCCTGTTTCAATACCACCCAAGATCAATTCTCATTTGATCCATCTCCTCACAATCTCATTTGCCCTCCAGATTGTGTGTAGCTTGCACTTTCGAATGTGTTTTTTCTCCGGTGTATAACTTTTTAGTACTCCAGCCTTAATTGTTGCTAGAAATTTTTTTTTTCTCCAGCTTCTCTATGATCTCAACATATATGCACTCACCATACGAACCTCTAGCAATAGTTCGATAATGATTATTGGTTATCACCTGATCTTGATAGGAATTATAGTAGGTCCTTCAATGACTCATCATCAATGCGTTTTAGGGACGAATATCACGTACACAGTAAATCTATCCGAAGAGATACTTTACGGACTCCCCCAGAAGTTCCATGAATTTATCACTCTATCTCTGTGGTTGAAGCATTTTAAAGACACAGGTTAATACAGCAAAAGAACACATCCCTCCACTACTCCCAAAGTCTAAATGGAATCATAGGGAACTCAGTAACCATATTATAGCTATCCCGGTCAATGATAAAGGAAACACTCTTAGCCCGATTGAGCTTCATAGTATTCTGGCCTTCCCCACTCAACTCTTGCCACAAACCTCAGTTTGGCCTATAGTCAGCCATGGGATCCTACTTATGTAGCCTTGCCAGTACAACGAATTCCCTCGCGGTGAGCATTCACCTAAAGACTACTAGTTACCATCAATGCGTTCCCATGGGATAGAAGAGGTGACCCAGACTCCCATCAGAATCGTGATTTTGAATATTTTCCCCTATATAACTCTGAGGGCATGGGAACGGGAGGTTGCATTATCACACATCATCATCCAATTTTTTGCCACTAACCTAATTATGTCTCTCGCCCAGGGTGTAGGCTGACGATTATCCCATCACTAATTTACTGAGTTCTGTTCATTTTTCTATTCTTCGAAGTGTAAACGTTAAGTTTAGGATCAAATGAAATGAGCAGTTTCCCGTCGGATCCGTGTACTTGGCATAAAACACTAGATCTCAGTAAATAAAAAAGAACAGAGAAAAGTAAAATCGGAAATCATTGACTAACTTCAGTAAGTTATTAGTTAATCTTAAAAGCCTTTCCCCCGGCAAAGCGGGCCACACATTTTGATATGCTCAAATTACACCTCCCTCAAGACGTATAAGATGTTGTAATAGTAAGAATCAAACTAAGGTTGGGGATTGATTCCATCCATGAAAAAAAATTGTTTAGACTTACCCTCAATGTAAAGTACTTCTTTTTTGTCAAGTCTTTCCAAAAAAAGATAATTAAAAGGGGGGTTGTGAAACACACTTCTTTAGATATCTATATATAATACTAGTAACAGAGTAACTATTTATTTTTTAATCAAGTTGTGGATAGAAACTAGTGTTTATATATTCCCTAGAGGTTCATAACATCGTAATTCCTGTCTATAAACAATTTTTCCTAGTTGTTTTGATTCATAGTGATAAGGTAAAGTATCGAATCTTTTTTCCGGACATTAGAAATGTCACCCTCAACCCTTGGTCCGGCTCGGCGGTGTTGTAATACGCTAATGTATAAGCTACTAACAATTACCTTTACTTTATATTAAGCATAGTGTTCAATGTATGCCTCAATTATTGTTTTGCACGAACCGAAACTAGCCAATTAGATAGTATTCCACTAATTCTATGTTGCTAATTCTTTTCTTATTACGACCTCCTTGGTCCGGCAAGTAGCAACAAGGATGGTTATAACGCGTGCACTCGTTAAAAAGACTTCTAAATGAAAGAATTATCAATTCATGCAATAACCTATTTAAGAATTGGTATTAAGTTAGCTTTACTTTGTTAATCACCCCTGGTTCCCACAACCCTAGTTGTTGATTTAGTTACCCATGCATATAAGAACACAATTTATAATTGTTAAAAAATAAAACATGAACTTACTTTGTAAATTCAAAGAAAATTCATAAAACCAACTTTAAATAACAACATAAAACTTGAAAAACAATTCAAAAATTGAATTATTGCTAAAATTGCAAAACCCAATCTCCAAACACAAAATAAGAACAATAATGATAATGTGTAACCCCAAAAATAAGGTTTATGCCTTATTTATAGAAAAAATTGTCCTTATTTAAAAGGAATTAAAATAAGAAAAGTTGTCCAACAATGTGGTTGGAATCAATGACCCCCACAGACGGATTGTCATTGAAATGACAGACCGTCATTTTTTGTCCTTAACATGGCATCATGTCTAAATCAATCGACTGAACAACAACACGGTCCATCGAGGAATCTACGTTTCGTTGATGCCTTCCATTGCTCCATCCTTATAATTTCTCCACTTCAGGTACTTGGTAGTCCCACACTTGGTTAAATTTCTTCGAGTTTCTCCATTGCCTGAACTTTAATTGATGGTCACCATCTACGGGCTGTCGATGAAGCAACGGACTGTCGATGGCCTTATGGATCTGTTCTGTACTTTATTTCAGTTGCCTTATGTGTTTTATTTTCGGACATCAGTCCTGTAAAAGAAACATAAAAACATGTTAAAACTACTACAAAAAGGCTCTAGACACACACAACTCTTAAGGAAAAAACATTAAAAATACCCTGAAACCACGGTACATCAAAAATACCTACAAAATATAATGATCATACCCTCTGCTCATCCTCTCCGGCGGAACCATGATGCCGGAGAGACATAATAAACATTGTTCTGAGCTCCAAGCTCACGCTAACAAAAACTCTCAAGAAAAGAGCCAACAAGCGCACCATTTTCCTTCATCCAAACCAAACTCACCGGAAAACAAACCAACCTCCGACTACTTTTCCTTCAATATCCATTCCCACCTTTTCGATGGAAAACCACTAGAACTCAATACTAAAAAAACACCCAAAATCACCAAAAAAACGACCACCAAATTCCATTTCTGGTGGAGCTAAATCCAACACACCAACTTTCCCTTTCCCTTTCCTTTTGCGATTTTTTTCATTTTTGAGGTTTTCAACTCAGTATCGGTAAACTCCATCAAGACCACACAGTCCCTGACTTTTTCTCTTAAGAACCGGCGTTGCTCCATATTAAGTAAATGGTAAAAACCCAATATCATTGCCTCGAGCTTCATTTTTCAACAACGGTTTGCAACTCGAACAACATATTTTTTATTTTCTATTTTTGGTATCTTAATTTTTTACAAGTTTTATTTGATTTTGTTAATGCAGTTGTGGCCTATTTTTATTGTGCTTCATTCATTAATATTACTGTTGCTTTTCCTTGTTAATGGTATTGTGTTTTTGTTACTGGTTGTTGGAATTGTTACTTTTTTATTTTATTTTGAGAAGACTTTTATTAATTTTAGTTGCATTATGATTTAGGGTGTGTTTGGTGTGAATGAAAAGTCACCTGAAAATAAAATAATATAGAAAAAATTTTCCTCGAAAACAAGAGATTTATGACTTATTTTCTCATGTTTTGTTGGTGAATAGAAATATTATTAGGAAATGATTTTAGGTGTTTGATTTATTAATGAAAAATATTTTTGAAATTGTAAATATTTTTAAAAAATGTATAATTTTTTGGGGTGGGGGGTAGGAGGGGGGCTTGTAGGTATGGGTGAAAACATAAAAATTTAAAGTTCAAAATATTTTTAAAAGTAAAATTACTTTTTGGGTGGGGGTTAGGGTGGGAGCTCCCGGGTGGTAGGGGTGGAATAACAAAAAATTGAAGTTGAAAATATTTTTATAAAAACAAAATGAAAATTTATTTTTGGCATCTTGAATTCTTACAAGTTTGATTTGATTTTGTTAATGAAGTTGTGGCCTATTTTTATTGCGCTTCATTCATTATTAGTACCATAACTTTGCTTGTTAATGGTATTGTTTTATTTTTGTTAATTGTTGGATTTGTTACTTGATTATTTTGTTTTTGGGTAACTTTTATTAATTTTGGTAGTTTTCTGATGACTTTAGCTATTGCTTTACGATTCAATTTAGATTGTTTTTGTTGCATTTAGTTTCTAGCTTTTAATTATTTTTGTAGGAAGTTGTTCCAGTTAGCTTAGCATTGTGAAGTGGGCTTAGTTTCTTTTTATTATTTTACATTTTGTTGAGATTTGATTGTTTCTTTAATTTGCTCGTATATTTTATTTATTTATTTATTTTCACTGTTTTGGTTGTTAGTTTATTAGGTTGTTGTAGCTTTGTTTATTGTGTAATGGCATTTCCAATTTAACTCATTTTTCTCTATTGATAGTTTATATGTCTCCTATAATAATTCATTAATCTCTCTTGATTTATTTAAGTCGGTTATGTGCAATTTTTTTTTAATTTTCAGTTAGTAGTGTGGTTAATTTGTTATGAATGACCACTTTGTTAACTTTTAGAATATCATATGTTGCATTGAAACATATTTTGTTCATTTCATCTTATTACAAGTTAGAGTTGCCAATTGAAAACTCTCTACGTCGGTCTGCAGCTTCCCCATTTTAAAATATGGAAATTTAGTTTAAGTTCATGTTATATGTTTTGTTAAAATTGGCCAAAGAAGAAATTACCATCAGTTTCCAAGCCCTTCCATGTTAATTAGACGGGTTTTATTTCTTGTTATTTATTTCATTTAGTTTTATTCATATTTAGTTATTACTAATACTTTTACGAAATGTATTTACAGGAACCCCGAAGTCGCTTTCTATTGAAGCTATTCTAATAAAATTTGAATTATAAGTTTGTATTTATTATTGTGTATATTGTTCACAATAGGCAAATTTAGGCCAATTCCTATATAATTGTTTTATCATATTACTTGTGTATATTGCATGTTGATTATACTTTTACATTATTTTATTTTTCTCCTCAATTTAAGAAAATAAATTCAGTCGAGACCCACATTCATGGATTTCAAAGGATGTCTAACTCATTCGCCACGGAATAACTTGAACACTTACCTAGAAGCAATTGGTTTCGTAGTCTTTATTTTTAGTTAATTTTTTAATTGGTTTCCAGTTTTCCAAAAATTAGGTGGCGACTCCCTTTTACCCTTTTAAACTCTTTTAACTCCTTTTGAAATTGAGTACCTGCAACGTTGTACCATTTCAAAGGATGTTAACGCCTAGATCTAATAAAGCATAAACATCGAATTAAAATACTCGTAAGTACTAGTGACTACATCAGAGAATCTTCTTGATCCTGGTGAGACTGAAGAGCACATGAGGTACAATGCTGAGTCAGCTCACATGTTGGCGCTGCAGAAGTTGTGGATTGAGATCTACCATCATTACCTCCTTTAATCTGGTTTGCAACACTCTAAGCAAACATCTAAATGGAGTTCGAGAACTCTACAGTCTAGACTTCTTGGACAGGGACTATAGGAGTTGTGTTTGTGTTTTTGGCATTCTCATTCCTGGTGTTAACTCTATGAGGAGGCATGATCTAAAACGTAAAACATAAAATTAGAACGGAATTAGATCATACATTATGCATGATAATATTTACAAGAAAATGAATATTTTTCCTAAAACACTTTGCAGTCTTCTTCTCATTAGACGTGGTTTGCACTAACACCCATTAAAAAGACTTCTAAGTCCAACTTTCACATATCCTAGGACACTTAAACCTAGCGATCTGATATCAAAATTATAATGCCTTGAGCCTACCCCAAAGACACGAACAAGGGACCTAGGATCACAAGTGACCCCAAGCTAACCCTGCTGGAACAACATGGGCATACTATGAATAATAAACTAATGCGTAATCTTAACACAATGAAAATGAAGTGATAGGGGATACCTATCCTATAATTGAATGTATATAAAATCCAATAATTTCATGCAAAATAAATATGAAACTCAAATGCTAAGATAAATCTAGATTATGTCTTAAATAATCCTCTAAGCTGACTAGAATTGTTGAGACATACCCCGCTGAGTCTAGCAAAAACTGAAACTAAAAGACGGCAATACTAAAATGATAATATGAATATTGTCCTAAGAGAATGAGGATTAACCATTGATGTTGCTGAGATGAAGATCGGGAACCAATCTATGCATGATGTAGATGCTGAGAACTAGGACCTACATCACGAGAAAATGTAGCAGAAAGTATGCGTCAGCACTTGAAAGGTATTGTAACAACCATAAAAATGAATTGCTAAAACTATATCTTAAGTTGTGTATGATTGAGTTTGTTATGAAGTTTGAGTAAAATTTCATGTTGTTAAATGGTTTCCCGAGTGAAGGTTGAGATGTTAGGTGTTAAACGTCAAGATATGACTATAACGCTTTGAAACTAGTAAGTTGATCTACTGTGTTGTAGTGTCTTGTAGTGGAGTTTTTGGAGTGTTGTTGGGGGGATGTTAAAACACATAGGAATGACTCCCATAATTAGAATGACATGTTTAAGGTTCAAAAGTCTCGGTACCACCCCGAAGGACCACCCAAAGGGTCCTCGAGAAGGACCCAAACTCGGACCAAAAGCTGCCAAATATAGCCTGGTTCACAAGACCCCTTCACGACAAGTAGATCAGCTAATGGTTCGTGGATCATAGGCGTGGATCAGTACTGCACAGTCCTTCAAAAGGTGATCCTCGATTACAACCCATGGACCCAAAACACGTCCACTATACCCATCCGTGGTTCGTGGATGTGGAGTCACGAACGCTGTCAGTTTTAGGATTTTTATCTGAAGAGAGGGGTCTTAGTTTTAGTTAGTTATTTAATTCGGGGTTAGGAGGACCGACTATATAACTAATTAACTTCCTATATAAGGTATGCTTAATCCCCCCCCCCCCACAATTAATTCATTAGAACCCTAGACCCCAAATCAAATCCAATCCCTCTCAAACTACTTTCTCTCTAAGAACTCTATTGAAGACTTCAAACTTCCAAGGTGATTTAATCAAGGTTTTCAAAGATTTTTCAAGGGTATTTCGTTGATTCTCATATAATAGGTGTGGTACTTCATCTAGAGTTAGCTTTCACCCTAGATTCAACTTCAAATTAAATTTTCAAAGTATTCATTTTCATGAAAATTTAAGGGTTTACTAAAATCACGTGGTTTCTTTCACCAAATGGTTTGCAAAGGTTTCTAATATGAGGCCAAATATTGATTATTTTTAAATTGATTATTTATGATGAAAATACTTCTTAAACCCATGGTTTCTATGTTTTCCTAATTTGTACCTTTATGAAGTGGGTTCGTTGATTATAAATGTATGTGAATAGAACTTGTTTAAATGGTTTTTTTGGATTAGTGAAATATGTTATTACCCATGTCTATTTATAGTGAATTGTAGGTGTGTTGGTATTCGATAATA
The DNA here is from genome assembly GCA_027704765.1 of Solanum habrochaites. NCBI lineage: Eukaryota > Viridiplantae > Streptophyta > Magnoliopsida > Solanales > Solanaceae > Solanum > Solanum habrochaites. The sequence continues at coordinate 42,348,943 of JAKWJA010002491.1, forward strand.
TATGACCTTAAAGGAAAGTTATGAGCAAGTTAGTTGTTTATTTAGAATTGTGAACTGATGTTGATCCTCTTGAAAAGTTGAGTATTTACTTGTTGAGCATAATGTGGCATTGAATTGAAGTTTTATCATGATATTGTATATATGTGGGTAATGTGAAACATGTGTACGGTCTAAATGAATGAATTGTAATCTTGTGTAAAAGCTACTTTTATTAGGATGGAATGTTATTGCTCTATTAACACTTTTGAATGACGATGATTATGTGATAGGATATGCTCACACACTCACACACTTATGAATGAAAAATGAATGAATAATACATGAATTTATATAATAATGTCAATGAATTTTTATTCTATCAAAAGGTTATACTCAATTGAACTCTAATGAATGCATGAATGTGGGAATGAAGATGAATGCTCATCTATAAGTTGAGGCGAAGTGTCTAGTACAAATTTTGATATCTCTTCCTAATGAGTGAATGAATGAATGTGGGGTTTGGTATGGATGCTCATCCATAAGTTGAGACGAAGTGTCTAATAACAAGGTCAATAATCCTAGAGATGTACAACGAATGAATGGTGGGATACGATGGGTACTCATCCATGAGTTGAGGCGGGGTACCTAGTAGAATCCTATGTGGTGGATACCCATCCCTGAGTAAAGGTTGGGTATCCAATAAAAATCTATTTTCCCATTATGAATGAAATATTATATGGAAATGTAGGCTAATCACTAAGTGGATATTTAAGGGAATGAGTACTCATACATTAGTTGAGGCGGGGTACCTAGTAGCAATCTTTTGAGGTGGATACCCATCCATGACTAGAGGCAGGATGCCTAGTAACAACCTCCTTATCACATAACTATTTTCCCACATAGGTCTAGCTAGTCGATCCACTTAACCTAAATACGAATATACTGTAGAAAAGTAGACCAACCCTTACGTGTGGGCTAGTACTTCAAATTCCATGATTTAGCTCTCGTGGTCTATTTAGATTAAATAATTATTTCCATCATGTGAATTGTGCATTATGGTTCTTGAGAGGTTCTAGGACGTGTGGTGGTAGTATGAGTTACCATCCATGTAATGGACGAGTAGGGCTTAAGATTGTCATAGTGAGTTCTCAAGTCCTAGTGATTAATGAATGAACTAATTTGTCCTTAATGAATGAATGGGTTCTTATAATGACTTTTTGGAGAATGTTTATCTAATGTCTAATGAACAAAGGTGGTTTTAACATAATTAAGTTACTTGAACAGTAATGACTCTTATATGCTTCTATGAAAAGATGCATGCTTTACTTGGTTGTATTATGTGTTACTTCCTTGTCATGTATTATTGTATATGAATGTGTCTTGTCTATGGTGACTTTAAAGGGGTACTTAGTGTGAGTAGTAATGGGATGCTAATTGCACATTGCACAATATAACTTAGAGTTGTTTTACATGTTGGTTTTAATATGATAATGCAATTGTTATGTCTCTTAAATATTTTATTGTATAAAAATGGACACGATGAATGTTAAGTTTACTTTGGTTACCTAAGGGTGGTACCTAGGTGTGGACGGTGGTGTGGGACACTATCCATACATTACACAAGGTATAAATTAAGGGTTACTTAAAGTGGGGGTTAAGGTAAAGGTAAAGGCCTATGTATGGTATTTAGTTCTAATGTTAGAATGTGACTTGTATGTTGGTTTTGACTTATATTATGACTCTCTTGTGCAATGTTCATAAAGATTTATCAAAATGCCAAATGCATCACTTTCAAACAAAATGTCCCTTTTAAAATATGTTTTTGCATGGTCATCATACTTTGTACATTTTTGTGTTCTATCCCATATTTCTTTATGTTTTTACTACAAGTGTAGGTTGTGGTAACTTAGTGGAGTCTCAAGTTGAAGGCTTTGCTATTTATCAAAGACTTTGTATGTCCTCATTGATTCGAGGACAAAGAACTTCTATGTTTCATATTGATGAAATATACAATTAGTAATCTTTTGATTGCAAAAGGTTGTGTCCCAATTATATTTTGAGTTTGCGTCTAAGATGGCCATGTGACTTTAGTATTCCCCTACTTTATAAATGAGTTTTTTGTTGTTATTTTTATCAAGAAAACTTTTAATTCCGCATGATTTTCTATTACATGTATGACGAATGAATGATTAGAAATTATTATAAGACCCCTATGGGGTCTAGTACGTTGTTTCACGTCTAGGGGGTGCTCTCGGGCATGAGAAACTTGGTATCAGAGCATAAGGTTTTGAAAAATTGTTTTAGGATCGATGTCTCACATGCCACGTCTAGTAGAGTGGAACAACCTTAGAGCACCCCTTAATTGTAACATGACATAATTGACCTCGAAGAGGTCTTGTACAATCCCTTAGAATTCATTCATCACATAGGCATTAGAAAATATGGAAAAATTTAAAACTTTAAGATATACAATATAAGTCATTTTTATAAATCGCAAATAGAAGCCCTTTCTAACACATTATCTCAAACCATCTAACTTGACATGAAGACTAAACTTTGAAAAATAAACTTTGGATGCAGCCCATACAAAGTCTTAAGCATAAAAGTAAATGACATAAAGTTAAGCGGATGTTGTCCTCGAAACTATGAGGACTCAAAAAGATCTTCAATATTCGAAATACTTCAAACTCTATCCTCCAATAGCAATTCAAAGTTCCAACCGTACATTTGGTTAGAATGTAGGCAATATGTGTTAGTACAAAAGTACTAAGTATGAAAGCTAGCATAACATAAAAGAGCATCAGAAATGGTTAGTCAGTATAATACATAAGCATAAAAAAAAATAACAGAGTCATAACATAATCATCATATCATAGAATGATCTCCAACATAAACTTCATATGAATATAAGCCAACATAAGTCATAGTTAATGAGCATAGGAGAAAAGTCACATTCATGTCAAGGTATCTACACAAACCTACAAGGTTATTCACCTCAACCCTAAGTCTTCCATATTACTAGAGAACGTCCAAGTATAATTTTGCAATTCAAGGATAGCATCCCATACTACCATCCAAGCTAAGTACCTCGCTTTGGTCATGCTTGGTCATAGTCAACTCTCATAGTCAAGACCTAGGTTTAAATGTCATTTTAACATAGTCTATATGCATGGTCTATTCTAAAGTTTTCTATGCCATAAAGGTAACATAAATCTAAGTAATCCCAATAAACACTTGTGCAATGCATCAAAGGTATCCCATACTACCCTTCAGACTAAGCATAGCTTTGAAATGATCCTAGTCATATTCATCGTACTTTGGCCTCATCATTAACTTCAATCTCTTAACTAAGGAATCTTTGTCCTTCAGTCAACTATAATTAGGAAAGGAAACCATAGTCAAATTATATCTCAAGACTTTTGTTAAATGACCCTAAGTCATACCTTGTGCAATGAACTTACAGCATTCCATAATACTAATCATTCTGAGTATTACTTTTAGGTTCTATTACTAGTTCTATTTGTTTGGAACCTAGTTCCTTTCTTTAACTTTAGAACCCTAACAGGTACACTATCTCAAGCACATCTTAGTTCATTATTAAGTTGAACTCTAAGATATAGTTCATTAAGTATGTTAAAGTTCTTTAATTAGATGGACCTTACGAGATAATTCTCTTAGTATGTCTTCATGAACACTATGAGATACCACTTTGGGTACGTCTAAGTACATCTACACTCATGAACACTATGACATACCACTTTTAGTATGCCAAATTTCATTATGCTTTGAACACTATGAGATTCTTCTCAAGCATGTCTTAGTTCATGGGATATGGAGATATCTTCTAGGGAACCTTGACTCAACTATGTGAAGGATCATGTCTCATGAGACCTTACTTTCGTAAAGCCCACACTCTACTATATAAGAGTTCCCCCTTAAACTTGGGTAGTCCTCACAACTACTAGGTGTGGTTCTTCTTTCTTCTTGAATTTGTGACCATATCTTATATGTCACTCCTTCTCATTGGCATATACACTTGGAGTCAAGAATATACTCCAATGTTTTATTTGTCATGACTTTATTAACAGTTATCTCACATGGAACCATATCCTTGACAACCCAGTCATGCTCAACTGATTCTATAACATCATACATTTAAGCTTTTGTAAGAAAGATAAGGTGAGTATAGGTCTTTCACCATAACCCAACCTATTATACTTCTATTATCTTTTTTACTTTACTCTCAAATACATAGAATCCCTATGTAATCACAAACCTTACTCTCAAGGATTATTTCTTAATATCTTTTTTGTACCTTGATTTCAAGGTAATTAGATCATATCTCTCATTACTAGGTGATTCAAGTCTTACTTGATCATAAGGCTTCAATTCTAATGTTATAATCCAAAATACTTACTACTAAATCAAGTCTACGTAGATTCATATTTATATGATCCTAACTCTGATCAATTAGTATTAAAGACAATTTAAATAGGAAGATTACATTAGAACATTCAATATTTCCTCTATTTGCATATTCCCACAAAGATCACTTTCATTAATTTACACTAGGTTTCATAAATGAATTCACTTGAAAACATCATTTTATTGTCATATAAACATATTTGTATGCTATCCATTACTTTGAAGTCACAATCACACCCTATCCACAATTTAATCACAACCCTAGCTAGATTGGGGTACTTTTGATTCACAATTGAGGGATATCTATGGGGGAATAATTGTATGGAAGAACCCATAGATAAAATAGATTCACATACCTTTAACAACAGCCTTAAGCTAATCTTGAAACCTTGGAATTTGACCTAGTTGTTGCCTACCTTTTTCTCTTCTTCTTTAGTCTTAGACAGGGAAATTTTTTAGGAGAGTTTGTTTTTATTAGAGTTTTGAATTAATGACTTTGGTTCTTGTGGTTGAGGTTTTATATTTAGGTTTATTTATGTAATTAAATCACTTACAAACCCTCCTAAACCCTAGTTAAATTTCTAACTCGATTAGGGCCCCTAACTTATAAACTAAAATCGAGAAAATTATCACTATTGACGGACACCACTTACGGGCCGTAAGTGGTGTGACGCCTCCTTATGTAGCTTGGTTTAATGAAACAGAGGAGTTTTTTTGATGAGTATTAGGTGAGTAGACTAAGTCTCAACTCAATAAGTCAACCCACGCCCCATTAATCTGTTGACTTGTCCGTTAATGGGGGCTCGTGAATGTTGCATTGAGGGTCCTATGTTAATCTTATGTTGCCTTAGATGGTTTTTCTCTTAAATCGGTGATAGTATGTTGAAGATTTAAGTCATGAGAGTATCCTTTTCTTTTACTTTTATTCCTATTCAAGCTTGAAACCTAGAGCTCCTTGTAAGTCTTTTCATGGTTTGAAGTCATTGGTGTTAATGAGTTTTCCATGTCTTCTTTATAATTATGCATGTTTTAGTTGAATTCTAGTTTAATGAGAAGAATAAGTTTTCATTATTGTTTTTCCTCATATTGATATGCATCTATGATGAGTTGTCTAAATGTTTCATGAGTTGACTTGTTGAGCATGTTTGAATGTGTTCTTGAAAGAGTTCCGATTTAACTAATGATATTTTAATGAGTATGATGTTATTTGGACAACTAAATTCCTCTAATGAACTGGTAAGTTTTGATATTATTGTGCAAAATTGTTTTGTAGATGTATTTCCTTTCTTCTTGTTGTGCTATGAACATATGAATGTGGAGTTGATGCTTTCTCCTATGTTTATGAATTTATATTGATGTTGCATTAATGATTGTGGGCTGATACTCTTGAGTAGTTACCCCTTAATGTGTTTTAAGTATCATTAAAAGATGAATGCTCCTAAGTGGGGGAAATGTAACGACCCTAAAAAAAATAGTGAAACTAGAGCCTAACTTGTGTGTATTTGATTTTTGTGTGAATTTTGAGTGAGGTTTTTTTTAAATTTATTCCCGAGTGAATATTGAGGAATTTAGGGTTAAATGTCAAGCTATGACTATAACCCCGGAAATGAGTAAGTTAAACTAGTGTGTGGTAGTCTCTTGTGGTGGTTATTTGGAGTGTTGTACAGGGTTTTAAACTCATAGAAATGACTCACATACTTAGAATGACATGTTTAGTGTTCAAACATACGGGTACGATCCCCCAGGACCACCCAAGGGGTCCTTGAAGAGGATCCTGACTCTGGCCAAAAATAGTCAAAAACAACCTGGTTCACGTAACCCATTCACGGCCAGTAGATCAATCTATGGCTTGTGGGTAATGGGCGTGGATCAGGCCTGCAAAAGGTGATCCTCAGTTCGAAACCACAGACCAAAACCGCATTCACTATACCCATCCACAAGTCGTGGATGGTGAGTCGTGAATGCTACAAGATTTTAGGTTCTTGTTTAAGTTAAGGGTCTTAGATTTGTATAGTTATTTAATTAGGGGTTAGGAGAAATGATTAGGTAACTAATTAACTTCTGATATAATGTATTTAAGTCCTTAAAACCCCAAAAAATTAATTAGAACCCGAGACCCCAAATCAAATCTTCTCCCTCTCAAAGTACTTTCTCTCTAAGAACTCCATGGAAGACTGCAAGGTTCCAAAGTTGATTTCATCAAGGTTTTCAAAGAATTTTCAAGGGTATTTCGAGGATTCTCATCTAATAGGTACGGTGATCCTTCATCTAGGGTTATCTTTCACCCAAGATCCAACTTTAAGTAAATTTTCATACTCTTCAAATTCATGAAAATCTAGAGTATTACTCAATCTCGTGGGTTCTTTCACCAAATGATTTAAATGGTTTCTAATGGTATTTTATCATCATATTGTTGTTAAATTGATCATTTATGATGAAAATAATCCTTTAACCCATGACTCCTCACTGTTCCTAATTTGTACCTTATGAAATGGGTTAGTTGATAATGAATTTATGTGAATAGAACTTGTTTAAATGGATTTAGATTATTCATGTATGTTATTACCCATGACTATTTATAGTGAAGTTTTGGTGTGTTGGTAGTTGATATTTATGATATTGAAGTCAAGTTATGAGTAAGTTGTTGATTTAGAATTGTGAACTTGATGATGTTCCACTTAAAATATGGAGGTGTTTACTTGTTGAGTATTAATGTGGCATTGCACTGAAGTAATATCATGATATTTTATGTACTAGGTGATGTGAATCATGTGTGTGATTTAAAAGAATGAATTGTAATCACGTATAGAAGCTACTTGTGTTTGGATTAAATGTTATCACTCAATTAACACTTGTGAATGATGATGATGAATATGTGACAAGCTATTCCCGCACACTCACACACTCATGTATGAAGAATAAATGAATTTCTATACTAATGCTAATGAATCTTCAGTTTATCAAAAGGTTATTCTCAATTAAACTCTAATTAGTGAATTCATGTGGGAATAGAGATGGATGGTCATCCATATGTTAAGGCAGAGTGTCTAGTAGCAATCGATATACCTCTTCTTAATGAATGAATGAAGGGTTTGAAATGGATGCTCATCCATCAGTTGAGGCGGAGTGTCTAGTAACAATCTCAATACTCCTAGAGCTATCGAATGAATGAATGAATGGATAGGATGGTTACTCATCTATGAGTTGAGGAAGGGTACCTCGTCGCAATACTATGAGATATATAACCATCCATGAGTTGAGATGTGGTATCCAATAACAATCTATTTTCCTTAATGAATGAAATTCTCTATGGAAATGTAGGCTAATAACCAAGTAGATATATAATGGGATGAGTACTCATCCATGAGTTGAGGAAGGGTACCTAGTAGCAATCACTTGAGGTGGATTCTCATCCATGACTGGAGGCGGGGTGTCTCGTATCAACCTCCTTATCCCATAAATATGTTCCCACATAAGTCTGGCTAGTGGATCCATTTAAGATAAATATTGGTTTACATTAGTCAAGTAAACCAACCCTTACGATGTGGATAGTATACCAAATTCCCTTTGCCCTAAGAAATAGGCGGCTTCGCCTTGAATCCGTCAATAAAATTGAGCTAGTAATCATGACCGCTCGCGCAGCAGCTGCGCCCTTGCTTCTTGCTTTCGAGCAGGAGCTTGATGGGTAATGATTTAAATCTCATGGTGTATGTTAGTTAAACACTTATTACTGTCATGTGAGATATGCACTATGGTTCTTGATAGTAACTATGACGTGTAGGTGATAGTATGGGATGGCATTCATGCATTGCACGAGTAGGCTTTAATAGGCTCATAGTGAGTTCTCTAAGTTTTAATGATTGATGAATTTAAGAACGTGCCCTTAATGAATGAATTTGCTCGTATAATGAATTTTTTCAAAATATTGACATAATGTCTAATGAATAAAGGTGCTTTAATTGTAATGAACTTAATTGAAGAATGTTGACTCTTATATGCTTAAATGTAAAGATGCATGCTATACTTGGTGGTATCATGAGTACTTCCTTGTCATGTCTTATTGTAGATGATATGTCTTGTCTATTGTGACTTTAAAGGGGTACTTAGTGTGAATAGTAGTATGGGATGATACTTGCACATTGCACAAGTATGACTTAGAGTTGTCTTAGATGTTGGTTTTAATGTAATTCTGTAATGCTTTGTGCCTCTTAAATTTCTTATTGAATAAAGGTGCGAAGGATGAATGTTACAGTTCACCTTGGTGACCTTAGGGTAGTACCCTAGTGTGGATGGTGTATGGGACACTATGCACAAATTGCAAATGGTGTAGCCTAAGGGTTACTATAAGTGGAGGCTCAAGGTAAAGGTAAAGGTTTATATATGGGGTTGAGTTTAAATATTATAATGGGACTTGTATGTTGGTTGTGACTTATATTACAAATCTCTTGTTCAATGTTCATGAAGATTTATCAAAACGGCATATGCATGAATTTCAAACAAAATGTCCCTTTTAAAGCATGTTTTTGTGTTATCATCATACTTAGTATTATTTGTGTGCTAACCCATATTTCTTCTTGATTTTACTACAAGTTTAGGTTCTGGTAACTTAGTGGATTTTCTAGTCAAAGGCTTGGATTGCTATTACTTCAAGACTTTATATGTTCTTATGGATTCTAGGAAAAAGAACTTCGACGTTTCATTTTGATGTAATAGACATTTCGAAAGCTTTTGATTGTAAAGGGTGGTGCCCCTATTATGTTTTGAGATTGGGTATAAGATGGACATGTTAGACTTTAGTATTCCATTGCTTTATAAATGATTTTTCGGTTGTTGATTTTATGAAGATAAATTTTAATTCCATATTTTTTTGTATTACGTATGTGATGAATAAATGATAAGTGGCTTGTATAATAACACTCTTGGGTCAAGTAAGTCGTGTCACATCTAGGGGGTGCTCTCGGGCGTGACAGATACTAAGCCTGCAGCATAAAGTAAAACTGAAATAACAAGTAACTCAACAATCAATAAAATAAGTATGTAATCTGAACATGATATAGATATTTAATATTGATCTAACTGAATGCATTGTTCAAATTTTTAACATGTTGAGACGGAATACTGAGTGTACTGTAGACGTGGTCAATGCATTAGTGTCTGACTGAAATGTGGGAGCTACTAATAACAGGCAATAAAACCATGTGATATAAATTTGAAGTCTGATTTATACGCCCCATTGAGAAGTTCCAATATACGATGTCATAGGTATAGAGGCATGACTGATGTGATAACTAAATGATGTGCAAAGAGGGGACTTACAACCTACTTGGTTTATAGTTTTGGGGCTACACTAGTTCAACTTGATACTATGCTACTCCCAATAAATTTACCGATTAACATATTATGACTAAATTATGTACGGAAAAGGGCCTAAAATACCCTTAAAGTATTGAAAATGGTACAAAATTACCCTTCATCCACCTATTGGCTCCAAAATGCCCTTTTGATCCACCTATTGGCTTCAAAATACCCTTTTCATCCACCTTTGGATTCAAAATTGACCACTTTTTTAATTGTTTTAAAATTAAACTCTTTGAATATTTTTAAAAATACTTGACATTCAACTATTGGTTATAATTTAATTTATTAATATAATATATAAACCAAACCACTACCCACTAATTACTAAATAAACCTAACCCAATTAATAATACAATTATAATATCAAAATAATCAGAAACACTACTAAAACACGATGAAATTATAGATTCCTGAAAATAACATTCAAAATTATTCGAGTCAGAATCAAAGCCCCAATTAAATTTTGGTTGAGCCGCTTACTTAGGACGACACTTTCTTTCAAGGTTGAATGAGAAATTTATGATCAAAGTTAAAGAAGTAATACATCCCGAATTAATTCATGCATTTTTTAAAAAATTAATTTTATAAACATTTATTTTATTTATTTTAAAACCTTTAATATATTATTTTTTTTTAAAAGTTACCTGTGAAGTAAGATCACATAATTGAGATGTAAGAATAATTAAGATAAACATAGTGAGACTTTTATGTTTATCGGTAATTTAATTTTGACACTTGAATGTATGATAATTAACTTCTATAGATATTTTCCCCTCAAATTTTTAGAAACACTCAATTGGAAGTAGCTAATCTGTTGTTGCATTAATAATGTAACGGATTTATTAATTTAGAGAGTTTAATTAGTAATGGGTGGGTAGTGGATTAATTTATGAATTATATAAATAAATTAAATTATAACAAATAGTTGAGCATCACGTATTTAAAAAATATTTGAATAGTTTAAATATAAAATCGTTAAATAAGTGGTCAATTTTAAACCAAAAGGTGGATGACAAGGGTATTTTCGACCCAATAGGTGGGTGGAAAGGGTATTTTGGAGCCAATAGGTGGATGGAGGGTAATTTTGTACCATTTCCAATACTTAAAGGGTAATTTAGGCCCTTTTTCGAATGATGTATTTTACTAGATATCTCGAAACTGACATGGAATTGAGCATGCAACATTTATAAACTAATAATGACACATTCAAAAACTGGGCATGTATATTTGAAATATCTGGCCTACCATGTGTAATTCAAGAACTAAACATCCACATATTTAGGATTCTTAAATTCATGCAAGAAACCAACTAATAATATGATTATGTGATTTGGAACATTCGAATATTGATTTATGATAATCTATTGAAATTCTAGAAAAAACAAGGTCTAGTAATAATAACAGAGTCAATAATCTCACTAAAAATTATAAGGACCTAATGGGTGAAAGGAACCCACTAGTGAAATCCCACAAACTTGTCAACAAATTCCATGAAGATATCTTTTGATGTCGAGGCTGGAATTGAAGGATTTTTGTTGCGTTCTTGAACTAGGGTTCCTGAGTTCTTTTATCCTCTCTAGGTCTTATTTCTCTATGTTTTGATTAACGATACGACTTAGGAAGTTTTAGTTTTGTTTCAAGGCTAAAACGCACCAAAATCACATAGTTTAGGTTCCCAACGAATTGCACAAAAGACAAAAATAACACCACTTAAAAATCTTACGACCTAACCATGACCACTTTCACGGCCCATGAAAGGGACCACAGACCGTGGGGCCAATCGTGGTCCTTGGCTAGGAGAAAGGGGCTATGGGGTCTAGTCTACAAGCCCCTCCCATTACCCATAAGGGGGAACACATACCGTGAAGGTTCCTCGTGATCCTTACATGGATGAGGTCTGGAGGCTCAGGTCTAGGGGTCTACTAGTTTGGTGTCACGAATGCCCCCCACGACCAATATTTAGGACCATGGATCGTGAAATTACTTGTTGTCCTTACTTTGGCGATGGGATGTGACGGCTGAGTTTGGTAGCCTACTAGTTGTCCTTCTATAAATTCCGACATGACCCGGTGTGAGGACTATAGACTGTGAATGTCCTCTTGGTATTCACTTAGGCATGGGGCTTAAGGGACTAGCTAGGGGGTCCTATTGCCTAAGTCTCCAAGGACGTCACCACCGACCATTGTCAAGAAAACGACCTGTGAAGGCTCTAGGCTGGTAGAGTCCAACGTCCCTCCATGGGTAGGTCAACGGACCATGAACCCTGCTGTGGTTCACTGTTTAAGGTAGTTTCCTGCTAAAAAAATTATAAGTCTTGTTTTCAAGGTGTCAGATGCATCTTCTCCAATAAAAAGTTGCATAAAGAGTGATCCAGATTCTAGAGTGGTAACTATTTGTCATGCCCGAGCCTATACCCAAGGTAGGACTAGAACTTGAGAACCGGTATTGGCCCCACGCGAACCCTTGCCCTAGATTAACTCTTAGAGCAAGACTTATTTATGATATAAATACTTTTAAAAAAATAAACTTAAATCACAACATATAACTAAAATGTATAAATAAACCTTCACTAGCCAAAATGGCACACATGTCTCAAAAATCAATACAAGAATGGAAAGACTCGATAACTAACATCTGGTAAATCTCCATGAATCTAGTAACAATTGAGATGGACGTTAGTATAAGACCCACAACATCCTAATGAACTAAACAATAAAACCAATAAAAATGAGTCTTTGAAAAATAAGAAGGCTCACCAACAAGTCTGAAGCTCAACTAGAATTAATGGTGCGCTGGATGTTGATTCTGGTTACCTATATATGCATCATAAAAAGATGTAGGCCAAATGGAATAATTATATTGTTATACGAATATGCGAGGGGAATTCTAAAACAAGACATAAGCTTGAAAAGGGAACTGAAAGAACGAACCGTGGCTCAACTGAAGTCATTTTAATATAAACAGTATAATAAATGTAGTATAAAGAAAAGCTTTAAAACATGGATAACAACTATGTGTATTTAGAAATACAATACTAACTCAATTTGTATGAAAAAATATAATATAAAATATGTTTGTATACGAAAATATATTCACTCTATGTATAAAAGAATAAGAAATACTTTTTGGGAGATTTTCTAACATAAAACTATCACTTAAGATCTATATATGATGCATTTTTTTGTGTCACGCTCCCAGGGTCATGTTATATTTCGACAAGGGTATAAAACCTAACTACTATGTGGATCCATTAAGCTATGCTTAAACCCACTAAGAAATCATATAAAAAGTATGACTTTTGCTACCCATGATGGCTACATTGTTTATGGGGACTGCTATTTGTTTGAACTCTCACCCATATTGGTGCCCAATACTACTCCAAAAATGTAACTAACTAGTATATTTAAAAGCATAACTCTGTGGTTTGATATAATTACTTAAAAAATAGCCCAAAGTCTCTTTAAGAAATTTGTGTTTCCTCTCTTCCTTAATTGTGAAATCATATACTCTATACTTAAAACAATGTCAAAGGCTTTTTGGAAATCGATGATTACTTTCTAGTTTAAATTTTAAAACATTTACTCTTTCGAAATACATAGACCCATATACTCTTTTGATGAAAATGAATTTCATTTGTTACTCTGTATTCAACTCAAAATTCAAGTCTGAAAACAAGTTTAAATCATTTGCCAAAGAGTTCTTGAAAATACTATAATTTTTCTGGTGGCTCTTAACTTTCCTTGAGTTTGAATTTGACTTTTGGGATTCAAGTTGAGAATTCATGTTTCCGGATGATTTCTAGATGGTTAGAAGTCACTTAGATTAGTTATAATTGATAGGAAGTGTTAGGACACTTTATATGGACTCAAATGGGCTATACGACATAAAACGTGTAGGGGAGGACGACCCTAGCGGATTGTTGGGGCATCGCACTAGCCCCAAAGTTTAGAGAGCCATTTTTTTCCCAGTGCTGGACCGCCAACCTAGCCTTAATATTTCTAGGGGGCGCTGCGCCAGCTTCCCCTATCACGACCTGAGAGTACACCCTACAAGATAGGGTATCGGAGGTCTTGTACAAACCTTTTTGTATCATTCATTGCATATACATTAATAAAAAGTTATGCGGAATTAAAACTTTTCACAACATTCGAATAGTCTTCCAAAATGTCTTCCATATACAAACCATAGGAAATACTGAGTCTCATATCATCAAATCTTACACTCAAAATATACGTGGGACACAACCTATACAATCGAAATATAGTACTATGAAGTCTATTACAATGCTTCAATAAAATAACTCTAAGATAGTGATGCCTCGAGTCATTGAGGACATACTTCAACCTTACTTGAAGATCCTATAATCCAAGCTTCGCTCCCAAAACCACCTTCACCTATGAATCACTTTAGAAATAGATAAAAGTATGGAACTAGTACAAACACATATACTAAGTATGACATAATGCATAAAATAATGATACGTACATATAATGGAAATATGCTCTTTTTGATTAAAACGTCATAGTATAAGCATAAGAACAACATTTAACACCCTAGAAACACATAAGACATAACATAAGCATTTTATCACTTTTTAGGAATGTTGCAATGAACTATGTCACTGCTACAGTGAACTAAGCTCAATATTACAATAAACCCTTTTTAGCGTACAACCCTCTCACTAAAAGTTATCTTAAGACTCACTTAAGTAAGACAAAGAGAGACCGCTCATAAACCCTCTCTAAGCACACCTAAATGATACTTGGGACTAACTCTAATGAGATAAATACACTTATAGTACACAAAAACACATAACATGAGATTCTCCAACCAAAGGTGATTCTAAGGCTCACTTGAGTGAGTTGTGAAGCAACCACTCATAAAATCCCTTCGCACACACCTAAGAGATCCTTAACATTACCTAAGATCAGATCATTCTCACTTCATTAATCACATTACTATCTATATTCATTCTTAAGACTTCCCTATGTAAGACATGAAAAGACCATCCTTAATGCCCCCTTCACAATTTAGCTAGGCAATCATTAGAGTTACTCTAGACTGGGTTATTATTTATTTACGTACTTTCTACTTACTTCACTAGCTTGATTATTTCATTCTAGAGACATTCATCACATAAGGACATTCAAGTAATGGTCTTGGAGAAGACCTATAGACTCACTCACTAGTATCTTGAAAGCCTATTTTGCAATGTCTAGATAGGTTATCATACCACCACCTAAACATCATAGAAATTCTTCAACACTATTTGGTATCTCATATGATGAGAATAGACACTAACCGACATAGACCATGGTAGAAAGGCATGTAATCCGAAGTTATAACCTACTCCGATGGAGGGTGTTCTACTTGCTAATGGTAGAACTTAGACACATCCCATGTAAGCACATAGTTAGGGAATATGAAGGATTTATTTGAACTCTAGCCTCCTTCTTAACTAGAGATACTTCCCAAAACATAATCACTCGGTGCTATCCTTTGTTCTCAAAGAGTAATTCACATAAAGGATCACATGAAGAGCTTTCATATCTAGTTCATAACCCAATCACATTCACCTTACCAAAGAGGTCCCCTAGGGTTTCCTTTAAATGGTTAAGAGGTTAGCTCAATGATTTTCCTAAGGATGATTTCATGCCATTCCATCCAACCAACCTTAAGTCTATCATTCACACAAGAAGGATACCATTAAGACTTTCGACTTCAAGGATATCATAACCTCTCAACTAGGTTGAGCGATCCACATAATCTTTCCTTCTTAGAAAGTTTCAAGGTCACATTTCATCCATACATACAAGACTAAGAGGCTTTAGCATCCTACGTCAAGAATCTCATATTCTTATTATACATGTATCAAGTAAGGGACACAAGTCTACCAAACAAGACACACCAAGACTTCACATATAATACATCATTTTTAGAAGCACATAGGCATAACCATCATCATCTATAGGTCACCCTATACTCTACTATAACATCATCAATATAACCATTATAATACTCATATAATAAATAAGGAAGAATCATGCATCAACTCTAAGTCTACGCACATAAGGACATTGTCATAGTCTAACATGATCACCTAACAACATCAATAGAAGAACAAATACATTCACCATAATCACTTGTAAATAAATATGATCATACTTCGAATAAATCAACTACACAACGATCATAACGTATCAAGTAGTTTCCGGCAAGGCCATGATCATTATAATACATTAATTAACGCCAACGAGGCCACATCATTCATAATTATAACACACAGCACCGTCACCATAAGTGTACCATACCAATCACAACATAATTCAAGACCTACTTTAAATAAAATAAAGAGAATTAGGGAAGCGTACCACCAATCAATTCTCACCATTTCAATCCATAACTAAATCATCCAATACAATACCAAAAGGCATTTACCCAAGACCATGATCATTAATTCAATACAAAAATAATAATACTCAATGAATATAAACCAATTAAAAATATATTTATCATATAATACACCCTATACATAAATCAAATAAAATGCTTACATCATTCAATAGCCCAAAGAAAACTACACTAAAATTCATAAGCATTAAGACATGATCAGAACACCCATAATATAGCCAATATAAAGAGTTTAGGTTTTTCATGGGTTCATAAATATTTTAGGTTAAAATCATCAAACAATAATCAAATTAATCAATATTCAATGATCTAAAATGTTTTATGCAAGAACGCACAACTAGATCACAAGTTAGAAATCTATCTTTTGAGAAAGTCTTAGAAAATCACTTTGAAGTTTGGATCCTTTATGAAGATAGTTTCAATGGTGTAAAGAAAAACTCAATGAATCTAAACCATTATGAAGAATCACCAACCAAACTTCAATCGAAGCTCTTCCTTGAGTTTTGACTTCAAAGGAGTTTTAGAGAGCTCATTAGAGAATTTGGGTTTTGATTTTAGAATAGTCAATTCACATAGGTATTTAGGACTTATAAAAACACTTAAAATACCTATAATACCCTATTTAACCTCCAAAACACTTATTTTAATGTGGGGTGAATTTACCAATTCACCCTTACATTTAACAGTGAATCTACGAAATTACAAATTCACCTAACCATGCCTCACCTACGGACCGTCACACAACGAACGGACCCATACCCTGTTGGTCCGTCGTTTGGATCAGAGATTGGTCCTTGGAAGCTCAGTATCCCACTCCTATGTATTGACCAACGCCCCCCACCTACGAGGCGTCAACCAGCCTACTCAACGTTGATTGCCATCCGTAAGTGGGACTGCTTTTGGCAGTTTTTACCACAAAGATGGGTCCTTCCTCAAGGACCCTTGGTTTGTTATTGGGGATGTTTTACCAGATTTTTCCAACCCGAATATGATAGTAAACGAGTTTTGGACCTCTCACATCGAATTCATACAAAATGGACACGTGAAACTTGACAAACATGCTAAGACACACAAGGTCGTTCCAAGGCAAACCTTTCAAACGTCATGGACGTTCTTGGTTGTTTGATCTCCAAACTTAAGAAACTTGAAACAATTCCTATACACACTATTATAACTCATTTAACTACCTCATTATCTCATAACATACACATATAATCACTTTAAAACACATAAAGGATATAGGTGACTAGTCGTCGAACCTCTTAGTAGGTCGCTTGACGTTTGATTTCGAATTCACCTAAATATTTAGGCACTGCCTCATTACTATATTTTAAACCATTTTAGGAACTTATAATCTCATGAAAAACATGTTAGGATCTATTTTTACCTAATTCATTTTAGAGGTGTCACATCCCCCTAGTCAAAACCTAACCACATTTTAAACTCATTTTCTGATAATTAATCGATTAAATTTGACTGTTTTCCTCAATTTCTCTTTTGAATCAGGTACCAAAAACATATACACAAAAATGTAACTAAAAAAAACTCTAATAATCTACTATAAGATCTCGAGAACTCCTCAATCTCATCTTAAATTTTAGAACGAACACAACGCAAGAATATCAAATTCTTAATCTTTTTGGACAAAAATTTACACTGAAACAAACATGTTTGGAAAGTGGGTGAGTGAATAAAACATTGTGTAACTCACATACCTCGTAGGATCGAATCCTTGGTGAAATTCGCAGTCAATTCCTTAAGAAATCGATGAATCTAGATCTTTTGTTCTCATTTCTCCTCTTGAGTTCTTTTCTCTAAAGCCTTAGAATGATTATTTAATTGTGTAAAATTAACCAATTCAGTTTAGACCCTAATTAATTCAGTAAAATTGAATTAAACAAATTGGGTACATAAAAAACTAAGATACCCATTTAAAATCCGGTTTTGAATTTCCTTATGTAGACAATCCAACTTCAAATGAACATATCTTCCTCATACAGACTCAAAAATGAGCAAAATCAGTAAAGTTGGAAGGATAATTTAAAGATATTTCCTATGGTATCTTGTATCCCACCTAAATCATCCTGTTCTAGGAATTATGATCGTTTGTAGTTGACCTAAATTTCATACTTAGCTTAACTTGTAAAACTTTTCCAAATTTGATTATTTCCAAAAATGTTCTCTTTCAAATTCTAGTTTTTTCTAATAGTGAGGTGTTACCCTATTTTTATGAGCAAACTCAATGAGAGGTAGGTTATAATTCCAATTACCCTTGAACTCAATGACACAAGCCCTCAATATATCTTCCAAAGTATGAAGTCTGCTCTGCTAAACCATCTATCTAAGGATGAAAAATAGTACTCAACTTCACATTCGAAACCAAACCTTCTTGGAAAGACATCTAAAATTATACACTAAATTGTGCAGCTTTATTTGAAATTAATCAAAACTCAAACTTCATGAAGTCTTATTATTTCTTGAATATATAACTTGGCAGAATCCTCTGTTGGATGAGTAGTCTTTACCGGCAAAAAGTGGGTTGATTTGGCCATTCAATCACAAATTACCTAAATGGAATCATGATTCATACTAGACCGCGGAAAGCCAGTAATAAAGTCCACATTGATCATCTCTCACTTCCATTCCATAATTGATACTCTCAAACTTACTTCTCAAATAAGAAGTAAAGCGGTCGTGTCTAGTAAATAACCCAACTAGTGAGGTTGGGATCGTTCCCACGAGGAAAATATTCTAGACTTAACTTCAACCTGTTATTACTATTGTTTGGTCAATGACTTCCTTGGAAAGGAAAAACATAAAAAGGGGTTTCTATTTCTAAATGAGTAAAATTAATTAACAAACTTGACAGATAGACTTAACAACTTTGAATGTTAGATTTTAATCAATTAATCAAAGTAACTAGGGTTTACGTGTTCCCCATAGGTTCATAACTTGATAAATCTAACTATAACAAATATTTCTTAGTATCTTGCATGCAAAGTGATAAGTTATGTATTTCTAAATTCTTGGTCCGGCATCTAGAAAATCTCACTCCGCACCTTGATCCGGCTACGTGTGTTTCTATCCTAACCCTTATCCTTACCTCATATTAAGCATCGTATTCGATATTTGACGAAGTTATTACCGTGTACCAATCAATACTAGCCTATTAGATAGTATACACTAAATCTATGTTAATAATTCTTTTCCTATTACCTACCTCCTTGGTCCGGCAAGTAGCATTAAGGTGAGTTCTAACGTTGGACATCCGTTAAAAAGATTTCTAAGAGAAAGAATTATTAATACATGTAAGACACTATTCTAGAATTTTTATTTTAGTTAGGGTTTATCTCATTATTTGCCTATAGTTCCCACAACCGTAGTTATGGAGTTTAGTTACTCATGGCCATAAACACAATATTCAAATATATTAAATAAGAGTTCATGCACTTACTTCAATGAGAAAGAGTAAAATCCAAAAGTTGGCTTGATTAATCACCAATATTCACTTGCAAGAATCTCAAAGTAATCAATAATCTTAAAAAAAAGTTCAATGATTATCAAGAATCTCACAATACAATGTTGACCAATAAGGAATTTTACAATCTAAGAGTCTACCTATCTGGTTTTTACTCTAATAAAGTCCAACCTAAAAAATGAGACGGATCGCCGTGGTCACGACGGACCGTCGTGGACTCCGTCGTCCCATACTTATGCAATTTCTTCTGCTGCTCTCTTCACCACCCTCGACGGCAAGTATGACGGACCTTCGTAGGCACAACGGTCCGTCGAGGGTCTTCGTTCCAAAACACTTCAAGTCTTAGAATCAGGGTACTGGGATTACTTCACTAAACTTCATGACGAACCTGCAGGACGGACCGTCATAGCCACGACGGACCTTCACAAGCTTCGTAACTCCACACTTGGTCACACTTCCCCATCATCCTTCAGCAGCTTTACTACGCTGCCACCTACGGACCGTCACAAGCACGACGGACCGTCATAAGCTCCGTAGGTGGTCTCTTCTGCATTTCTTTGCTCAAAGTCTCCGCATTCAGCTTCAGATAGATTTCCTGCAAAATAAAAAGAAACTTGTATAAAAATTAGCATAAAAAGGCTTTTGGACACACTAAACTTAAGGAAAAAGTATTAATAATACCGTAAAACCACGGTATATCAGTAATCTCAATATTATGAGTTATACGATAGGGCCTTTGGTGCTCTACTTTAACTTGTTAACAATTTGAGCACTTAGCAACAAACTGTGCAAAGCCTTTCTTCATATTATTCCACCAATATACTTCTCTCAAGTCATGATCATCTTGGTGGAATTAAGATGGATAGAATATCTGGAGATATGATCTTCCGCCGTGATACTCTCTTGAATTTCATCCACCTTTGGTTCACATAAACTACCTTGAAACATCAATACACCATCTCCTCCTTATTCGAAAGCCATTACTTTTTTCTTATGAACATTTGCCTTCAACTCAAGCAAAATAGGATCTTGGTATTTTTTTCGTTCATCACAACTACTTAATCTTTGATGGAATACATAAATCAAACTCCTAATCGTGCAAATTTGTGCACATCTTTCGTGTCTCTCTTTTCATATTCAACATGGGACGTACTACCCATGGATATTCTACTCAAAGAATCGCAAAAACATTAGCCTTATGTAGGTAATATAGATACTCGTGTAATAAATCAATGAGTAACTCCAACCGCCTCCTCTGAGATTAAGCTCTTTTTAACTAAACACATACTTCAGGCTCTTGTGATCGGTAAACACATCTACACGAATACCATAAAGTAGTGATGCCATAATTACAAGGTGAATACTACAGCAGCTGACTATATATCATGAGTTGGGTAATTCTTCTTGTGAACTGTCAGTTATCTGGAGTCTTAAGTGATAAATTTACCATTATTCATCAACACACAACCCAATCCAACTCTGGACGCATCACGATTTACCACAAAACCTTCTAAACCTTCTAGTATTGATCGTTAACCACTTTTTCAATTCCTGAAAGCTCTTCTCAGAAGTTTCAGACCATTGAATCATAACTATTTTTCGAGCCAAATCAGTTAATGGGGATGAAACCGATGAAAGTCCCTCGATGAACCATCTATAATATCCAACCCCAGGAAATTCCTATATAAGTTTGAGATGTGGGTCTAGGAAAATTACGCACTACCTTCACTTTCTAAGTATTAATCGAAACCCATCACCCGAAACAATATGGCCTAAAAGTTCCACGAACTCTATTAAAAATTCACACTTAAAGAATTTAACAAAAAACTTTTTATCCTTTAGAGTTTTCAGAACTATTCTGAGATGGATAGCATTAACTTCCTCATTCCTCAAATAGATTACAATGTCATCAATGAATATGATAAAAAAAATAAATAAATAAGACTTGAATACTCTATTCATAAGGGTCATGAATGATGCAGAAGCATAAGTCAAACCAAACAACATGACCAGAAAGTCATACGAGACCATTACAGCTCTAAAATGTTTTCATAGGAATGTCACTTTCTCTTACTCTCAGATGATGATATCCAGATCTGAGGTCTATGTTACAAAAACAGGTGGCACCCTGAAGTTGATCGAAGCCATCATCAATTCTCATAAGAGGATACTTATTATTGATACTAAGCTTGTTTAACTAACAGTAATGTATACATGTTTTAAGAGAATCATCCTTCTTCATGATAAATAAGAATGGAGCTCTCCAAGGTTAGACACTTGATCAAATAAAACCCTGCTCAAGGACATCTTTCAACCGCTCTTCCGACTCTGCTGGTGCTAGTCTATATGGAGAATAAAGATAGGATGAGTATCTAGAAGAATATATATACTGAATTATGTTTCTCTCTCATGAGATACTCTAGGAAGATCATCCAAAAATACTTCTTGAAACTCTTTTTACTACTTAAACTAACTAAATAGGTAGTGTCTGAACACTAGAGTCATTAACTCTCACTAATTGCTTTTGATTTGGGTCTAAGCTAAACATAGAATAACATGAGTGATTATAGGCTTTAAAACATACAAATTATTTATATATAATTGATAGATTCGGAAGGTTCGAAAGCATTGAGGAAAGGAAAAGTATTGGAGCTTGCTTGAATTCGATTCTTCGGTGGAGGAAGGTTATGGTTTATGCTATTTGATAGTAAACTCTTAATAGTGATTGTTATGCCTTGAATGATATTGTGAAGTTCTCTATGTACTTGACTGTGTGATTGTGTTATTTGGTTGTGTGGTTTGTGATTGGTCTGAAATCCTGAGACCGTAGAATTCATATTCTCTTACCCTCTCTATCGAAGTGATGCCCTGAATAAAGAAGGCTTGATGAAAATAATATAACAATGAAATAAAAGCGGTGATAATAAAGGATAAATTAATAGTATAATTTGATCGGAGTGTCACGTTCCGACGCGGTATTCTTGGATCGGAGTGTCACGTTCGGACACGGTATTCTTGGATCGGAGTGTCACGTTCCGACACGGTATTCTTGGATCAGAGTGTCACGTTCTGACACGGTATTTTTGGATCGGAGTGTCACGTTCCGACACGATAATATTAAAGGAAAAATATGTTGAATTAATGGAAGATATTCAATCTCAAAGAACTCAACTCCCAAACTGGTTTTGTTTGGAGGCATGAGTCCTCATGTGTGATCTTCATATCGTTGACTTAATACGTGCTTACTTTATTGTTATTGACACTTGTTCATGTTGTTTTTTGCTTATCACATGTTAAGTGCTATAGTTGAGTTCATACTATTATTCTTTGTATATTAGTTACTATTTTGGGTTGACCGATGATACTTACTCAGTACACGTTGCCTCGTACTGAGCCCTACTTGTTTTCTTCTTTGTTTTCATTTTTTGAAATGCAGCGAGTGTACCTATGACTTCTGATTTCCCTCAACTCTAGCTAGCCTCCCGCATATCAAGTTTCAGGGTAAGCTATCCATTAAAGCTCGTGTTGAATTCTCTCGGTCATGACATGATGTCCTATACTTTCGGATACATACCACCTTATTCTTTTATTTTAGTATATTAGATATTCTTAGACTTAGTATTGGAGATTAGATTTCCTTGATGTAATGACTATCAGATTTTGGAATGATAAGTATTAAACTTTAGAAACTTATTTAAATTGGTTGCTTAGTATCTTTTGGAGCTTCCACATTATTTATATTATTATAGTTACACTGTTGGTACATGTTGGGGTTTAGATGTGTTGGTTCGCCTACCTAAGGAGGTAAGTGTGGGTGCCACTCACGAATCATTTTGGGTCGTGACATATTATTAGTCTATAATAATAATAATAATAATAATAATAATAATAATAATAATAATAATAATAATAATAATAAAAATAATAATAATAATAATATTTATTATTATTCTTATTTTTAGTGTTGTTATTATTATATTATTATTATTATTATTATTATTATTATTATTATTATTATCATAATCATCATCATCATCATCATCATCATCATCATCATCATTATTATTATTATTATATTATTATTATTATTATAATAAGTATTAATATTATTATTATCATCATTATGATTATGTCGTTATTATTATTATTATAATATAATAATAATAATAATAATAATGATTATTATTATCATCATTATGATTATTGTCATTATTATTATTATTATTATTATTATTATTAATAATAATAATAATAATAATAATGATATTATTATTATTATTATTATTCTTATTAAAATTATTATTATTATTATTATTATAATAATAAAAATTATTATTATTATTATTATTATTATTACTATTATTACTATTACTATTACTACTATTATTACTATAATTACTTTTATTACTATTATTATTATTATTATTATTATTATTATTACTATTATCATTATCCAACACCATTTTATTATTATCACCCTGTCTCCGATAGAAGTAATTCTTTAGTGACTCATCATCTCTGCGGTGATGGGGTACGCTTCTAAAAACGAGGTGAATCTATCCCAAGAACTACTAACTGACTCTCGTGGTAGTGCCACAAAGTTTTTCACTCTGTCTTTGTGGTTTAGTTTCATGGAGACTGGGTAGTAGCGTGCTAAGAAAACGTCCCTTAGTTGGTTCCAAGTGAAAATTGAGTTTAAGGGAGATTAGTGTACCAAATAGCTGCCTCTCCCATCAGTGAGAGAGGAAACACTCTTATCCCTATTACATCCAAGTCCAAGATAGGCCTCCCTACACAACTTATACACAGTGTCCTTACCTTAGCTATATGGTCATGTGGATCCTCAAAATGTAGCCTTGAAAACAAACTTCTGGTAGTCAGCATTTGCATCAGGCTACTAGTTATCACAAAGGTGTGGCCAGGTGGTAAAGGGGGTAAGACAAGCGGCCCATCGGGGTCTGCTATATTGTCATAGCCTCTGTAGTATTCTTGGGGACGTGGAGCGGGATTGTGTCCCCTCTGTTGGTTTTCACACGGAGCATCGGGTAACAACTGACCGTGAACATCAACCGGAGCTGGGATATTCTAGTTTGGATCATCATCATTAATTCCCAAGTTTCAATTCATGTTGCGTAGTGTACGCTCTAATTCGTGATAGTAGGGAAACAAAGGTTCTCTTCCTCTCCGTGTATTTGGCATACAAGGAAGACGATTCTGCAAGAATCAAAAACAACAACACAAAGGAAAATCAAGAAAATATCAACTAAACTATAGTAGTAAGTTTAAGTCAATCTAAAAGCTACTTTCCCTGGCAGCGGAGCCAAAATTTGATAAGCTCAAACTTACTTCTCAAATAAGAAGTAAAGCGGCCGTGTCAAGTAAATAATCCAATTAATGAGGTTAGGATCGTTCCCACGAGGAAAATAATTTTGACTTAACTTCAATCTATTATTATTATTGTTCAGTCAATTATTTCCTTGGAAAGCAAAAATGATAAAAGGGGGGTTTTCTATTTCTAAATAAATGAAAATAACTAGCGAAATTAAAGGAGACAACTAACAACTTCAAATGTTGGAGTTTAATCAATTAATAAAAGTAACTAGGGTTTACGTGTTCCCCACAGGTTCATAACTTGATAATTCTAACTATAACAATTCTTTCCTAGTATCTTGCATGCAAAGTGATAAGTTATGTATTTCTAAATCCTTGGTCCGGCATCTAGAAAATTTCACTCCGCACCTTGGTCCGGCTACGTGTGTTGTTATACTAACCCTTACCTTTACCTCATATTAAGCATCGTATTCGATATTTGACTAAGTTATTAACTCGTACCAATCAATACTAGCCTATTAGATAGTATACACTAAATCTATGTTGATAATTCTTTTCCTATTATCTACCTCCTTGGTCCGGCAAGTAGCATTAAGGCGAGTTCTAACGTTGGCCATCCGTTAAAAAGACTTCTAAGTGAAAGAATTATCAATACATGCAAGACACTATTCTAGAATTGTTATTTTAGTTAGGTTTTACCTCATTATTCACCTATGGTTCCCACAACCCTAGTTATGGAGTTTAGTTACCCATAGTCATAATCACAATATTCAAATATGTAATATAAGAATTCATGCACTTACTTCAATGAGAAAGAATAAAATCCAAAAGTTCACTTGATTAATATGCAAAAGTCACCAACAATCAATTAGAAGAGTCTAATAATATTCAAGAGTTTAACAAAGAGTCTAAAAATAATCAAGAGTCTACAGAATAGTCTCAAATAATCAAGAGTCTAACCCCAAAAATGAAGTTTTTCGAACTATTTATAAAAAAATGAAACCTAATTAAATAAGGACTCTATTTGCTGGAAATCTGTCAGAACGCAGCTGCTTCGACGGACCTCGCGACTGATCGTCGTGGTCACGATGGGCTGTCATGGATTTCGTCGTCCCATACTTGTGAAATTTCTTCTTCTTCTCTCTTCATTACCCTGGATGGCAGGTATGATGGATCGTCACAGGCACAACGGTCGGTCGAGGGTCTCCGTTCTAAAAAACTTGAACTCTTGGAATTTGGGTACTAGACTACTTCTTGAATCTTCATGACGAACCAGCAGGACGGACCGTCATGGCTACGACGGTCCATCACGCACTCCGTAACCCCACACTTGGTCAGAATTCCCCATCTTCTTTCAGAAGCTGCACTACGATGCCACCTACGGAGCATCACAAGCACGATGAACCGTCACAAGCTCCGTAGGTGGTACTTTTATGTATTTCATACTCAAAAACCTCCGCATTCATCTTTTAGACAAATTTCCTGCAAATAAATAGAAACTTACATAAAAATTAGCACAAAAAGGCTTTTGGACACACTAAACTTAAGGAAAAAGTATTAAAAATACCATGAAACCACGGTATATCAACACCCTCAACTTAAATTCGTTGTTTGTCCTCAAGTGACACACTATGACTCAATACAAAATTATTCTACAATAGTATCCATGTTTTATCTTTCACAATCATTTGGCTATCAATCCCGATAAGTCTCATCATGTTTATGCATGCTATCACTATTAGGCTTGAATTTTGTGGAATCAGACCATGACACAGACTCACCATGCACTAACACCTATCCTTTTTAATTTCTCACCGAGGTGCTAATATTTTCGGTATTACAACTAATGTCCTCACTTCAAAACAAAATCCTCATTTTTCACACAATGATTTAAGTTTTGAGTATAAGGATTACTTTTCAACACTAACTCTCAGAACAAATTCACACTCATTCATACATATTGCAATAAGCTTGCCCTTATTTTCATTGTTTTAAGTTCGCTATAAAACTCTTAGGATCACGATAGGAACTTTCTAAGCTTGTAACATAGGCTTAGGGCCAGATAGGGTATATTTAGGTATACATTAGTGAATTTTTTACCTCCTTGACATATCGGCTAAATATACAACTTTTTATCGTTTTATTTTCCCAAGTTTCTCATATTCTTTCACCTTGCTATTTTCTCTTCTTTCTTCATTTGTGTAAGTGACTCTCTTCTTTTCTTTCTTGTATTTCTTGTATTATTATTTTTTTTACTTGATTCACATTACTTTTATTCTTTTTCTCTCTTTGTTATTTCAACCCCACTTTCCAGAGCATTTCTCACAATAGCCACCCTCAACTCATGGCTTTGCCATTAGTGATAGTACACAATACCCAAAGTTGGGTCAGGGCCATAAAAAGGGTTGTTTACCGAATTAGCCACCCTAAACTATGCTTTTGGCATAAGATGAGGTGCACATGCCCAAGGAGGGACCAGGGCCAACACATTGTTTTCAGAAAAGATCAGTTGGGGTGAAAAAGAAAGGTCTAGTTTAAGCTCAAATCATTTGGATCAAAGAAGGATTAATTTCATTTGGTTTTCTTTTATTTAGGCTCAAAATGGGATACATTGAATAAGGGCCTATGATCCTTTCCTAATTGTCTATTACAACTTACTTTTAGCAGGACTAACCAGACAAGTTCTAGCTCAGTACAAATAGCGGACTATTCAAATCTTCCTCACACTCACTTGACATCTCATTACTTTACCAGATTATCAGACACCTAGTTCGAATTTTAGACTTAGGGTCATGCAGTGGTGTAACACTATGTCATGGTTAGAGCCATACATTTATCCATTACTATGCCTAATCATGCATCATTTTCATTTTATCAGGATATCATTTTAGACATCATGCTTCAGTATTAAACTATGTTCACATGATATAAACATGCCGGCTCAACAGAAAAAATAATCAGTCTTTTGGAAAAAAGAACACAGGAAAGAAAACCTCAAAAGAGGATAGTGAATTGGGCTACTCAGACTTCACCCTAGCACTCAGTTTCCATTTACCCTTCCCCCAACAAAAAGACATGCAATTGTCCCCAATGCATAAAAAAATTGAAATAGAACAGTGGAGGTGAAGCAAACCTGGGGCGCAAAGCACCGACGATTAGCAAGTTCGTGGGTCCGGTTCCCCGAAACCCACTACCTATTTAATATGGACACACTCAGTAGTGTCCACAGTATCAACAACACTATCAGCAGTGCCTCCATCTATCTCCACATTTCTGGAGCTAGATGCCCCAGCAGCTAACTCTACTGCCCTCATTTGACGCGCCTCCCATTAGCAAGCAAGGCTCTCCTCACAACCTCCATCTAACAGCGCTCCTTATTCCATGCTCGAGCCTCATCGTCCTCCCGAACCCTACACCTCTTTGCATGCTCTCGAGGGGGAGGTGGTGGAATCTCAGAAGTGGCGAATAAGGCTTCCATCACTATGTCTTCAGCAGGCTATGCAGAAGGATCGTCAGAGTCAAGCACCCTAGCCTCTAAGATCATATCGATGTCTGCGCGAAGACTGTCGACCACATCTTGAAGGGTTGACACATCCATCTGAGTGGTTGGTCGGGCTAACACTAGTAAATCAAAAGCGTCCAAGCGCTGATGAACCTCAGCGATCTTCCGCTCTGTGTGCTGGACCATTCTCCGCTCCAAGCGCTCTTTTGCCTCAGCAATAGACCTCTGCATCCAAGGCTTGAAGTGATGTAGAAGTGTAACCATAAGTGCCTCTAATATCTGGACCCTAGTAAGCGGGACCAGAGCGGGGAAAGAGGCTGGGAGAGTAGAGCTCGGGGCAGTACTGCTACCCGGGATAGACTCGATAGGGGTAGTGTCAGTGTAAGCCGTCTGCATAGCCGTGTGGGCCTGTGCTACCGTATCAGCTTGATTGTAACCAAGTTCAGGAAACTCCAAACGGGGCTCTATGCGTGGATCCAACTCATTGGCCTCATCCCTGATGAGGATGATATCAACAGTGCCTAGCGGGGTGTTGAGCTGATCAACATGCCATATAGGCACACCTGCGGACCTGCATAGATAAAATATCATGCACGGGAAAGGTAAGTAGTTGTGACCTTAAAAGCCCTCTCGTTCATGACTGCCTGTAGAAGCCAAGCAAAATCCACCTTAAACCCGACTATCATCACCGCTATCAGTACTGCTCGATCTCATATGACTATTATCAACGGCTGTGGGGGAAAGGCAGTGGTGGACAATCAACCACAAAAACTTTTCCGTGAAGGTCAGGTTAGCCTTCTTGTTGGCTTTCTTCGTCTCGGTCACCCAGTCAGCACCCTCTCCATTAACAGAAAAATGCAGGGCCATCCACCTCTTGGTTGTCTCTCTCAGCGATGGCTCATGCAGGAATTGGCAATATTTGACAATTTGCCACCAATAGTCAAACTCGGCGGTGAGAGGGGTCCGGTTGGCACCAACACCCTCACCGTATAATACCGACGGATAGGAGACAAGGAGATATCAACCTGAATGCCACGTACTCAGACATACTCTGGTGGGGACTGTTTGGCGGGAGAAGCCCGCCTATAAATCTGTGATCTGCGAGTAGCTACGTAGGAGGCGTAGAACTCTCGAACCAACTCTTCACTATAACATCCTAACGAATGGGCTGTCCACTCCAGTCGATTTCTGGTGAAGAGAAATTATGGATCTCTGGCATATTCGGTAGACTTTCTGTAAGGACCCGCTGCTCCACGCTCTAATGTAAGTGTACGTGTGATGACTCCTTTGTCATTCGGGAACTTCACGTTAAAATAGACTTGATATTGCCCGTCAACACCCCACCAGTTGGGCTGGTCGGTAACTAGGGTGAGAGCACGAGTTGGTGAACCGGGTGTGGATTCTGGAACTGTCAGCCTCATCATACGAGGCAGACTGTGCAGCAGTGGCGGATGTAGGGACCTCAGTAGATTCAGAGGCTTCCTTCGACCATGAAACTCCTAAGGATCCAGACGCTCCTTCTTTATTATTAGTTTACCCAGAAGGTGTGCCGGTCAATGTGCGTTCCTTATCAGACTGGGAGGTAATGACTACGCCAGGCACCACTTTTTTAGGTGTGGCTCTGGCAGCACGTGCAGCTCAGGATGGGGTGGAAATGCCTAGGGGAACGATTCTGGGTTACGCACATCATCAGAGCCAATGACCAGGCGGGAAGACGGGGCGACAGACTTTGATCGCCCGCATGTGTAGACTTGATCTTGTTTTTGTGCCATAATAGATAGTACATGTAAAGAATCATTATTAGTACTAGAAGGAGCAAACAAGACAAGCAAAATGAAACAAAATAAATAAAAGATTTAAGATGTAATGACATTTCTATAGTTACAGTGAAACACGACGGACCAGGTGACGACTCATCATGAGTACGACGTAGCGTCATGGGGTCCGTCATGTCCTACTTAAACTATATGTATGTGGAGAACACTGAAGGAAAGTCTCTTACAAGTATGACGGTATATGAAGGACGGACCATTGCGACAATGACGGTCCGTCGTCGATGTCTGTCGTGGGACACTTGAAAAAAAATGGAGACCCTTAGAAAAGGGGTTTTGGACCGTCATGACGGTTATGCAGGACGGATCATCAAGGGTACGACGGACCTTCGTAGAGGTCCGTTGGAGGACACTTAGAAAAAGTGAGAAACCCTTAGGAATAGGGTCGCTGACCGTCATAACAGTTATGCAGGAGTGACCGTCGTGTGAATGATGGTCCGTTGCATGTGTCCGTAGGAGGACACTTAGAAAAAGTGAGAGACCCTTAGGAACAGGGTCTCTTACAACCAGAACGGTTGTGCAGGACGGACCATCATGGGAAAGATGGTTCGTCGCATGTGTCCGTAGGATGACACTTGGAGAAAATTGGTCAGTGGGGTGTTAGGGATGTTGGAACGGACCCAATGACGGTCCGTCATGGGTACGAGGGTCTGTCATTGGGGCCTCATTCTGTCATTCAGTGATAGAACTGGGGATTCCCATACATCCCTTATGACCCAAATGAAATTGTTAGTGTTTTAACCTACATTTATCTAACCCACATACCTAGTAAACTAGCAAAGCTAAATCACCAATTTCTAGAGTGTTAATACGACAATTTGGAGGATTCTCAACCTAGGTCATACAAAATTTGTATTAAAGAATGAACCCATAAAGATGAACTAGGCTAATACTAATTGATAAACAAAAATGCAATGTTAATGGGTAGAATCAGAGACACATACCTGAGAACTTGAGAAAAACAAGCGAGGAAGGTACTTGGTGATCAAGTAAAGAACCACAGTGGCAGACTCTAACTAGTAGATAGTGAATTTTAGGAATTGGGAAATGTTGGAGAATGATCGGTTGTAAGAGAGGGGGGTTATGAACTTCGAAGTTGAAAAGGGAGGGACATGGGAGGAAGAGAGAAGGAATGGGGGTGAAATGAAGGGGGTGGGGTTTTTAAATGTTAAGAATTTTTAAAAACCTTCAGCCGTATCGGCTTGGGTACACTTCATTAATGACGCGACGAGTTCCCGATGACGGTCCGTCGCAACTGAGACGGTCCGTCATTGGTTCCATTGCGTGTTCCCTAATTTTGAAGATAACAGAAAGATGTACCTGGCACGACGGATTCATGCGATGGTCCGTCGCGTTTGTGAAGGTCCGTCGATGTGTCCTTTAGTGATTGTTGCAGAGTGATTTTCTACAGAATTTCCTGGTGATGTGCCTGCAAATTTTAAACTCATTAGTAGAAAATTCAGCGATGCAGTATGCCTAATATAGAGTTTTATTCGTTCACCATTTAACTTAAACCGCACTACCTCCTTGGTATTTAACTGAACTTCTCCATGAGGTAATACTTGGGTATTAAAGTAAAGGCCTGTCCGTTTGGACTTAAGCTTGCCCGGCAGCCAACGCAACCTTGACCTGTCTAAAAGTACCAAATCTCCAACAATAAACTCTTGTTTTTCACTTTTTAGGTTATTTTTCTTCTTCATCTTTTATTTGTAGGATATAGCAGATACCGATTAGAGCTTACCACTTTGCCTCATGGACCTACAAATGTTGAAGGTTGCTTCTTCATTGTTCAACCAAAATTTCATCTGCCCCTTTTCCATATAAAGTAAGGCTTTACCCGTATCAAGGAATGTCCTCCCAAGAATAATAGGCACTTCAAAATCGACTTAACAATCAAGAATAACAAAATCTTTCGGAAATATGAACAACTCCACTTTTACTAGCACATCATGGAGTATCCCTATAGGTCTTTTAACTGTTCGATCAGCCATCAGTAGCCGCATCGCAGTGGGCTTTGGGTCACCCAAACCCAACTTCTTGTAAGTCAAGAGGGGCATGAGTTTTATGCTTTCCCCCAGATCACATAATGCTTTCGCAAAATGTAATGACCGGACTGTACAAGGAATAGTGGACGCACCCGGATTTTCTTTCTTTTGTACGAGAGATCTTGTAGCAATATCACTACAATGCTGCATTCTATCTTCATCCTCAAAAGTGACCGATCTTTTCTTTGTAACAAGATCTTTCATAAACTTGGCATAACCGAGCATTTGTTGTAGAGCTTCTACCAAAGGGACATTGATAGAAAGCTGCTTCAGCATTGTTATAAAACGCCGATATTTACCATCCTTGGTCTTTTTAACTAATCTCTGAGTAAATTGGGGTGGTGGTGTAGGCATGGGAATTACCTTTATAGGGACTTCTGCATCTTTTCCAGTGCTATCTTCTTCTTCACCACTACCGTCTACCACCTTATCATTATCCTTTCTCAACTTTTTCCTCATTAGACGGCATAGGTAGGTCAATGGTTTGCTTACCACCCCGAGTAGTGATTGCCATACAGTGTGCATCATTTTTCAGATTTTACACAGTGTTGATAGGAAGAGTGCCCTGTTGTCGTGTGTTCACAGTCGCAAATAATTGGGCCATTTGCAACTCGATCTGCTTAATCGATAATGCATGTGAATTGAATTTTTGCCCAATACCCACTAAATCACTCCTTAACTCTTTAATGTGCTCATCACTAGCATCGAATATCCTCATCATTTTGTGCAACATATCCTCAACTCGCGCCATACTAACTCCACCATCCCTAGGAGTAACTTCACGATTTTGAGGAGGGACATAAGGCCCATTCCTATCATTTCTGTTACCATAGTTACCCTGTTGAAGTTGTTGTCGCGGTTGTAATTTCCATCTCAGACATAATGACCGTCACAATTATAG
Organism: Solanum habrochaites; assembly: GCA_027704765.1. Classification (NCBI taxonomy): domain Eukaryota; kingdom Viridiplantae; phylum Streptophyta; class Magnoliopsida; order Solanales; family Solanaceae; genus Solanum; species Solanum habrochaites. The sequence goes on from JAKWJA010002491.1 coordinate 42,382,205, forward strand.
TTAACATAGATCCGACCTTGGTTCCTTTGACCTTTGTGCTAATTATCCTGATTTGAGCCTTGGGCACTCGGTCGGAACCCCCCCCCCCCCGTCTGCTCATTTACCGCATAGGAATCCTCCGCATAATAGCATTCATCATTAGGTGGTGGTGGTGTAGATAAGTAGTTAACTACATTTATCTTTTCTGCACCCCAGTGATATGTTTTAATACCAACCCAAGCTCAGTTATTATCTGTGTCATCTCTTCAAGGATCTCATCTGTGGCTGGGTTGTGAGTGGATTGAAATGCGAATATGTTACTCCCAATATCTGAATTCCTAGTACTCCAAGCTTTATTGTTCCGGGAGAATAACTCTAAATTTTCAGCAATCTCAACATAAGGACACTCCCCATAAGAACCACCCACTATAGTATCCCACACCACTTTATTATTATCATCCTGTACCCAATTGAAGTATTCCATCAGTGACTCATCATCTATGCGGTGATTGGGTATGCTTCTGAAAAACGAGGTGAATCTATCCCAAGAACTACTAACTGACTCTCTTGGTAGTGCCAGAAAGTTGTTCACTCTGTCTTTGTGGTTTAGTTTCTTGGAGACCGGGTAGTAGCGTTCTAAGAAAATGTCCTTTAGGTTGTTCCAAGTGAAAATTGAGTTGTAAGGGAGCTCAGTGAACCAAATAGCAGCCTCTCCCGTCAATGAGAGAGGAAACACTCTTATCCCTATTACATCCAAGTCCAAGTCTGGCGTCCCTACACAACTTATACACAGTGTCCTTACCTTAGCTATATGGGCATATGGATCCTCAGAAGGTAGCCCTGAAAACAAACCTCTGGTAGTGAGCATTTGCATCAGGCTACTAGTTACCACAAAGGTGTGGCCTGTTGGTAAAGGGGGCAAGACAAGCGGCCCATCGGAGTCTGCTATATTGTCATAACCTATATAGTATTCTTGGGGACGTGGAGCGGGATTGTATTCCCTCTGTTGGTTTTCACCCGGAGAATCGGGTAACAATTGACCATGAACATCAACCGGAGCTGGGATGTTCTGGTTTGGATCAACATCATTAATTCCCATGTTTTGATTCATGTTGCGTAGTGTACGCTCTAATTCGTGATCGTAAAGAAATAATGGTTCTCTTTCTCTCCGTTTATCTGGCATGCAAAATAACAAAACAAAGTAAAATCAAGAAAATATCAACTAAACTATAGTAGTAAGTTTAAGTTAATCTAAAAGCTACTTTCCCCGGCAGCGGCGCCAAAATTTGATACGCTCAAACTTACTTATCAAAGAAGAAGTAAAGCAGTCATGTCAAGTAAATAACCCAACTAATGAGGTTGGGATCGTTCCCATGAGGAAAATAGTTTAGACTTAACTTCAATATATTATTACTATTGTTCAGTCAATTATTTCCTTGGAAAGCAAAAATGATAAAAGGGGGGTTTTCTATTTCTAAATAAATGAAAATAACTAGCGAAATTAAAGGAGACAACTAACAACATCAAATGTTGGAGTTTGATCAATTAATAAAAGTAACTAGGGTTTACGTGTTCCCCACAGGTTCATAACTTAATAATTCTAACTGTAACAATTCTTTCGTAGTATCTTGCATGCAAAGTGATAAGTTATGTATTTCTAAATCCTTGGTCCGGCATCTAGAAAATTTCACTCCGCACCTTGGTCCGGCTACCTGTGTTGGTATACTAACCCTTACCTTTACCTCATATTAAGCATCGTATTCGATATTTGACTAAGTTATTACCTCGTACCAATCAATACTAGCCTATTAGATAGTATACACTAAATCTATGTTGATAATTCTTTTCCTATTATCTTCCTCCTTGGTCCGGCAAGTAGCATTAAGGCGAGTTCTAACGTTGGCCATCCATTAAAAAGACTTCTAAGCGAAAGAATTATCAATACATGCAAGACACTATTCTACAATTGTTATTTTAGTGGGTTTTACCTCATTATTCACCTATGGTTCCCACAACCCTAGTTATGGAGTTTAGTTACCCATCGTAATAATCACAATATTCAAATATGTAATATAAGAATTCATGCACTTACTTGAATGAGAAAGAATAAAATCTAAAAGTTCACTTGATTAATCAGCAAAAGTCACCAACAATCAATTACAAGAGTCTAAAATTATTCAAGAGTCTAACAAAGATTCTAAAAATAATCAAGAGTCTTACAAAGAATCTCAAAATAATCAAGAGTCTAACCCCAAAAACGAGGTTTTTTGAACTATTTATTAAAAAATAAGAACCTAATTTAATAAGGACTCTATTTGCTGGAAATCTGTCTGAACGTAGCTGCTACGATGGACCTCGCGACGGATCATCGTGGTCACAACGGACCATCATAGATTTGGTCGTCCCATACTTGTGCAATTTCTTCTTCTGCTCTCTTCATTACCTTCGACGGCAGGTATGACAGATAGTCACAGGCACAACGGTCCGTCGAGGGTCTCTGTTCTAAAACAATTGAAATCTTGGAATTCAGGTATTGGGACTACTACTCTGATCTTTATGACGAACCAGTAGGACGGACCGTCATGTCTACGACGGTCCGTCACGCACTCCGTAACCCCACACTTGGTCAAATTTCCACATCTTCCTTCAGCATCTGCACTACGATGTCACCTACGGACAGTCACGAGGACGACGAACCGTCACAAGCTCCGTAGGTGGTACTTTTCTGCATTTGTTTCTCAAAAACCTTCGCATTCATCTCTTAGACAGATTTCCTACAAATAAAGAGAAACTTACATAAAAATTTACACAAAAAGGCTTTTGGACACACTAAACTTAAGAAAAAAGTATTAAAAATACCGCGAAACCGCGGTATATGAGAAGTCCATAAGCCCACATAGTCTAGAAAATAAGGAAAGAGATCATAAATAATGCCTAACTTCATTAAACATAGCATTCATGGGCAATCATTATCATATATAGCATTATAGACCAATAACATGTTCATAAGTTAAACTAACATCATATAGGATCATCAACAAATAAAGCCAACATATTTATATCATTAAAGTCATACAAGTATACGAACATCCTCCTAGAATTTCCCTCAAGGCCAAATATATCAACGCATAGGTAGAGTCCCATACCCCTACCTATGCTAAGGAGGATCCCTTAAGTCATCCTAGATAGAGTTCACATGAATAAATTCATTTTATCTTCGGAACAATTGTCTTAACCGACATAGACTATGTGAGCTAAACATGGAATCTAGTGTCATGAAACCCTTAACCGAAAGAAGATGGTCTACTTGCAAAGGTAGGATCAAACCATGAACATAGAATTCTAGGTGGATCCACTATCTAGTCTTCCTATGGAGTCAACATAGTTAAGGAACTCAGAGATATGCGTTGAGACCTCTACATGCCTATTAGTAATTAGAGCCTTCAACTTATGAGAATATTTGGTGAATCTCCCTTTTCTGGGAGTCAACACCTCTAATTGTCAAGTCCACTCGGTTCTAAGCTTAAGTTCCTTTTGAAATGCCATTAAGTCCTTCTTTAACAATCATAGCTTAATTTAGGTCATAAGAGAATAACCCCTTGAATAACATATCATTTATCTCATTAATCTTAAGATGAGAACTTCCTTTCATCACACAACCATCATTAGTGAGATAAACATATCGTCATCTTATCATCTAAGTCGCACAAGATAAATCATCTTCAAACTTTCATTAAGATAGCCTCAACGTTATCTTAAAGTTAACATAATCATATCATGCCATTATCATTATAATTGAAGTAAAGAGTTGAGTATCACAATGTTTTACCAAATAGACTCCATAGCCTTCACCAAGAATTTCAGCCTCAATTCAACACAATCATCCAATACCTCACTCATCATTATCATCATAATATAATGAATTAAGCAATAACACAACCAATTCTAACAACCCTAATCATCTACAAGTCCAATTGTAACTAGGGTTAGGGTGAAGTGTCCAATTGCTCACAAACTAAGACAATGATCAAGAAATACAACAATCAACCCATAACCAATCATATTATATCATTAATAATCAAAGGAAAAAAATAACAATTCAATTTGAAAGATCAATTTAGGAATAAGAAGGAAACCCATGTTTTTGACAACTTTTGTAATCAATTTGAAAGAGCCTCTTTGGTGAAGAGATCCCAAGAATGACGAGTTCCACGCTTTAACAATCCCGAAAATTAATGGAGATAAAGATTAATTCTTGCAGCTCTAATTCCCTTGAACCTTTTCTTTAATGGTGTTCTTGGGGAGAAAGAGAGAAAGTAGAGAGATTTGAGTTTCGGAATTGTGGGGTGTTTGGTTAGTTTAATTAAGTCTATAACTTATATAGTACCTTAAATAACTTAATTAGACACCCCTTAAGCCTTAAACAAAAAACTAACTAATTAATTGATTTAACTTAAAACTAAGTAGTCATAACAAGCCAGCACCTATGAGACCTCGACCTACAGTCCGTAAGTCCAACGACGACACCGTCCTATACAAGCATCGTTTGCGAAAGAGACTGGATTTTTGGGAGAATTTTTGGAAATTCTATGATTTGAACGATGGAGCCATCGACGGAGCGTTGATCGATCGATTGCTTGTCCATGCACATTGTCCAAAATTGCAGATTTTGTCAAATGCAAGGGTCCTCTCCAAGGACCGTTAGGCTGGTCCTTGGGGAGTCATACCTGGATGTTTCGACCCTAAACACACTGTAACACATATTTAAGACCCTTATACCAATTTAATTAAATTTTGACTCTTAAAACACTATGAAACATGACAAGTCACACTAGTGTAAATTTCATAATTCACCGGATGCCATTGATGTTTCTTGACGTCTTGATTCTAAGACTTCCTAAATGTTTCAAATACATTATATTAGGCCTTAAAACAATGTTCTAACTAGTTTCTCTTCATATGAGGATATAGATCAGGTCTTGGATTTCCATAGTGTTAAAATAATACTAAGATGGATGTTGGGACAAACCTCACAACATTCTATAACATAAAGACTGATAAGCGAATAAATGTGTCCTCTATAATGTAAGGAGTCTCACCACTAACTCCAAGTGCCCAGCTGGATCAACCATGCGCAAGATGATGATTATCCTGGTTACCTACGTCTGCATCATAAGACAATGTAGGCCAACTAGCATCAGTACATTGATTGTACGAAAATGCGAGTTATATTGCTAAAACAACTTAAGCTTGAAAAAGAGTAAGAACGAAAGCCTAGCTTGGATTTTCTCAACTCATGAATAACTTGACTTAATATAAAACAATACCACATGTGCGATATATACAAGCTAATAAAACAATGAAAACACTTAGTTCGTACAAAAATGCAAGATCAAACTCAACTTTACTTATATATGAAGTAATATAGTTTCCGTGGGAGATTCTTCAACCAACAACCATCATTATGATCTTAAGTGATGGTACAACGTCTTAACTCACCTTGTAAGAGGATTTTCCTATACCTTTCCGTCAGTATACAAGCTGAACTACTAAGTGGATCCACTAGTCTATGCTAAAAATCTCTAAGGAATCATCTAAAAGTGACCATTTTTTTTGTCTATTTTGGCTACATGGTTTATGGGGGCATGATTTAATATGAATTCCCGCCCCATATGGTTCTGAATAATACACCCAAAAATACGTATCTCATATGTTTTTAAAACAACTTCTTCTTTAGCCTGAGGTTATTGCTCAAACTTCGCTTTAAAAGCTCTCTTGGAAATCATAGTTTCTTCTTTACTAAAACTATTCGAAGGCTCTGTTTGTAGTCTCAACATGCTTTCTTGATCAAACTATCAAAACATTTTTGATTCTTAGGAAGCGAGTAGTTCTCTTATAAACTTTAGAGAAATGAACTCAACTCTTTACACTTTGCTTAACTTGCAACTTAACTCTTACGGAATACTTAGTTCCCTTATAACTTTTAAGAAATGAACTCAATTCTTAATTCTTTGCTTAACTTGCAAATTATGTCTTAAAACAAGGTTAAAATTTTTGTTAAGACTCTTGAAAACTCTAAGAATTTTCTTTGACTTACTTCTTAACTTTTGGACTTGAATCTTAACTTCTTTGACTTTCATCTTAACTTCCCTTGAATTCGATTATGGATTCAAGATTCATGATATGATATTTATGGACAATTTCATGATGGTTAGATGTACCATATAGTGTTATAATCAACTAGGAAAAATAGGCACGTAACTTAGAAACTAGCTCGAAAAGATGGGGGAAGAATGTTGTGAACTTTCATCATTGGCGCTTTAAGAGGCGTGGGGCGCAGTCCCCGAACTTCAAAGTCCATGTTGGGGCGCTCTGGATTCCGCGACACCCATATAGCTATGGACATACATTGTCCTATGGTGCTATAGGAGGCGCGACGCCCCAACCCCTATATGAAAATCTTCTCAACTTTTTGTCACAACGGTGGAGCAACCCATAGAATCAACATAGCGTACTTGACCTCTTGGAGGTCTCGTACAAGCCCTTAGACATCTTTGATTGTATCTATATAAAAAGTAGCACGAAATTAATTTTTTTTCAGAAAAACATAATGCAGAAGTCATTTCATAAAACAAAAGTCTTTCTATCTTATGTCTAAAAAACAATCTATGACAACATCAGTACAAATGTCTTGGGACACGACCCTTAAAAGTCTAGAACATAAAAGACATTATAGAGGTGTTGTCCTTAGATTGTATGAGGACTCACCAATCTTCACTTCATGAAAGCCTTTGAAACTCTACCATAAAATTAACTCAATCTTCTCAAGATATCAAATTTGGATTAGAATGTAGGAAAAATATGCGTTAGTACGAAATTTACAAAGTATGGAAACTATAATACCTAATATATGATATCTCAAAAGGTTACTCAACAATTAACATAATCATAAGAGATAAATATCATAAATATGACATGAATATCATAAGCATACTAAAGCATCATAAAGCATAGAAGAGTTCATACATACATTATTGTCTTTCATACTCAAATGAAGTTCTTCAAAAGCCACCTCCAAGTATACTTGTGCAAGGCTAAGGTAGCATACCATACTACTACCAAAGTTAGGTACATCTCTTTAATCATTCTTTATCACAATCTACCCTCCTAATTAAGACATAAGTTCATCATAACATATGAGCACTATGCCCCTAGGCCACCTCAAAGCACACTTGTGCGATGCATGTGAGACATCCCATTCTAGCTCACACACTAAGCATATCTTGAAGTCACCATATTACTTTTCACTTTTAGTGTAGGAGTCTCTAGTATACCTATTTCATATTGACAAGGAACTACCATATTCAGTCAATCATGTCACAGAGAGAACCTACAGCAACTATCCAAACAAAGCATATATATAGTAGGGGCCATGTCATAGGTAGCTCTAAGTCATACTTGTGCCATGTACGGATGTTATCCCATACTACCATCCATACTAAGTAATTCTCTAGACTATCCTACTCCAATCTACGTTATCTTGCACTTTTGTCTATTAATCTTAATATGCCAACATAATAGACCTACTACCATGGAAAGCATATGATCATACAATCCAAGCTAACACAAGAAGGAAACAATGGTCACAACCTAACCACCATCCAACCAATCATGTAGGTGGAAGCTAATCCATAGAGAATCATGAATCCTTAATGCTAACCTACCATGAGAAACTTATCTCAAGATATTCCGTGAAATGCACCTTGAATTCAAATCAAGCTACCATGACATGGTTTTGACCCAGCCAAATCAAGCTAACATGACCAAGCATCCTTACAACACAAGATCAAGCTAAACATGGGAGAGCTTGCGTCCTTCATTCCAAGCTACCATGAGTATTTAAACTCAAGCCTCCATGAGATTCACCATCTTAAGCTACCATGAGTATATCAAATCAAGCTTCCTTAGGATTCACAATCTCAAGCTACCATGAGTATTTCAACTCAAGCCTCCTTGAGATTCACCATCTCATGCTATCATGAGATCTACCGTCCCAAGTTTCCATGAGATCTACCATGTGAAGCTATCACACCTTGGCCTTATCTTACCAAGTAACTTATACAAGAAAAGACTATTCAATTAAACTTCAAGCTATACTTAGCCTATCATGCCTTGATTCATTTTAGGTTCATAGGTCAACCTAGAATCCCTTTATGTGAGAAAACTTGTCTCCCCTAGCTTTTTCATGTCTATGTGTAAAAGAGTAAGAGAACATTGTAATAATCCCCTCATAAGGACTTCACCCCCAAAGCTCCAAAAATAATGGCATACAAGCCCTATAATCGATTATTACCTTCAATCGGTCATGATCCATGTTAAATTACATGTTATTTCATTCAATTTCATCACTAGAAGGAAAATCTAGTTATACTTGATCACATATTTTCAACTCCAACTTTACAAGTCAAAATCATCCTTAATCAATTAATCCTAGTTCAATCCATATATAGGTGATCCCTTTATGATCAATTAGAATTCAAGACAAATGGAATTAAGAAGATTAACATAGAAACTTCAATCTAGACTCTCATGGCCTAAACCCACCATGATCACCTTGAATATCAAAACATCAATTAATCAAGGAAACCACATGAAAACATCACATAATAATCATATGGACATCATTGAATTGTATCCACTAGATTGGGATCACAATCAAGCCTTAACCACATTGCAATGACAACACTTCCTAGATTGGGGTCCTTTGGATTCACAATTGAGGGATAACTATAAAGAGTCCATGGATGTAATAAAAATGTGATCAACATACCTTAGATTAAATCCTTAAACCATTTGAAACTTTGGTGAATTCCACCCTAAGAGCTGCCTCCAATGTCTCTTCTTCTTCTATGGTGTTCAAAAGAGAATTTTGGAGAGGGAGAAGTTTTGATTAGAAGTATAGAGTCTAAGTTGCTCTTTGTTGTTTAAATATACTAAATATACCCAAAACCACCTAAAATAACCACCCATGAATTTATCTGGACGTTATATGAATTTACCAAACTACCACATCCTTTGACGAGACACCTGCACAAATTGTAGGGTGTCAATTGATGAAATACAACCACGAGGCGTCGACCAGACGACGGGACGTACTGGCAAGACGTTGTTCTGGTCATAGGATGCTCACTTGGGGGATTAATATCCAAAAACTTAGTGTGGATCAAGGACCCCCATCGATAGGGCGTAGGTAGGACGACGGTCGTTGATGGCAGGCATGGTTTGACAATGCCAAGGTAGTGTTTTGCCAGCCTTTGGGTCCTATTCAAGGACCCCTTTGGGTGGTCCTTAGGGAGTCATACCAGGGAGTTTTCACCCTAAGCCCTACCATTTACATTATAAAACACTCCATTATAAATCTAGACTCCAACCAACATTTAAAACCTCATGAAACATACCAAGGCATACTAGCACATGCACACCACTAGTTATCGGACTTCTTCGTCGTTCTTGGACATTTGACCTCCAAACTCTTCCAAACTCCTCAAACTAAATCCTAATGTAATATTCACCATTTTAATACCTTATATGCTCATGAAACACATGTTGGCCTCTATTTGGACCTAATTCATTTTGGAGTCCTCACAATATGCCCCACTTGGGAAAAATTGTTCCTCGAAAGACACCTTCCTAAACAATTATTAAAAGAAAAACTCTAGACTATCAGCCCATAATATATGCATTATTTCTGAATGCACATACCCAAATAATTAAAACTTTCAATTCCAATCTAGAAATGTCTAATGCAACTCAACATGCATGAACTAAACATTCTTACTAAAAAATCAACGAGAAACTAACATCTCCTAGGTATGACATGTTCAACAAACTTAATGGAGCCTATAAAACACATTAACCCAATTATGTCACAACAAAAGACAACTCCACGCAAGTAGGTGACTTTTTAACAAGGTCACTTGGGATTAAAATATATGTATTTCTAACATCAAATTTATCAAAGAAGGTCATAAGAACATGGGAATCTGGAAATTTTAATAAAATCAATAAGGAAGCACATACCGGAGAGGAACATAAGAAGATCATTCTTGATCACCCTTGGATCGAAGAGCATAGAACCTAATCCTCTTTGGAGGAACATAAACCACATCACTAGTAGCAAGTTGATTGCCTTCCCTAACATTAGTCCCTGCCTTAGTAGAATCCATCCTCATGTGTCCACTCTCACCATATCCATAACAACCATCTCTACCGGCCAATCACCTACCTCATTTTCTTACCATAAATGGGGCAAGAGAGTCGTGAATACTGATTTCTCTTCTCTTAAGGTCTATGGTAAGATACCCTCTCATCCTCTTACCTAGGAGCACTAGAATAACATTGTATGGAAAACTTTTGTCGAATCTTAGAACGATCTTGTCCATCAGACCCATCATTATCCATCATACTCATATTTTTCTCATTCTTAAGTTTGGACTCTTCTATTCGTTGAGCAAACACCAACAGTTGGAAGATATTCATATCATCAACAAGCATTTCCATACAAAACTTTTCTTCTACTAGTTCGCACACCCCCATCATGAACTCTTTTATCTAGTCTCTAGGGTTTGCTACAAATCTTGGAGAATAATTAGAAAAAAAAGTGAACTTCAAGGCACAATCCTTATCACTCGAGTTTCCTTGCTTGAGCTTTATTAATTCCTCAAGCTTAGCCTCCCTCAACTCCCTAGTAAAGAACCTAGCAAGAAAAGTAAACTTAAAAGTCTCCACTCTCTGGGACCTGCACTTACCAGCCTAGAATCTTTCCATTGTTCACACAAAACAAGAGCCACATCTTTCAATTGGTAAGTGACTAACTCCGCCTTCTCCTTAGAAGTCAATCCCATAATAGAAAGAGTCTTATAAACCTCATCTATGACCCCATTTGGATTCTCTTCCACCTTGGAGACACTAAATTTTTGAGGGTTCATCCTCAAGAACTCCCTACTCCTTTAGGCACTAATTCCCCCTATAGGGTTTGCCACCACCTCCCTATTGGCTTGGGACGTCTAGGCTTGAGCCAACAAATTCATAGAAGTGCCATACTCCTCTAATGTAACTTTCCCCACTTGTTGATCATTAGGAGATTGAGAAGGGAATTGATTCCTTGGGTCAGAACCTGTTGATCCTCATTGATATCTCCTTCCCTTCTAGCATGAGCCCTAGTGTTAGCCATAACCTGGACAAAATCATAGGCAAACATTAGAAAAAGGCTTACTAAAGCCACACTCTTTGAAACTACTTGAAGAATGAAGAAGTGAAACTTTCCTAAGCATCCTTTAGCCTCCTACTCATAGATTTGTTGCGACTCACACCGATGAATAAGACTCTACTAGATGTGGTTTTAAGACATACTAAGACCATTTCATAAACTAATCCGCTTATAAAAAAATTTCATGAGTGGGGAGCACACCCTAGAAGTAACAGGACGTACTTGACCTCTCGGAGGTCTTGTACAAGATCTTAGACATCTTTCATTGCATATATGTGAAAAGTAGCACGGAATTGAAACTTTTTCTCAAAACATAATGCAAAAGTAATTTCATAAAATGAAAGCCTTTCTATCATCTGTCTGAAAAAAATCATCTATAACAACATGAGTATAAATATCTTTGGACACAACCCATAAAAGTCTAAACAGAGAAAAGAACATAAAAGACAACATAGGGGTGTTGTCCTAGGATACTATGAGGACTCATAAATCTTCACTTCTTTAAAGACTTGGAAACTCTACCCTTCAAAGAAACTCAATCTTATAAAGGCCCTACATTTGGATTAGAATTTAGGCAAAATATGTGTTAGTACGAACTGTATGTATGGAAACTATCATACCAAACGTAAGATATCTTAAACGAATCATCAACAATAGACATAATAATAATATATAAATACCATAAACATAAAATGAATATCATAAGCATAATCAAGCATCATAAAGCATATAAGAGTTCATACTTACATCATTGTCCTTTTTACTCAAATGAAGTACTTCACAAGCCACCTCCAAGTATATTTGTGCAAGGCTAAGGTAGGATCCCAGACTACTGCCAAAACTAAGTACCTCTCTTTGGTCATTCTTGATCATAATATACTCTCATAGTTAGGACTTAAGTTCATCATAACATATGATTACTATGCCCCTAGTCCACCTTAAAGCACACTTGTCCAATGCATGTGACACATCCCATTCTACCTCACACACTAAGCATATCTTGAAGTCGCCCTATTCCCTCTCATTTTAATTTAGAAGTCTCTAGTAGACCTAATTCATATTTAAAAGGAACTACCATCTTAAGTCTATCATGCCATAGAATGAAACGATAGAAACTATCCAAACTAAGCATATATCATGTAGGTGTCATGTCATATGTACCTTCAAGTCATACTTGTGTCATGTAAGGATGTCATCCCATACTACCATACATACTAAGTACTTCTCTAGGCTATCCTACTCCAAGATAACGTATGTTGCACTCTTGTCTATTAATCTTAAAATTCCAAAATAATAGACCTAATACCATAGAAATCGTCTCATCATACAATTCAAGCAAACAAATAAAGGATACAATAGTCCCAACCTAACCACCATGCAACCAATCATATAGATGCAAGATAATCCATAGGGGAACATAAATCCTCAACCCTAAGCTTCCATGAGAGACTTATCTCAACTTATTCAATGAAATGTACATTTCATGCAAACAAAGCTACCATGAAATATATCTTTCATTAAAATCAAACTAACATTAGCAGAGTAGAGGACTTTCCCCTAAAACATCCATGACATGGTTTTGGCCTAACCAAATCAAGCTTACATGAATTAACATCCTTACAACACAAAATCAAGCTAAACACGGGAGATATTGCTTCCTCCACCCCAAGCTACCATGAGATTTATAACCTCAAGCTACCATAAGTATTTCAACTCAAGACTCCATGAGATTCATCATCTGAAGCTACCATGAGTATTTCAAATAAGCCTCGTTGAGATTCACCATCTCTAGCTACCACGAGTATTTTAACTCAATCCTCCTTGATATTCACCATCTCAAGCTATCATGAGATCTACTATCGCAAGGTTCCATGAGATTTACCATCCCAAGTCTCCATGAGATCTAGCATCTCAAGATATCATACCTTAGTCGTTTTTTACCAAGTCATTAACACAATAGAAAAATATTCAATTCAATTCAATTTATTCGTAGTCTATCATGTCTTTATTCATTTTATATTCTTAGGTCAACCCCGAATCCATCTACGTGAGAGAACTTTCTTCCCCTAGATAATTCATGTCTAAGTGTAAAAGAGAAAGAGAACATAATAAGGATCCCCTCATAATGACCTCATCCCCAAATCCCAAATAATAATGGAATACAAGCCCAATAATTTTTTTTTACCTTCAATTTATCATAATCTATGTCCAATTACAAATTAATTCATTCAATTCGATCATTAGAAGGTAAATTAAGTCATAATTTATCACATAGGTTCAATTCCATCTTTACAAGTCAAGATCATACTCAATCAATTATGCCTAGTTAAATTTATATGTTGCTGATCCTATTATGATCAATTAGAATTTAAGACAATGGAATTAATAAAATTAACTTAGAACCTTCAATCTAGCCTCTAATGGACTAAACCCCCATGATAACCATCAACACCAAAACATGATTTCAATAAGGAAACCACATGAAAACATCATATAATTATCATATGAACATAACTGAATGCTACCTTGGCCGAGTCACCTACAGAAAATGCAGGTGTCAATGGACGAAAGATATCCACGAGCCGCCGACTAGACGACGGGCTGTACTGGCAAGTCGTCGTCTTGTTTAGAGGTTGCACACTTGGGGGGAATAATCTCTCTACCTAAGTGTATAGCAACGTCCCCCATCAATAAGTCATCAATGGTAGGTGCAGTTTGACACTGCCAAGGCAGTGCTTTGCTAGCCTTTGGGTCCTCCTCAAGGACCCCTTTCGGTGGTTTTTGGGGAGTTGAAGCCAGGTGTTTCATCCCAAAAACTGAACATTTACATTATAAGCCACTCCATTATTATTTTAGACTTTAACCAACACTTAAAACCCCATGAAATTTATCAAGGCACACTAGCACATACACGCGACTAGCTACATGACGTCTTGGTCATTCTTGGACGTTTGACCTCCATACTCTACCAAACTCCTCAAATTAAATTCTAATGCAATAGTTAATCATTATTATACCTTATAATATCATGAATACATGTTAGGATCTAATTGGACCTAAATCATTTTGGGGTCCTTACACATTTCTCCTTTGTTTTTCATCTCTAAGCCCTCGAAACTTCCATGATTGTTTCCCCAAACAATTAGGATCATTATTTCTCTCAATACCAAATATATTTAACTTGAAAAACAACCTGAAAATATGAATCAAATCAACACTAGGCATTCAATAACTCAACCAACAAGAATTAAACTATGTTCTTGGAGAACATCACTTATTAACCCGTAAACAACTCACCAATCACAAAATTGAAACAAGTTTGGTGTGTGGGTGAACTGACCCAACACTAAAATATCTTTCATACCTTGATAGCATCACCCTCAACGAATTCGAAATCTTGACGTTCTTGGCGAATTCTTGACTTCTCTCTCTTTCTTTCTTCTTTTCTCTCTTCTCTAAGCCCTAAGCGTAATTCTAACTTTTCCAAATTTATCTTAGACTTGTATTTACACAATAAACCCCTAAGATGAAATAGAATATTAATTGACGAAAGGACCAGTTTTCCCTTCTCTAAATCTGGATCGGGACATCCCTTAATCAAATAGCCTTAGTTATGAAAGGTATAACTAGCTCATACGATATTGATATCGCGCAAACTTAGTGGCGTTGAAAAGATTATTCCAGGATATTTCCACACATATCAAAAAGCACCTCAAACTTATCTTGATCTAGAAGTTATGACCATTTAAAAATGACCAAAACACACTTTCTTAAAAAAAATTCCAAAATTTCCCCCTTTTTTGCCAAAAGGATTATTTTTAGTTTTTAGTTTATAATTAGATTTTTCTAGTTGCGATATGTTACAATATCCCCCCTTTGGAACATTCATCCTCACATGAGATTTATATCACTAAGGTAGGAATAGTAACCTCAAGTTCAACACTAAACAATCAAAATCAAGGAACAACATGATTACTCATAGTTTATATAGTACTAAGAAGAGAATTAGTATATGGATTTTCCTCTCCTCTGCATTAAAAAGGTGTGGATATCTTTTTTTCATATCCTCGTCAGCTTCCCAAGTAGCTTATTCCACAATTTGGTTCCATAGGACCTTTACTGATGCGACCTCTTTTGTTCTCAACTTGCGAACTTGACGATTTAAAATCTGAACCGTAATCTCCTCATAGGATAAGTTATTCTCAGTCCCAAAATTTTCAGTTCATACAAAATTAATGAAGGATCACCCATGCACTTTTTAAACACAGAGATGTGAAATACGGGATGAATTATGTTAACTCTTATGGTTGCTCCAACTTGTAAGCTACACTGCCAATCCTTTGGATATGGGATAATGTCCAATATACCGAGGACTAATTTTCCCCTTCTTAACAAATCACATAATAACCTTCATGAGTGAAACCTTCAAGTATACCCAATCATCCACTTTAAATTCCAACGACCTTCTCCTAATATCTATGTAGGATTTTTGATTACTCTATGCCATTTTCAATCTTTCTTGAATCACCTTCACCTTCTCCATAGAATGCTGAACTAGATCTAGTCCTATCAATCTTGCTTCACGAACTTTGAACCACACAATAGCAGATCTACATCTTCTCCCATAAAGAACTTCGTATAGAGTCATTTCGATGCCCGAATGATAGCTGTTGTTGTAGGCTAACTCAATGAAAGGTGGGTGATCATACCACTTTCCCCTTGAGATCAAACACGCAAGACCTCAAAATATATTCTAAGGTATGGATTGTACGCTCTGCATTCCTGTGAGTCTGAGCATGAAAGGCAGTACTTAATTTCACGATTCTACCCAAACCGAATCTTAAAAGATTCAATTATTCTACAGTAAATTGCACACCTCTATCTGAAATAATGGACCCAAACTCCATGAAGTCTTACCACCTCTTCAATATATGACTTAGCATAATCTTCTATCAAATGGGTAGTCTTTACCGTTAAAAAGTGGGTTGTTATTGTCATTCTATCGACAACTATCCAAATGGAATCATGTTGTATGCAATATTTTGGTAACCTTGTGATGAAGACCATATTAATCATCTTCCACATCCACTTAGGAAAAAATATATTTGAGCTAAACCTACAGGCCTTTGGTTCACTACTTTCACTTGTTGGTAATTCGGGCACTTGGCAACAAACTCAGCAATGCCCTTCTTTATACCTTCCAATCAATATACTTCACTCAAATTACGGTACATCATTGTGTATCCCGGATGAATAGAATATATGAAGCTATGAGCTTTCTCCATGATCCTCTCTTAAATACCATCCACTACTTGTACACAACCTACCCTAATACCTCAACAAACCATATCCCCCTTGTTCAAAATCTTATACTCTATGCTTATGAACTTTTTTTCAGTTCAAGAAAAATGGGGTCTTGGTCTTGTTTTTCTTTCACATCTAACACTAGTGATGCTTCAACCCTGTTTGTCACAACTATTCATCCTTTTATGGAATCCATATGTCTAAATCCCCAGTGTGCAAGTTTTTGGACATCTTTGGTAAACTCCCTCTTTTCTTCTTCAACAAGGGAGGTACTCCCCATAGATAACCATCTTAAAGCATCAGCAATAACATTAGCCTTACCTAGGTGGTAAAGAATACTCATGTCATAATCCTTGACTAATTCTAACCACCTCCTCTGTCTGAGATTGAGATTTTTCTTGCTTAACACATATTGTAAGCTCATGATATAAGTGAATATATAAAAATGAATACCATACAAGTTATATTCCCATATCTTTAAAGAAAAAACTACCACAGCAAAATATAAGTCATGGGTGGGATAATTCTTCTCATGAACTTTCAACTGTCTGGAGGCATACGGTATAACCTTGCCATTTTGCATTAACATACAACCTAAACTAACTCAGAATACATCAAAATATACAACAAGACCCTGAGTACCTTCTGGTGAGGTCAAAATAGGGGCAGTAGTCAACCTCTTTATCAATTTCCAAAAGCTTTTCTGGCAAGCTTCAGACCATTGAAGCTTAACTGTATTCTGAGTTAGCCTAGTCAAAGGATATGATATAGACAAAAACCCCTCAAAAAACCATTTATAGTGTATAGAAAAAACCCAAGAAACTCCTTGTATCAGTTGGCGATGTGTGTTTAGGACAACTCTGAAATGCTTCTACGTTTTGAGTATCAACTCTAATCCCATCACCAGAAACTAGGTGACCCAAGAATGCTACTGACTGACGCAAAACTCACATTATGAGAACTTAGAATAAAATTCCTTATCTTTGAATGTCTAAAGGACTATTCTAAGGTTACTAGGATTATCTTCTTCATTCCTTGAATAGATTACTATGTCATCAATGAAGAGGACAACCAACATATATAGATAAAGTTTGAAGACTCTATTCATAAGATCCATCAATGCTACAAACGCATTGTTCAAACCAAAGGACATCACCGAAAATTCATAATGCTCATATCTTGTTCTAAAAGCATTCTTAGGAATATCACATTCCCTAATATTCAAATTCTGGTAGCTTTATATAAGATTTATTTTCAAGAAGTAGTAAGCACCCTGAAGCTGGTCAAAAAGATCATCAATCCTTGAAAGAGGAAAATTATTCTTGATGGTAACTTGTCCATTTGGCGGTAGTTTATATACATCCTAAGAGAGACATCCTTCTTTCTCATAAACAAGATTAGAGCGCCCCAAAATGAGACACTTGATCGAATGAAACCCTTATCTAATAGATCTTTCAACTGTTCTTTCAACTCTTTCAACTATATTGGTGCCATTCATAGAGTCCTCTTTCAGTGTTATAAATTCTCATTGCATAACCTCTTTCAATTCTTGAGGAAACAAATGCCCCAAGAAAGCTTCTTCATAACAGACCTAATTCAGATGTGTTGTATCCTAACCTCTACCCTCCTTCCACTAATAAAATCATGTCCTAGCCACATTTTAAAGTTGATATGTAGCTAGCTCAACTCTTCCAGCATCAACAACTTGACTTCTTTAGTTCCTCAACTAAATTGTTGAAATACTCAGTAGTGATCAAACCCGTAAAACAAAGAGGGTTCATTCTTGAGAATTCACAAATGATTGAAGTATCAACCTATTCTTATCTAGATCCTCTTTTCTTCCCAATTTGATTAGATACCACTTCGCACAACGTACGAATAGCTACACCGAATTCAACATTATTGGCCTTGCCTTGAGCTTGCAAGTTTGGTGAATTAGGTACCCCTTGTTCTTGCGGCACAATGTTTCTCCTAGTGGGATGACCTCAAACAACACTTCGTGGAGGCATGGGTATTTAAAACACGCGCAGGATTGAATTACAGACAGAATTTCAGATATAAATCTAACGCATGAAAAGAGTGTGAAAGAAGTGAATAAATTCCTAGATGTTGTAGCTTCCTAATTATAGATGTGACACTCTTCACATAGATAACTAGGACTCTAGATATTCGACTCCATAGAATCCCTAGGACTCTTGAAATATGTTCTCTCATACCGAGTTTGTCATGCCTCGAGCATTTACCCTGGGTTTAACTCGCACTCGAAGACCATTGTTGTCCCCAAACGGACCCTTGGACTGACTTAGTTAACTCAATAGAAGACTTAACTCAATAAAATAATTTCATTTAATAACTGCAAAAAATAAATACTTTGCTAAAATGACACTTAAGTCTCAAAGAAAAATATCTTCAATACACAGACGAGAGACTCAAAACTAACTTTCTGACTATCTATGAAGCCTCTACTATAATAAGATGGATATTCGGATAGATCCTACAACATCACAGAAAAAAAACACTGAAAAGTGAATAAAAGTGTCGTCTAGAGTGCAAAGAGGCTCACACAGACTCCGAGTGCCCAACTGGATCAACAAGACACTCGATAATGATGATCCTAGTTGTTTGCATTTGTATCATAGGAAGTGAAGGCCGAATGGCATTAGTACATTAAATGTACGAACAGCGAGTTGGATTGCTAAAAAAACCTAAGTTTGAAAAAGAGTAAGAAGAAACATTTGCCTATGATATACCCAACTCATGAATAACTTGACATAATATAAAGCAATAAGACACATGCAATGTCTAAAAGCTTGTAAAACAACCATAAAATGAGCCTGAGTGATGGTAAACGTCATACCTCCTGTTGCATGAGTATCGTTCTATACCTTGTCATTAGTATAGAACTTGAACTACTACGTGGATCCATTAGTCTATGTTAAAAAGCACTAAGGAATCATATAAAAAGTATTATCCTTGTTCTGTCCATGTTCTCTACATGGTTTATGGGGGCTTGAGTTTATATGAAATTGTGTCCCCACAGTGGTGCTTAATACTACTCCTAAAATTACTTATCTCATATGTTATTAAAAAAACTTCTTCTCAATTTGAAGTAATTGGTCAAACTTATCTTTAAAAGATTTATTGGAAATCATAGTTTTGTTTTTACTAAAATGAGTCAAAGGCTCTGATGGTAGTATCAACTTACTTTCTTCATCAAAATGTGAAAACATTTATATCTCATAGGGAATACTAAGTTCCCTTATAACTTTTGAAAAATGAACTCAACTCTTTGATCTTTGCTTAACTTGCAACTTAACTCTTAGGGAATACTTAGTTCCATATAACTTTTAATAAATGAACTAAACTATTTACTCTTTTCTTAACTTGTAAGTTGAGCCTTACAACAAAGTTAAGACATTTGTTAAATACTCTTGAAAACTTTAAGAACTTGGTTTGACTTACTTATTTATTTTTCAATTTAAGTCTGAACTTCTTTGACTTTCATATAAACTTTCCTTGAATTGGATTATGGATTCAAGTTTTATGATCTCATGGTTATGGATGATTTCATGATGTTTAGACTTACCTTAGAGTTTTATAATCAACTAGGAAATGTAGGTACATCACTTAGACACTAGCTCAAAAAAATGGGGGGAAATGCGGTGAACTAGCATCCTTTGGTGCTCTAAGAAGCGCAGGGAGCTAGTCGCAAATTCAAGAGGCAAGGTTGGGGCGCTCTGGATGGTGCGTCTCCCCAAGGACCTTCATACAAAGATTTTAATAGTGAGGCTCCAAACGCCCCAAACCCTCTATACAGGTGTTCTCGACTTGTCTCTTTGTTATTCATCTATAAACTTTCTAAACTTCCATGTTTCTTTCCCCAAACAGTTAGGATCATAAGAAACCTCAATAATAAATAAATTAAACTAGAAAAATAACCCAGAAACACAAATCAAATGTTCTTCAAGAACTTGACATATTATCGTGTAAACAACTCACCAGTAACTAAACTGAAACAAGTTTGGTGTGTGGGTGAGCTGACCTAACACAAAAAGATCTCGCATATACCTTGATAGGGATGACCCCTGAAGAATTCCACTCCCAATGTTTGATGAACATGTTGTTGGTCTATATTACTATATGTGATGAAAACTACTTGTGATATAAGTTGTATGAAGAAACACATTTCGTATGGTCTCCTATGTTGGTTACTTGATTATGTGGGGTTGTGGGGTTTCAAATCATCATTGCACTTGTAGGCTGTGGATAAGATCATTAGTAAGTATTTTGTATATTATGTTGATATGAACTATTGAACATGAAATGTTAATATGACTTTATGATAATATTTCTTTAGTTATGATCATGCTTGATGTTATTGTGATCATTATTGTGTATATGCTCTATTGTATGTGCATTAAAGGCTTTCAAATAACTTAGCATGCTTTATAATGAAATGGTCTTTTCATGCATGTCTTTTAATGCTATTTGTGCATATACCCATACTTAGTACATATTGAGAACTAAACCATTTACTTATATAACTACAAATATACGGTCTAACCGTTGAAGATTAAGAAGGCGATTGAATAAGCTTGAAACTCTTTCTCAAAGTGTTGGTAGGTCCTCATGTTCTGGGATACTATCTTTCCATTATTATAGCCATGAAGATTGTAGTAGATTAAGAGATAATATTTTATTTCTTTATACCAGTTGGATTCTATTTTAGTAAGACCTATATTGCATATAGATATTGTAATTATTAAATCCAAGAATCATATCTTTAGATGGTTTTTATGTGAGACATTTTTTAGACTATTGTATGTATATTGATCTTGTTGCTAATGCGAATCCTGAGTAATCTTCTATGTGAGAGGTCTAGGTATACCTCAATATATGATAAGCAAGATGTCTAAGTATACTTCACTTATTATATGCAAAAGATTTTGATTTTTCTACAATTTTAACTTGTGATACATTATGACGAATACTAAGGATTTGGCTGAGTTCCCTCAAGGACTACGATGCCAGTTACATCTGTGGGGTGCTCTCCGGATTTGCAAACTTGGATCAGAGAATGTAGTTAAATTACCTATGGACGATGTCTCAGTAAACCAGATTATATAGTGTCTTGTTCATGGTTGTGAAGTGCTCTATAATTATGAATGATAGGCTATGTGATGATTAGGAAAAATTCTCTTTTCTTGGTAAGTCTATGTCATGCCTCTAGAGTATTACACTATGTGTCTTTTAGCATTTAATCCCGTTCTTGGTTATTGGCTATGAAAACAAGAAGTACAACCGCGAGAAGAGTAGGAGAAGAGATTGTGAATGCAGGAGATACTCCCCAAGGTAATTGAGTTCCTCCTCAAGAGCAAGTTGTTGTGAATGATCAAGTTCCGATCAATCCTCCGGCCATGACGGATGGTGAAGTGAGGGTATCCGTTCTCTAAATGGCCCAAGCTATCACTACTCAAGCTCTAGACATTGCGGCACAAGCTAAAGGGAGGTTGTACCTCGAGTGGACCAACATGCTAGTACTATGGCTACCCGTTTGAGAGATTTTACGAGGATGATTTCTCCCATGTTCTTTGGATCCAAGGTTGATGAAGACCCCCAAGACCTTTTTAATGAGGTCTATAAGATCTCTTTTGATATGGGGGTGAGTACTATTGAAAAGGCTGAGCTTGCTGCCTATCAACTCAAAGACATTGCTCAGACATGGTAAAATGAATGGAAGGATTGTCAGGCCTTAACAGGTGGTCCTGTGACTCGAGAGATCTTCAAAAAGGCCTTTCTTGAAAGGTTCTTCCTAAGGGACAAAAGGGAAGCTATGATAGAGAAGTTCATAAACTTTCATCAAGGAGATATGAGTATCAAGGAATACTCCTTAAAGTTCATTAAGCTGTCCAAATATGCTTTCTCTTTTGTTTTAAATGATAGGGCTCAAATGAATTATTATGTAACGTGTATGTCCGAAGATTTTGAATAAGAATGTCGTGCAACTATGCTTCATGAAAACATGGATCTTTATAGGTTGGTGGTTCAAGAACGACAAGTAGAGGAGAGTCTCCTAAGGAATAGGAACAGATAATCTAAGAAGGCAAGGTCTTCTGAAAGTGATTCTTCTAAGAGTAGGTTTGACATTCTAGACAAGCCTAAGTTCAAAAAGAGGTTTTCAAACCATGTTCCTTGAAATTTCTTCAAGAATCACAATGATAAGGTGTCTAACCCTAGATGTAAAAAGGGGAGAAATATTGATTAGCCTAGAGAAAGACGAACTTGTGGAAAGTGTGGTAAGAAACATGTGGGTGAGTGCCTTGTTGGAACGAATAGTTGTTATGGTTGTGGAAAATATGGCCATATGGTGAAAGATTGTCTTAGTGTGAAGATTCAAGGAAAAGGGAATAGACAAGTCCAATGAATTGGTCCTAGTTCCGAAGTTACAAAAAAAACCGCTTCTATGCGTTCAAGGCTAGGGGTTAACAAGAGAGCTCTCCCGATTTAGAAACTAGTACGTAACAAGTCATCTCTATTAATGTTTATGGTTTGCTTGATATAGGTGCTACCCTTTATTTATTACACCTTTGTTTTCTAGAAAGTTTGATATACTTCTCGATGTTTTTATTGAACTATTTCTGATTTGAATCCAAATGGGTGACTCGGTAGTTGCAAAGAGTTTATATAGGAAATGTCCTGTAATGCTGCCCAATAGAGTTAATCTTGTTAATTTGGTAGAACCGAACATGTTTGATTTTGATATCATTTTGCGTATGGATTTGCTTCATACTTGTTTTGCTTTCATATATTGTAGAAAAAGGGTAGTGAAGTTTTAATTTCCAAATTAACCCAATTTAGAGTGGAAGGGGGGAAATTCTATGCCATGGGGTCAAATTATTTCTTGCTTGAAGGTGTATAAGATGATAGCGAAGTGTTGTCTATACCATGTGGTAAGGGTTAAAGATCTGTAATGTGAAACTCCTTCTATTGAGTCGGTCCCAGTAGTAAGGAAATTTCTGAAGGTTTTTCGTGATGACCTTACCGAAGTTTCTCCTAATTGCGTAATTGACTTTGGCATTGACTTGTTACCGGATACGAATCCCATTTCAATTCCTTTATATCGGATGGCTCCATCGGAATTGAATGAATTGAAGCTCCAACTCAAGGATTTACTAGACTGGGGTTTCATTCAACCTAGTATTTCTCCATTGGGTGCTCTGGTCTTTTTTTTTAAGAAGGATGGATTCCTTAGGATGTGAATTGATTATCGTCAACTAAATAAGGTCGCCATAAAGAACAAGTATCTTCTCCATAGTATTTATGATCTATTTGGTCAACTCTAAAGTGCTATCTACTATATCAAGATTGACTTAAGGTCGGTAAATCACCAACTTAGGGTAAGAGGAGAAGACGTTCCCAGAACAACTTTCTGAACTAGATATGATCACTATGAATTTCTAGTGATGTCTTTTTGGTTAACAAATGCCCTGACGAAATTTATTGACCTAATTATAGGGTTTCCTGAGATTACATCAACTCATTTTTTAAACTATTCACCGATGGTATTTTGATATACTCTAAGAATTAAAATTAGCATAAGAGTCATTTGAGGTTGGCCTGCCAATTTCTCAAAGAACACCAACTTTATCCCAAATTTAGTAAGTGTGAATTATGGTTGAGGTCGGTTTC
The DNA here is from genome assembly GCA_027704765.1 of Solanum habrochaites. Lineage (NCBI taxonomy): Eukaryota > Viridiplantae > Streptophyta > Magnoliopsida > Solanales > Solanaceae > Solanum > Solanum habrochaites. Next base: position 42,406,446 of record JAKWJA010002491.1, read on the forward strand.
TTTCTTGTCCATGTTATCTCTGATGAGGGTGTAAAGGTCAATATGAAGAAGACGGATGCGGTTAGAAATTGGCCGAGACCTTTGACTCCTATTGACATAAGAAGTTTCTTGGGTCTTACTGGGTACTATAGAAGGTTTTTTGATGGATTTCATCTATTACTTCTCCTTTGACAGCCTTGACCCAAATTAAGGTGAAGTTTGAGTGGTCCGAAGCTTGTGAAAAAGGTTTCCAAGAGTTGAAATATAAGCTTACCTCCGCTGCAATGTTGACTTTACCGGAGGGTAATAAAGGCTTTGTATTGTATTGTGATGGTTCCCAAGTGGGCTTGGGATGTGTCCTCATACATTATGGCAAGTGAAATCTTATGCCTATAGGAAACTCAAAGTTCATGAGAAAAATTATCGTACTCATGTCCTTGAGTTAGCGACATTAGTTTTTGCCTTGAAAATATGGAGACATTACTTGTATGGTGTGAATGTTGATGTGTTTACTGACTATAAAAGTCTTCAATATTGTTTACACAAAAAGGAGTTGAAACTCCAACAGACAAGATGATTAGAACTTTTGAAGGACTACGACATGAGTATCCTTTACCACCCCGGCAAGGTGAACGTTATTGGAGATGCTTTGAGTTGTATGACTATGGGTAGTGTGCCTCATGTGAAAGAAGAGAAGAATGAACTAGTAAAAAATGTTCATAAATTTGTCTCATTTAGGTGTACTATTAGAAGATTCTCTAAATGGTGATTTTGTGGTCCATCATAACTCTGATTCATCATTAGGTTTTAAGGTGAAATCTAAGCAACATCTTGATCCTCTATTGATAAAGTTGAAGGAATCGATACTTGGTAAGCTTGATGAGTCATTCTCCTAAGGGGGAATGGTGCTCTTAAGTACCAAGGGGGATTATATGTACTGGACATGAAGGATTTGAGAAATCAAATTCTAGAAGAAGCCTATGGTTCCCCTTATTCTATACAACTTGGTGCCACAAAAATTTATCATGACCTTAGAGAGGTCTATTGGTGTGATGATTTGAAAAGGTACATAGAAGAGTTCATTACTACGTGACAAAAATTCCAACAGGTGAAAGCCGAGCATCTTTAATTGGGTGGTTTAACCTAAATCATGGACGTTTCTTCTTGAAAGTGGGAAGACATCAATATAGACTTTGTTTTTGGGTTGCCTCAAACCTAGAGGCAAAATGATTCCATATGTGCTATCGTGGATAGTTTAACCAAATCTGCCCACTTTATTCCCTTTAAGTCTACTTATAGTGACAATAATCATGCAAGAATCTACGTTAATGAGATTGTTAGTCTTTATGGGATTCCTTTGTCCATCATTTCAGATAGAGGTGTCGAATTCACTTCTCATTTTTGGAAAACTTTTCAAAATGGTGTAGGTACTCAAGTAAAACTTAGCGCCGCTGTTCATCCTCAAATAGATGGTCAAGTAGAACGTACCATACAGACCATAAGATATGTTAAGAGCCTATGTTATTGATTTCAAAGGAAGTGGGGATGATCACCGACCATTGATTGAGTTCTCCTACAACAATAATCACCATTCGAGCATCTCCATGGCACCTTTTGGAGATCTTTATAGTAAAAGATATAAGTCTCCAGTTGGATGGTTTGTAGTTGCTGAGTCCACACTCCTTGGTCCCGAGATTATCTATGAGGATAAAGAGAAATTTTTGGTCATAAGAGATAGGTTGAAGACAACCTAAAGTTGGAAAAAGTCTTATGCTGACAATAGGAGAAGAGATCTTCAATTTGAAATTGGTGATCACGTCTATTTGAAGATTTCACCTATGTAAGGGGTGATGAGATTCGGTAAAAAAGAAAAATTAAGTTCCCAATATATTGGTCCTTATGAAGTTTTACAACGGGTCGGAAAGGTTGCCTATGAGATGAAACTAACCAGTGAACTAGCTTAGGTTCATCCGGTGTTTCATGTTTCCATGCTCAGGAAATGCGTAGGTGACCCTGTGTCTATCGTACCTATGGAAGGCTTAGGGGTGGATAAGAACCTCTCCTATGAAGAGGTTCCGATTGAGATCCTAGATCCTCAAGTCAAGAAGTTGAGGAACAAAGAGGTCGCCTCCGTAAAAGTCCTATGAAGGAACAATCTTATTGAGGGTGCAACATGGGAGGCCGAAGCTGACAGGAAGTCCCGCTACCCTCATATTGTTACTCGTTGAGGTTGGACATTTCTCTTAATACATAAAATAATGAATAATATGAAATTGACTTGGTTTTTTAATAGGTGCATGTTTTGGTAAAAGTTGTACGAACTTGAGTTTTATGAAAAAAATTTCATACTCTTTCTTAAACTTTTATGAAATGTTTATGCATGTTGTCTTCTTGATATTTTTCTATTTTTTTGTTTTCTTGAGAATCAAGATATCATGGGTACCTCTTTGATGTGTTTTAATCTCATCTTGATGTTGAGAAGGTAATTCCTCATTATGTGTTATGAAATGTTGAGGTCTTATACGTTATTCATCATGAGTTGAGTTGCTATGCATAATGTTGTGGCATGTGTTGAAAGGAGTTGTGAGGTAATCCTATAAGTTGTGACTCATTATGGTTATATTTTGTTATTGGTCGTGCAGAAAGTCTTTAGTGTATCAGACTCGTCTGTTCAAAAATTAGTTTAAAAAATCTTGCGGGAGCAGCTCCACGTCGCGGACTTGTTGCTCGACAAAAAATTTGAAATTTAGATTTTAACTTTGATTTTTTAAAAGGGTCAATTAAGTCAGCGGTCTTTTGGGAGATTTAAAGGACCAGTTTATATTGGCTTTAGGTCAGTTTAGACCATATTTATGTACTCCAAGTCAGATTTACAAATGACTTTCATCCGACTCTAAACTCTCTCTCTATTCAACCACTATTGAAGAATAAGAAACATCGGGGAAGAAGACAAAGTCTCCAATGTTTTCATTCAAATTTGTGAATTTAAAACGTCAATGAGGTATGGTTTTCTCTTGACCATAACTATGAAATTGTCTTCTTTATGATTAAAATTGTTGGAATTTATTATGCTACTATGTATTTCACTATATTATTGGATGATTGTGGTGAATTGAGAGTAAGTTCTTGATGTAGATTCTTTGGAGCAATTGGCAAGTCTTCTAAAGTCATGATTACTCTATTATGTTGATGTTGATCTATAATTGATTTTGTTATGCAATTGAAGTATTTATGATGTTGCTATGCATATATGATGGGCTACAAATATGTTAAATGTGGGATCATGGTAAGGATATGATAATAAAAGGTTGATGGTGTTCTCTTGCCAGGAGTTAATATCCTATGGCCTATGATAATATTAATGAATAATGAAAACTTAAAGGCAATTCAAAAAGGGACGTTAGTTTAGTACCGAGTGAACTAGATATGACAGGTGTCCCTTCCCGAGTTTGAAGTTAGGTTCACAATGATTCTCATGAGATAGAGGATGCCATGTAATGTGGAACTATGAGTCTCTAATATATCTCCTTGTTCTTGAACTATGTTGCCACCATAGATATATTAGCTAGTGGATCTACCAAGAATGCTATGTTCATTATTGGTTTTACTTTGGCCAGTAGACCACCTTCTTTTGGTGTGGGGTTTCATGACACCGCATTCCATATTTATCTCACATGGTCTAATGTAGGTTAAGAAGATTGTTCCCTCAAGTAAAATTAAAGACTAAAGTAAATGAACATTTAATAGGGTGACTTGAAGAGTCTACTTAGTATAGGTAAGGGTATGGGACTCTACCTAGAAATTGCACAAGTTTACTCTAAGTGAAGTCCTAGGAGATTTTTCTTATAAAATATGATAACATGAAATGTAAGATGCTTATGATATATGATGTTGCCTTATATTATGTTGGTTATATTGATGAACATGTTGTTGGTCTATATTACTATGTGTGGTGGAAACTACTTGTGATATAAGTTGTATGAAGAAACACATTTCTTATGGTCTCCTATCTTGTTTACTTGATTATGTGGGGTTTCAAATCATCATTGCACTTGTAGGCTTCAGATAGGATCATTAGTAAGTATTTTGTATATTATGTTGTTATGAACTATTGAACATAAATGTTAATATGAATTTATGATAACATATCTTTAGTTATGATCATGCTTGATGTTGTTGTGATCCTTATCGTGTATATGGTCTATTGTATGTGCATTAATGGCTTTCAAATGACTTAGAATACTTTATAATGAAATGATATTTTTCATGCATATCTTTTAATGCTATTTGTGCATATACCCATACTTAGTACATGCGGGGTACTAAACCATTTACTTATCTAACTACAAATATAGGGTCGGACCATTGAAGATTAAGAAAGTCCACTGAAGAAGTTTGGAACTGTTTCTCCAAGTGTTGGTAGGTCCTCATGTTCGGGCATACTATGTTTTCATTATTATAGCAATGAAGATTGTAGTAGTTTAAGAGATACTCTTTTGTTCCTTTTTATCATTTGGATTCTTTTTTAGTAAGGCCTATATGGTATATTGATATTGTATTGGTAAAATGCAAGACTCATTTTCTTTAGATGGTTTTTATATGAGACAGTTTTTATACGATCGTGTGTATGTTGATCATGTTGCTAAAGTGAAGCCTAAGTAAGATCATATGTGAGAGATCTATGTATACCTCAATATATAATAAACGACAAGTCTAAGTATACTTCACTTAGTATATGCAAAAGTTTTAAATTTTTCAGCATTTTTAACCTATGATACATTATGACGAATGCTAAGGGATTCTCTGAGTCCTCTTTGAGGATGAAGATGCCGGTTCCTTATGGGAAGTGCTCTCCAGATGTGACACGTGTCTATTTTTGGAACATTTCCAAGAGTCCACTCTTCTACCAAGAGTAAATACATATTGGAAGATTTCCAAGAGTCCGCTCTTGTACGAAGAGTAAATACATATTCAATCATGGATTTTACTTCATTTGTTTGGTGATCAAATTTGTATCACTATATCTTATAAATACTGTTGTATTATTAAAATACAAGATGCAAATTTTTAGTATTTCTTAAGTACTCCAAAACTCTTCTCATTGTCATCGAATGAGTTTGATTGGGATCACTAATTAACCGAATCAGTTCATTAATAGCACATGATATATCTGATCGTGCATACTTCGTGATATACATCATACTTCCTAATACACAATCACCATCCAATTGTGAGACACCTTCACCTTCACTCTTTTGAAATTCAAACCTCACATTTATTGGAGACGACAATATTGAAATCAAAACATTTTTTACTAGTCAAGTACCTTTCAATGCAATGAGACCGTCACAATGCTAAATATTATGGACTTCTAAGGATTCTTATACCTATGATCACATCAGCAACTCCAAGATTTTTCATATCAAACTTGCTTTCTACATACATCAATAACATTTATGTTAGTAGTGTCTCTATTTATAATTAACATATCAGCAATATACAAACAAACAATGACCTTGTGATTTTTATGTGAACACATATATCACTTCCATCATTCTTATATCTACTTGCCAACAGGGTTTGATCAAATTTTTTATGTCATTGTTTGGATTCTTGTTTTATACAATAATGTGACTTAACACGTTCACACACTTTTTCTTTACCAGGAACCAAAAAACCCGAGGGTTGTTCCATGTAAGTTTCTTCATCCAATTCACCATTTAAGAGAGATGTTTTTACATTCATTGATGTATTTGGAAGTCATATCCAACAACTAACATAATTAACATCCAAATGAATGTAATTTTAGTCGATTGTGAGTATGTGTCAAAAAGATCAAGACCTTGCTTTTTGGCTCGCTCAATATTTGTCAGTAGACTTATTAACCATCATTTTCCTTTGAAGGATTCACTTTGAACCCAAAAGTTTATTTCCATTAGTAAGATCAACACACTTCGAATAGGATTGCTCAAGTTTGAACTCTTCTCACCATTGACACCACCTGTTCAAAAGGATGAGTCTACAAAAGATACAAGAAATGTTACAAAATAATATTCGAAGGAAGTATATGTATTTTTACATTTACTACGCCCCTTCATATCTTTATTAAGTACATTCTCATTTTGTTCTTTCTAAGGCCGTTTAGACAATTTATTATAAAAGTGAAGTCTAATTCTATAGTCCACAATTTTAGGTCCTATTCTAATCCTTTTCGGATTAGGAACTTGGGCTTAGGCTAGACACGCCCACACTTAGAAATATTTCAAGTTGGATTTTCTTCCTTTTCATTTCTCATATGGAATAGATTTTGTCCTAAACAAACAAAACATTTTATTGCTTTATTTATGAATTGTTTTTTTCTTTTTGTTCCCTTTTGCAGTATGTATAGTCCCCCCCCACAAGTTTTGTGGTAAATCTAAACTTATAAGTAATGCACCTATCATTTTCTTCAAAATTTGGTTTTTACCCCATTAAATTGAGGTGAACAAGGTATCAGTTCGATGGATAATTCTACTTTACAAACATATTTCTGCCAAATGATATTTATACTATCCATCCCTATAACTTTTTATCTTTTTCCCACCTGACTTTCAACATTAATATTATATTGTCTAGATTTTTCTATTGTTCATTTCATCCTTACAATTTAGCAAATAGACATTGTCATTTCTAATGAAATTCTCAATGAAAATTACGAGATAGTTTTTTACACCACGATATTATGTTGATTTTATATCACAAATTTCAGTATAAAAAAATTCTAAGGAATTAAAATACCTTTAAACAGATTTATAAGAATCCTCAGCATACTAAGATTCCCCAAAAAACTTCACATTTTAATTTATCGCACTAAAAACTATACAAAAGTTTTAAGTTAATTATTTTCCTTACAAGGTTTTTTATTTGGCATGTCCCAAGTGTTCATGTCACGAATAGTTTGAATCAAGTAAGTACGAACAAATAAAAATATTGAGTTTGAAAATCTCGTCTTGAGGTAAATTTTTCTCATAAATATTTTTCCTATTTCTTACAATTTTGTGTGATACAAAAATTATTTAGAATCATCAGCTTGTCAAATGTCTTTTACAGAAGTACCTTTCAATAACTTTTAATTTTATTTTTGTGGAACTACTGATGAGTTCTCAGATTGGACTCATCTTGGCCCTTATTTTAATGAAAATAGTGTCCTGATTGTTTATTTTATCTCGATATATGGTAAAAACTCCTAAGTTTAAGGCATTTGAGGATTTGGTAGGAGCATGTACACTTAGGCACAAACCGGAAGCAAAATGGAGAAAAGGAGTTAAAGATGAAAAGGTGTGCATCGCCAAACGCACTTGCTGATCCACCATGTAGAGATGTTCCACCTTCTATTATATAAAGTGATCCCTGAAGGAAGTGGATCAAAAGGTTACGGAAAAGAGCAGTAGGTATTACGCCGATCAGTTTTGCAAAGGGGAAGATATCCACCCATCAATCCATAACACAAAAAAGGAAGGCACGTGCAAATAGCGATGAACTGAACAAAGGGAGATTCGCCACAAATTACGATTAACTATGCCAAAAGGATTCACCAACACAACTGTGAAGTGTATAAGTACTGAACTCTTTTATTATTTAGATAATGAAAATCTGATAATGAAATAATTACACTTGATATTTTGTTCTTTAGTTTTCTCTTATGTTTTGAGAGGGCTTTTGTGGAATATTGAAGAAAGAAGCCATTCTTTAAAATTTGGAAGTGGGTCTTCTCCATTTACCTTCATTTTCTACTTATAAGGTTTAATGTCTTATACCCAATTGATTCCTTTATCATTTTAAGTTTATTTAATTATTGCTTGATGAGTGGCTAAAAACCCCATTCTTGGTGTGTAATTTATCACTTACGGGTTGATTAATTTATTGGGTCTTGCTTGATTGTATCTTAGATTGCATTTTAATGGTGATTTCACCTAGTGGTTTTATTTTAATCTAATGGGTTTGTAGTTGCAAATATAAAACCACCCATGTGTTTCTGGCTTGCTCGAGAGAGAGTTTGCAAAAATAATACAACTAGAATGATATCTTAATGGGTGGGTCGACATGATGTTCAGCCCGAGAGGGTGAGCCCTAGTCCCGTATCTAAGCACTCCCGTAGAAAAAGAGAGTATGAGTGATACGTAGGCTGGTTAGTTTAGACGAGTGAGTGTCCTAGAGGAAACCATTTTATATGGGGTAAGTTCCTCAGAAAGAACTTGCTTTCACCCAATGCTTCGCCTATACACCATTGTTTTGTGATATTAGATATCAAAAGCATGTACCCACCACTTTATCTTCACATAAAGATATTAAACCCCAAGAACTCTCACCCATACTTGTTTCTTATCTATTTTATTGCATTCTACTACTTGTAACAACCCTTTCTTGATATTTGACATTTTTGTGTCACAAATTAAATTTAATTTGTTTTAATAGCGGAAAAATGTCTTAAACTATCACTATTTAGAACGAAATTCAAAGAAGCTACTACTTTCACCATTAGTCCCTTGGTACACGACCGCAACCATTGGTCGGGTTACTAAATTATCTGCTTGTAGACACTCAGACTGTAGGCTATTGTCATTGATAACGATATTCATTAAAATTAAAATTAAAATCAAAATGTCACTTCTATCGGGGAGAGGTGTCACGTGAAAATGTAGTTACTTATAGTTATTAGTTCTTTGTAGTATTGTTTCTACCTAATTTATTTTTAGTTGTGTTTCTATTTGTGTTACTACTTGGGGGAAAAACACTTTGTATGAGTTTCTAAAAGAGATGGAATGGCATACACACAAAATAATACATAGAGAGTGGATTATGACCTTTAAACAAGTGAAAGGAGAACAAAAGCATGAAGCCAGCTAAGGTTCAGAGCACTCCTTGGAAAATGCTCTCAATACGGACTCCCTGACATAGCTATTCTAGAGTCTTTTTACTAAAGTTTGACGTCAGAAAATAGGATGTTTGCTAACCTAATTATGTCAAATCAATTGATAAAGAGTCCTTATGAGATTAAATTGAAACTATTTGACAATCTAACTTATCCAGATCACGAACCATGCAGAGGGATTTCCATTTGCTGATTCTACTAAACCACCTGGATGAGGCGACAAAGTAAATTGAGGAACTTCAAATATAATGTCCAAAAATAGAGAACTATATTCCTCCATATAGTCGAAAGATAGTTAAGGATTGAGAGGATGGACACATCAAAGAGGTGCTTACACAAAAAGTCTAGCGATCCGTTAAACACCATAGGATATGAAAGAATCTCAGGGAGGATATTCAAGTGATCAAAAGGTTTACTTATACTCATGCCATGCTCATTCAATAATTAAGCACTCAAATGGCACATGTAATAAACAAAACCAGTCAAAATTTGAACTACAAGTGGCCTAGTCATGGGGAGGCCAACCTTATGAATGGAGCGTGAACCTTAATATTATGTTGTGACATTAACTAATGCATTGTTTCTAAGGCAACCCAAAACAATTTATGCGTTTTTAATATCTTCTTTTAAATAAGGGTGTTTTGATTTTGTAGATTCACGAGTAGAGGGCTTCTAAAAGAAATGGAATGAGGCACACAAATTACGATTGGCAAAGCGCCATCTTGATTGGCAAATGCGTCAATGTTTTCTATTTGGCTTTTCAAATACGCTGAATGTTCAGTATGACTTGGGGAAGAATAGATTCATTTGTCATATTGCAAAGTAGCTGAGCAGAATGTTGACTAACGTCACCAACTAGATGAGATCTGGAAATGTTGTATAAAATCGTTGCCTTTGATCCTCTACCTTTTTAAATTACTCCCATTCTAGATTCTAGCAAAATCACACTTATATAGTCTTTACAAAACTATGGTATCTCATAAGTATTTTTAGCTGAATAATTAGGGCTTGAATCTGCATCTATCTATCGCTTGTTGCCTAAATTTTCACTAGATTCGCCGAAAAGGTTAGTTCTTCATAACCCTTCTTCAATTATGATATTTTATCTATGGAGATATGTTTTTCCCCAGTAAGGTGTGCTAAACTTTCCTGATATGGGAATGAATAGAAATCTAAGTATCATAGGTGAATGTTTTGTGAACCCTGCTAAAAGTTGAGCACAACATTTGATAAATTCTACTTTGAAGGGTTGTGGGGTATATTTTTAGGAAACTGGAATAAAAAATAGAGCAAAAGGTAGTGCAGCGAGCTAGATCTGGCCAACTGGGACACACAACGGTCATTCCAGATAACTGAGGTTTGCACCTAGAATGTATCTTATACTGTAATATTCGGTGTAAAAAGTTTGGTTTGACGAATGTTAAATACAATTTGCCGAACTAATTTGGCTTACATATCAACCCAACCCAAGTTGAATTCTACTAACATCGTTTGTATGTTATTGTGATTGAATGTACGGGCAAATCAAAACTACGCAGACTGAACAAATATGCACATATTCAGTCAAAATGAAGAAACTTTACACAAGTAGTAATGTAAAAGAGATGTAGATTCCCCATACCAAAATCATCAAATAGTGCAAAGGCTGGTTGGTTAAGAACCATTCTTAAAGAAAAACTCTTATCCATAGATGGGGTAATTAATAGATATCTTAAAATTATGAGCACATTGAGGTATGATCACCTCTAGCTTATCACTAAACCGCGTGGCTCATACATTTTAATTTTGGTTTCGGAAGTTTTACACATCTTATAAATTTCTGATGCCATTAGAAAGGAAACATGTAACAGTAGTCAAACCAATCAATTCTGATTACGGGGAGGGCAGTCCGGTGCAATCCCGACAGTATTGAGGCTATCTTAGGCTATCCTAAAAACATGAAGGATGCATGAAAAAACCTAACCACAACTGAAACACTAGATATCATGAAATATCTTTTAGCTCCCCTAATTTTAGATGATACTCTAAATTGGTTAAGAGCTGAAAATACAAGAGAAAAGGAAATCCTAAATGTAGAAACTAGATATTGGTTTTTTTTTATTAGTAGCTCAAACATGCCTTTGGAAAACGAATCTATCCTACGGCCTGCAAAAGCCGCATGCTTAGGTTGCATTTTTGATAGAACTTAACTCAATCTGGCGGAGATCATAACTTTCGAAGTCCTCATGCGCTCAAAAACTACGAAAAACTTCACTTCCCTTCCTTGTACTGAACACTAAACTGTTCAATCAAGCTAGAGTACATCAGGAAGCTCAAAATGATTTGTAAATCACTCTTATATCATACACCGACATTATAAGAATTGAAGCATTATACCTTAAGGGCAAAGAGGTTAAGAGGGTAAAGGGAACAATGTCAAAAGTCCATTAAACTAATACAACATGGTTGGTTCCCTCTATAATCAGAAATCAACCTATCGCTATCATCACACCTCAGATTCAAGCCACACAAGTTATGCTTTACCAAATAGCTTCCCTAAAAACATCTTTTGTAGGAATGATCCAGACTGTTTTGCCTAATGTTTTTACACCGCTAGAAGCCATTGTTGATGAACTTGATGCAAGAATGGTTGTGTATGAATGAAACCAAAGAACACCGATAAGATGACAAAATTAAAGGATGAAATCACTATAATGAAAACTTAGGTAAAGCATGTGAAGTTCATCGTTATTTCGGGATAGGTGAATTGGATTGAACCAAAGACTCAAAAAAAGGGATATCCCTTAGGACACGCCCAAAACTACTAATGAGGAACCAATGGACACAAATAAATCTTGATGGGGGAAGCAATACTAGTTTTTATGATGAGTAAATCCTCTGTTGTCTCCAATGGGATAAATGCACCAACAAATAGAAAGGAATCTTCTTCTTATCACTTTGCAATAACTTCTACATTTCATATGAACTGCACTTGAGGACAAATGTTTTTAGTTGTGGTGGGGTGAGGCTCACCTATGTTTTGCATATCTTGGGTACCTTTTGCAATTGTGTTTTGATAATTATCTGGGTTGTTTTTTTAAAAGCTATGTTTTTAAATCTTCTTTTTGTGTATTGTTTGACCTTATGTCTCTCTTTTGGGTCCTAATTTCATAATAATTTTATTCTTTCAAAAAATTATCACTTTAAAATTTTGCAATCTTTTGTTTTGAAAGTGTTGTTCTTGTACAAATTTAAGTATAAGTTCTGATACATACAAATGACTTGAAAAGTTCTCTGAATTGAACAAACATGAATGTGTGGATACAAAGAGAACAAATGAAGTTACATAGATAATCTGTGAACTCTTTGCATCTCGTTGTGATTAGCAAATTATCGAATTAATTATTTTGCATTTACCATTGCACATGTCACAACCCACAAGTACACCCTCGAAGATAGGGCATCCCTCAAGTCGGAACACGAAATATGAGACTCCGAAAAGTCTCACTTAATCCACTCATATCAATCATCGCATAATAAATTCTCTAGAATAAGTAATAATTTAAAACTTTATTCACACATGAAGAACTCTTTCAATAACATACGCAAGTCGAAAGACTTTTTTAAAAGAATAAACTTTAACAATGTCTCATTGAACCAGCTGTAGGTATTGTCTTTGAATCGGTGACGACTCACCAATATTTGATCTTCAACCTTTAAAAACTGTCACGACCCGGAATCTAGAATCTGAATCACAACCAGCATCATTCACCTCTCAGAGGTCACAGACAAGCCTTTTCTTGCATTCATCACATTCACATGGTTAATTTTAGTGGAAAATTTAAATTTTTTTCTAAGTATAAAGTATACATATACTTCGTATAGTTTTTACATAACTTCATCATATACTAAGCTCAGATTAAAGGAACAGCCATCTAACATAAGGAATCAAATTGAAACAAAGAATTAATATAGAATTTTAGTTTGCCAAACAAGACCTTATTATAAATCTTCGAAATGAAAGTATGAAAGAAACGCTAGGGACAAAATCCACTAGCTATGTCTAAAACTAAAGCTATACAAAAACCGTAGAATCCTCAAAATCAACAAAACCTACCAAATGGTCAAAGAAATATCTTCCTAAACAACATGCCATTTCTGAAAGTAACTTCACTAAACATTCCTAATTTGTTATTTGTGAATTGTGGTATAAATATGACATATTTTAATGAATTCAAAGCACACAACTCATCTTCTATGTGATCACAAGAAATTAGAATCATCAACATAATTTTAGAACAACTCGAGCGAAAATTTGAAAATTTTCTATTGCCCAACCCAAGAGCCCCTCTTTTTTTTTACAATTAGAATTTTTTAAATCTTTTTCTTCTTCTTGTTGTGTAGTTCAATGTTTCCTTTGATCCTATGTTTTACTTACAAGCTCAATGATTCATTATAGTCCCATACCTACAAGTAAGTACTCTGAGGAGTAAGGAATAATTTCACTACCTCACAAAGAGTCATTCGTTACACTATGTATCCATTAACATTTCATAAGCCAATCTATATTAGCTATGCCATCTATTTCATTTCTTTCATGTTAGGGGAAGTAATGAGGTTTTTAGTTGTCATTATGTTTCTACTTCCCTTTATTGACATTATAGAAGAAGTCACTATAAGCCATTCTTATTTGGCCTTGCCCATTATTTGATGAAATTTCATAAGTATTGATATTGTTAATTGACATTCTTAAGATCTTGTTCATAGTTCACTTTGAACATACGTTCCATCATCGTTCTCTCTTGCTTTCATAGAGACATCTTTAGAAGTAAGATCATGCGAGGTAACATGAAATCCAGTGTCTTCCCCACATTGAAAAGAGGTGATTCACCGATCAAAATGAATCTAGATCATGAAAGATACTAATCAAATCCGGTGTGGGGTTGATTCTTGGCTAAGGTGAATCCATATCAAGTGTTCACTCCTCACCAACAAGGAGTGTCTCATGGCTATAGTGAACCAAGAACATGTCGTGAGCATTAACTGACATAGATAATATGATCGAAACATGAAATACGGTATCTTCCCCGCACGAAAAGAGGTGGAATCATTGGCCAAAATAAAACTGAAACATACCTAGCTCGCTTAGGTGGAAATAACTGGCTAGTTCCTATGTTGGCTAGACATAGTTTGAAGAGTAGCGACTTATTCATTGAATTACTTTAGAAGTGATTATAATATCATTTGATACTCTAACTGAACAAGATTATAGAATATGATTAGTATTGCCCTCAACATTTGGATATTAAACCACATAACCATTTTGATGGCATAAGCCAATTTTACGTATGTTCATATTTAAATTGAATATGTATGAAACATTATCCAATCTTTCAATCATTTGCATAAACTCATAGCCAATTGGATGCATCCATTTTGACAAATTAGTGTTAGCCAATTTGTTGTCATAAGATAGACAATTAATTCAAGATGTGATTTCTTAGATATCTTTTAAACAGTTCTTAGTTTATGGATTTTAGTGATAACGTTTTTAAACCTCTTGGAAAGAATCATACTAATATTCGATGAAATTAGCATCTTCACAACATCACAATAACAGTAAGTCAACAATCGGCCAAAACACATATATCTCTTAACACATCACGGACATAACTTAGCATATCATCGGTTCTTAATTTACATGATAATATTACTTTTACAAGACTATAAGTTCATAGGTTCATTCATAATTTATCATTCAAGAACAATACATGTTTAGAACATCCAACACCACATACCAACAACATGGTCTCTAACCTATTTATCATTGAATCGAAAAGGATACTAGGGACAAGGGAGTTTTACGAGAATACGGGAACAACCCTAGTTTCAAGATCTTTGAATCGTTCGAAATAAAGACGTCTTGGAGAAAGAAGTTCAGGAGATAAAACCCTTAACTTATATATATTGATTCTAAGACGATCCCTTGTTGCACGAGAACCTTGAAATCGCCTAAGAAAGAACTTAGTGTTCTACGTTCTTGAGGTTGGTTGTTTACTGTCTTAGTTGTGAGTTTCTTGTCAATGGACGTGGTTTCTAGGTTTTTTGAGACTGATTTTGAATTCTTCACTTTACATTAGTTAACATAATCAATAAATTAATTAGTTAATTAGTAAAATACCCCTCCTCAGTTTCCTAGACATAGAAGGACCATTGACTTAGCCAATTTCATGTTTTACTAAGTGTCTCGGCTGACCAAAGATTAATTTAATTAATTTGATGGCATAATTAATTAAATAAGGGACTTTAGGAAATTACAAAAAACCCTGAGTCACTAGGACCACAACTAACAACTTTGGACCATCCTAGGTTAGGTACTAGGTTTACTCTTTCTTGTTTTAAAAAAAAACTTGAAATTGCTTGATTTCGATTTGTCCTTTTAAATTAATTAATATAGCTGATAAATTAATTAAATAAATATCCTTGGGTAATTAATAAAAAAATCCCTAAGTTTTAGGACAATAACCAACCTCTTGGACCATCCTAGGTTAGGTACTAGTTTGTCTCTTTAACTAGTTAGTAGGTTAGTGTCACTCGGTTCAGTCCAAGGTTGTCAGGTGCACTAATTAGTTTATTTCATTAGGTCCTAGGTTATTTATCTATTTAGGGAAGTACGTTAGAGTTTATAATTGCTTAGGAAGTTAGGCCCCACATGGAGTGGTCCCTTGTGCACGTTTTTCCCCCTAACTACCCTAACCGAATTCGGTTAGGGTAGTCCCCTCCTTCGGCTGCTTATTCACATGTCTTGCACATGTACTTTCACATGTGTTTTTTGTACTTTCCTAACTAAATAGTATTTATGGTTCATTTGGTAATGTTTACTTATTTTCCCAAGGATCCTCATTATGTCCTTGGTGTAGATTAATTGATCATGTGCCATGGTATCTAGGCTTGACACTTAGATGCCTCATACCTTTTTGTGAGTTGGATGAAATATATAGTTTTTAGCTTACGGTCTTCATTGCAGGTACATTTCCTAAACAAGCTTATTAATACTTTGAAAAATTGGCTAACACCCTTTAAGCCAGTATTTTCTAAAATCCCCAATATTTTACTTATTTGGGTATTTTATAGAAATTGGCTAATACCCCTTAGCCTATTTTCTATACTATTCCCAATATTTATCAATATTGGACATTGGAATGCCTATGTATCCCCAATATGCATTCTTGCAGATTTATTGGGCTCTTCATTACGCGTGTAATTTTTTCCAGAAAGTTACATTATCCTCCCTTAAGAATATTCGTCTCTGAATGACACTACACATCAATTAAAGTAAAGAAGGTGATTTTTCAATCTTACTTTAACATGCTAAAGCTTTTCTCTTTTGTGAATATCTAATTCACACTTAGTTGGATGATGCATAAAATTCAAGCTTACATGAAGCTTCATATTTGAGATTGAGGAATTTCCTTCTAAATCACACTTAACTTAATGCACATCACAACTCATGCAACAAAAAATTCATGTCTACACAGTGCAAAAACAACAACATGAATGCAAACATGACATAATTTTAGCTCATATAGTGCAATTATTAAAACGTACGGTTAGGGACTTACAGCACCAAAATCGACTAATGCACTAAACCATAAATTTTTCTTAAACAAAGCCAAACTTAGGAAGAATATATCTAACCTCATGATCTGAAAAGGCGAGGGTAATGGGATCTCATGTCGGCCTCGCCCCCCATGTTGCTCCCTCAACAAGGTGGTTCCTCCATAACACCTTCAGAGTGGTAACCTCCTTGTCCAGCCGTTTCACTTGGCGATCTAATATTTCTATTGGAACCTCTTCATAAGAAAGGTTCTCATCAACTCCTAACCCCTCAACAGGAAGGATAGATGGTGGATCGCCTAAACAATTATTAAGCATTGAAACGTGAAACACTGGATGAACAGAAGCCAAGTCTTGAGGTAACTTCAGTTCGTAGGTGACATTTCTTACTCGCTGCAAGATCTCATACAGACCTATATATCTCAGACTCAACTTAGGTTACATTTCCTACCCGCTGCAAGATCTCATACAGACCTATATATCTCAGACTCAACTTACCTTTCTCACCAAACCACATCACCTCTTTCATGGGGGATATATTCAATAAGAATTGATCACCCACCTCAAATTCCAAAGCTCTCTTTCTGTTGTATTCATAGGATTTTTGAAAACTGTAAGCAGTAGAAAATCTATCCCTGATAATTCTCACCTTCTTCTTAGCCTCATGTACGATCTCAAGGCCAAGGATGGCAGATTCTCCTACATAAAACCACCAAGACGAAGACCTACATCTTTGGCCATATAGTGCTTCAAAAGGTTCCTTCCTATACTGGAATGGTAGCTCTATTATAATAGAACTCTATTAGCGACAAGTGATCATCCTAACTCCCCTTGAAGTCAATAACACATTCTCTTAATATGTCCTCAATGGTCTTGATGGTACGCTCTACTTTTCCTTCTGTCTGCGGAGGATAAGTAGTACTAAGCTTCACATGTGTACCCAAGATCTTTTGGAAAGATCTCCAAAAATGGGAAGTAAATTGGGATCCCATATACGAGATGAGAGATAGTGAAATCCCATGCCATCTTATTATATCATCAATATAAAGCTTGGCATAATCTTCAGCTTTGTAAATATACTTCATAGGTATGAGGTAAGCGGACTTGGTAATTCTCTCAACAATAACCCAAATGGAAGCATGTAGTTTTATATTCTATGGTAGACCAACCACAAAATCCATATTAATAGCCTCCTACTTCCATGTTGCAATCTCAATAGTCGGAATAAGACCCTCAGGCTTAAGGTGTTCAGCCTTAACCTGTTGGCAATTCAGACACTCCTCCACGAATTTGGAGATATCTCTCATCATGCTTTCCCACCAATAGACATCTTTAAGGTCATGGTACATCTTGGTGGCACCTGGATGAATGGAATTCTTTGAACCATGAGCTTCTGCAAAATTATTAGACCTCAAATCATCAACATTGGGCACGCTTAATCTATTCTGGTACCTGAGTACACCATTCCCTCGAAGGGAAAACGATTCATTAAACTTACTCAATACTGAGTATTTCAACTCCATGAGTACTGGGTTGAGATGCTGATTGGATTTAACGTCTACAACAAATGAGGATTCGGAACTTGAGTGAACCAAAACACCCCCACTTTGTGCATCTGCCAGCCGTACACTCAATCTATCCAATTGGTGTACATCAATATGAGACATGTTGCACATGCTCAATCGACTCAATGCATCAGCCACTACATTGGCCTTACGTGGGTGATAATAAACATTCATATCATAATCTTTGAGCAGTTTTAATCATCTCCTCTAACGAAGGTTCAACTCTCTCTACGTAAAAACATACTACAGAATTTTATGGTTAGTATGTACATCAACATGTACACCATATAAATAATGTCTCCGAAGTTTTATATACAAAGACCACAACAGCTAACTCAAGGTAATGAGTAGGGTAATTCTTCTCATGGATTTCAACTATCTCGATGCATATGTAATCACCTTTCCACCTTGAATAAGAGCACATCTCAAACCTGTTCGAGAAGCATCAAAGTACACCATATATCCTACACCACTCGTTGATAACGTGAGAACTGGGAATGAAGTGAGTCGGTCTTTGAGCTCTTGGAAGTTCTTCTCATATTTTTCAGATCTCTCAAACTTCATCTTCTTCTTCGTCAAGGCCGTCAATGGGACAACAATAGTGGAAAAGCCTTCCACAAACTAGCAATAATGATTGGCCAATTTCAGAAAACTTCAAAAATCTATAGGAGTAAGGGGACTCTGCCAACCCTTCACGGCCTTAACCTACTTAGGATCATTTTCAAGACCATGGTCAGTCATAACGTGACCAAGAAAGGTCACTGACCTCAACCAGCATTCACATTTGATGAGCTTTGCATACAACTGATGTTCTCTGAGTACTTGCATTGTCTTTCTTATGTGTACTTGATGCTCTTCTTTATACTTAAAGTATATGAGAATGTAATCTATGAATACTATGACGAAGAAATCAAGCTACTCATGGAAAATTTAATTCATAAGGTCCATAAACGCGACTGGTTAGTTAGTGAGACTGAATGACATGACCAGAATTTCATAGTGCCCATATCTAGTACGAAAAGTCGTCTTAGGGACGTCTTCTCGCTCACTCTGAGCTAATGATAGCCTTACCGAAGGTTTATCTTGGAAAAGAAACTTGAACCTTGGAGTTGGTCAAATAGATCATCAATTCTAGGAAGAGGGTACTTATTCTTTATAGTGACTTTGTTGAGTTGCTGATAATCAATGAACATTCTAAGGGTTCCATCCTTTTTCTCTACGAACAACACTGGAGCACCGATGGGGATATGCTCGGCTGGATGAAGCCCTTATCAAGTAGATCTTTTAACTACAACTTCAACTCTTTCAGTTCAGCTGGTGCTATCCCATACAACGGAATATAAATTTTCTTGGTGTTGGAATCTAAATACACACCAAAGTCAATCTCACGTTCAGGAGAGATTCCTGGTAAATCCTCTGGAAAGACATTTGGGAACTCATTTACTGTTGAAACAGACAATATGGAAATAACTTCTTGATTTAAGTCATTGACTCTAACTAAGTGGTAGAAATACCCCTTAGCTATCATCTTATTGGCCTTTAAGTGTGAAACAATTTGGCCGACTTGACTTGAACCACATCCTTACCATTCCCTCTCTAACTCATTTGGAAACTAAAACCTCACTACCCTGTTTCGACTGTCAATTAATGCATAACACTTATGGAGCCAATCCATACCCAAGATTATATGAAATTCGAGCATGGGTAATTCCACAAGATCAACATAAGTGACTCTATCAGCAATGTGAATTGGACAATTTTTGTAAACTCTTTCTACTCTAATGCCGTTCGCTATGGGACTACTTACTAAAATTGGCTCATGCAAGATTTCAGGAGACACATCAAATCTACTAGATATCAAGGGAGTAACAAATGATAGAGTGGACCCTGGATCTGACAATGCATACACAAGGAAAGTATAGACGTGCAACGTACCCGTGACTACATCAGCTAACTTCTCTTGCTCTTTTGTACCTTTCAGTTCATAAAATTGGTTCCCCTTGGGAGGTTTGGCTGTAGCATTTGTATTGGTCCGAGGCTGAGCATCTGCCTTGGCCTTATTCATCACTTGAGGACAATCGCGGACCATGTGTCGAGTCTTTCCACACCTGAAGCAAGCGTTAGTACCTACTAAACATTCACCTCATGTCAACACCAGAAGCAGGCGTTAGTACGTACTAAACATTCACCTCCATGAGAACGTCTACTTTTACCACAAGGCTTATTTTTTGTTGGATGTTCCGATCATTGCCCTTTCTGGGGCCAGACTTGTTCACTTTTGCATTAAAATTTCCTAAAGAAGCAAAATTAACTGAATGCCTCTTGAACTTAGGACTGTTCTAGACTTCAAATGAGCCCTTACCCTATCTAGAACTAGTATGATTTGCACTCTTAGGTTTCTTATCTTCATGATTTCTCCTCTTACGGCGGATCTCCTCCACTTGCTGAGCATGCACCATCAACCTTCCTAGATCCATTATGTTATGCAAAATGGCTGCCCAAAAATCATCCATTAGATCCTCAGATACTCTAATCACAAACCTGCTCATTTTGTCCCTGCTATTTTTCACTAGAGAAGAAGTATACTTTGAGAGTTTAAGGAATTTCAAGGAATTCTCCTTGACAGATATACCTCCCTGTCTCAGGTTGATGAACTCTTCAAATTTGGCTTCCTTTTGCTCTCTGTAAAATAACCTCTCCAGAAAGACTGTCTTGAGAACATCACAAGTTATGGGAACATCTCCTATTGATCGTCCATCTGCCCACATGCGGTACCAAACCTGTGCCACGTCTTTGAGCTGATATGCAGTCAACTCAGCCTTTTGGCTCCTCATTAACTCCCATGGCACATAGTATCTTGTGGACCTCATCCACGAACTCCTGAGGATCCTCATTGGTCTTGGATCTATAGTAAACTGAGAGATTCATTCTGTTGAAGTCCCTCAACCCTGATAGCCATGGTTCCAACATGCGGGTTCTCCCTGGAAGCACCCTCTCTTTCGGCTTCAGTCGTGAT
Organism: Solanum habrochaites; assembly: GCA_027704765.1. NCBI lineage: Eukaryota > Viridiplantae > Streptophyta > Magnoliopsida > Solanales > Solanaceae > Solanum > Solanum habrochaites. The sequence goes on from JAKWJA010002491.1 coordinate 42,427,513, forward strand.
TGCCTGGGACTGAGTGGTGATGGCCTGTGTCATCTGTAGCAATGTCTCCCTTAATTCACCATCTATCAATCCAGCTGGGTCGACATGCACTTGACCTGCAACAGCTGGGACTTGAGGAGGAGCTTGGTTTCCTCCAGCAGCTGCTTCACCAACTTTCCTTCCTGCATTTCTCCATGTATTCATTTTCTACACGTAGATTTAAGAAGAGAGTTAGATTCTTTAATGATACAAGATGACACAATTCCATATAGCACGGTAAAGCGTAGAAGAAGGAAATATTTCCTATCATACCATAGCCTCTAAGTCATGATTGTGGCGCGCCTCACAACCATAAGTTAGAAACTATGCGCTTCAGAACCATAAGTTAGAAACTATGTAACATGGTTGTTTTGAGATTTAGTTCATAGGGTTTTGACCTCATTATGTCACGACCTGAATTCTAGAATATGAATTGCAACCGACGTTGTTGACCTCTCAGAGGTCGCAAACAAGCCTCTTTTTGCATTCTTCACATTGATATGGTTAATTTTAGTAGAAAATTTAAAACTCTTTATAAGTATGAAGTATAAATATACTTCATATAGTTGTTACAAAACTTCATCACATACTAAGCTCAAATTAAGGGAGAAACCTTCTAACATAAGGAGTCAAATCGAAACAAAGAATTAATATAACATATTAGTTTCCAAAAACGGTCTTATTACAAAGCTTCAAAATGAAAGTATGAAAGAAAAGCTAGGGAAAAAATCCACTAGCTATGTCTAAAACTAAATATAGAGAAAAACCGTAGCATCCTCAAAATCAAGAAAACCTACCAAATGGTCAAAGAAAGCTCTTCCTAAACAACATGCCATTTCTTGAAAGTGACTTCACTAAACTTTCTTAATTTATTGTTTGTGAATTATTGTATGAATATGATGTATTTTAATGAATTCAAAGCACACAACTCATTTTCTATGTGATTACAATAAATTATAATCATCAACATAATTTTAGAACAACTCGAGCGAAAATTTGAAATTTTGCTATTGCCCAACCTAAGAGCACCTTTTTTTTACAATTAGAAATTTTTTTGTCTTTTTCTTCTTGTTGTTGTGTAGTTCAATGTTTTCTTTGATCCTATGTTTTACTTACAAGTGAAATGATTCATTATAGTCACATACTCACAATGAATCAAGTATGTAATCCGAGGACTAAGGAATAATTTATCTACCTCACAATGAGTCATTCGTTACTCTATATATCCATTAACATTTCATAAGCCAGTCTCTATTGGATATGCGATCTGTTTCATTACTTTCATGTTAGGGGAAGTTTTGAGGTTTTTAGTTGCCATTATGTTTCTACTTCCCTTTATTGGCATCATGTAATAAGTCATTATAACATTATAAGCCAATATTATTTGACCTTGCCCATTATTTTATGAAATTTCATAAGTATTGATATTGGCAATTGAAATTCTTAAGATCTTCTTCGTAGTTCAATTTGAATATACGTTCCATCATCATTCTTTATTGCTTTCATAGAGACTTCTTTAGAATTAAGATCATGAGAGCTAACATGAAATCTAGTGTTTTCCCCAAACCAAAAAGAGGTGATTAACCAATTAAAATGATCTAGATCATGTGAGCTGCTAATAAAATCCATTGTCTACCCCAAAACCAGAAAAGGGAAATTCCCGGCTAAGGCGAATCAATCTCAAGTATTCACTCCACACCGACAAGGAGTGGCTCACAATAATAGTGAACCAATAACATGTCGTGAGCATTAACCGACATAGATCATGTGAGATAAACATGAAATCCGGTGTCTTTCCCACATTAAAAAGAGGTAGAATCACTAGCCAAAGTGAAACTGAAACATACCTACCTCTCTTAGGTGGAAACCACTGGCTAGTTCCTATGTTGGCTAGACATAGTTCGAAGGCTAGGGAATTATTCATTTAATTACATTAGAAGTGATTATAATATCATTTTATACTCTAACTACACAAGATTATGGCATATAATTAGTATTGCTCTCAACATTTGGATATTAAACCACATAACCATTTTGTTGGCATAAGCCAATTTTACGTATGTTCATATTTAAATTGAATATGTATGAACCATTATCCAATATTTCAATCATTTACATAAACTAATAGCCAATTGCATGCATCCATTTTGACAAATTAGTGTTAGCCAATTGGTTGTCATAAGATAGACAATTCATTCAAGATGTTATTTCTTAGATATGTTTTAAACAATTCTTAGTTTATGGATTTTAGTGATAACGTTTTTAAACCTCTTGGAAAGAATCATACTAATATTCGATGAACTTAGCATCTTCACAACATCACAATAACAGCAAGTCAACAATCGGCCAAAGCACATATATCTCGTAACACATCACGGACATAACTTAGCATATCATCGGTTCTTAATTTACATGATAATATTAACTGTACAAGACTATGAGTTCATAGGTTCATTCATTATTCATAATTCAAGAACAATAAATGTTTAGAACATCCAGCACCACATACCAACAACATGGTCTCTAACCTATTTATCATTGAATTGAAATGGATACTAGGGACAAGGGAGTTCGACGAGAATACGGGAACAACCCTAGTTTCAAGATCTTTGAATCGTTCGAAAGAAAGACATCTTGGAGAAAGAATTCCAGGAAATAAAATCCTTACCTTATATATATTGATTCTACGACGATCCCTTGTTGCACGAGAACCTTGAAATCGCCTAAGAAAAAACTTAGTGTTCTACATTCTCGATGTTTGTTGTTTACTGCCTTAGTTGTGAGTTTCTTGTCAATAGACGTGGTTTCTAGGTTTTTTTGAGACTGATTTTGAATTCTTCAACTTTACCGTAGTTAACATAATCAATAAATTAATTATTTAATTACTAAAATACCCCTCCTCAGTTGACTAGACATAGAAGGACCATTGACTTAGCCAATTTCATGTTTTACTAAGTGTGTCGGCTGACCAAAGATTAATTTAATTAATTTGATGGAATAATTAATTAAATATGGGACTTAAGGAAATTACAAAAAAACCCTAAGTCACTAGGACCACAACTAACAACTTTGGACCATCCTAGGTTAGGTACTAGGTTGTCTCTTTCTTGTCTTAACCGAAATTTGGAAATTGCATTGTGATTTCGGTTTGTCCTTTTAAATTAATTAATTTAGCTGATAAATTAATTAATCAAGTATCCTAGGGTTAATACTAAAGTATACCTAAGTTTGTAGGACCATAACCATCCTTTTGGACCATCCTAGATTAGGTACTAGGTTGTCTCTTTAACTAGTTACCAGGTTAGTGTCACCATGTTAAGTCCTAGGTTGTCGGGTGCACTAATTAGTTTATTTCGTTTGTTCCTAGGTTAGTTAACTATTTAGGGCAGTATGTTAGAGTCTAAAATATTATAGGAAGTTAGGACCCACATGGAGTGATCCCTTGTGCACGTTTCCCCCCCTAACTACCCTAACGAATTCGGTTAGGGTGGTCCCTCCTTTGGCTACTTATTGACTTGTCTTGCTTATAGGTTGGTTGTACTTTCCTAACTAACTATTATTTATGCTTCATTTGGGAATTTTTAATTATTGTCCCAAAGATCCTCACTATGTCCTTGGGTACTTCTTACTCGACATGATCATTTTAATTGGTCATGTGCCATGATATCTAGGCAACATTTGGATGTCTTATACCTTTTTGTGAGTTAGATGAAATATAAATTTTATCATAGGGTTTTCATTGCAGGTACATTTCCTAACTAAGATTATCAATACTTTTAAAAATTGGGTAACACCCTTTAATCCAATATTTTCTAATATGCCCAATATTTTTTTATTTGGTATTTTTATAGAAATTGGCTAATACCCCTTAGCCAATTTTCTATACTATGTAAAATACTTCTCAATATTAGGCATTGGAATGCCTATGTAACCCCAATATGCATTCTTACAGACTTACTGGGCTCTTCATTAGACATGTAATTTTTCTGGAATGTTACACAAAACCTATCAATCCTTCATTGAATATCAAGACTTCCAATTCCCTACACTTTAGTCAAAGAGGGAAAAAAAGGGGTTAGCACATTAAATGCACTAAGTATGGAAGCCATGCAAAACCATGAAAAAGGGACATTTCGTATAGAACATGCCTTCATGATATTTGATATAAAACCTTCCTAAGAGACATCAAGCAAGTCAATAATCACAGTATTAGACACATTACAAATTAAACTTAGTTTATAGCTAACTTACTGTAATCTTACAGTGACCTCACTGTAAGTTCACATATAATTTACAAATAACAAGATAACATCAAGAACACATCGAAACACATAAATCTACTCACATGGATCCTCTATTAAGGTTATCCTAATATTCACATAAGTAAGATATGAAGCGGTCGCCCATAGAACTCCTTCATACACACCTAGATGATCCCTAGGGCTACCTAAAGTATGTTATTCCAATATATAACATATCACACCAGTTCACATAAACATGAGATCCTCCTACAAAAGGTTATTTCAAGGCTCACTTGAGTGAGTTATGATGCGGTCGCCCACACAATCCCTTCATACAAACCAAAGAGATCGTTTAGACTACCTAAGATAAAATCATTCCTATTTCACCAATTAGACTCTCTAAATAGAATGACTCCAACACTTACCTAAGTAAAACATGAAGAGAATGACCACGCACCCTCTCCAAGCTGACTTAAGAAATCCCCAAAGATAATCTAGATAGATAACTTTTCAATTAAGAAGTCTTTACTTAAGTAATTAAGTTCATTTAACCATCTAGAAGACACTCAACACTTAAGGACATTCAAGTAATAGTCTTGAAGAATACCTAGGGATTTACTCACTAACATCTTCAAATCTTAATCGTGCAATGTATAGATAGCGTCCCATACCACTACTTAAACATTATAAAACTTTTCTAACACTAGTAGGTATCCAATATGATGAGCATAGGAATTTACCGACATAGACCATGGTAGCTGTGCATATAATCCGGAGTTATAACCTTCTCCGACGGAGGGTGTTACACTTCCCAATCTTAGAACGAGCAAACAACCCATGTAGGCGCATGGTTAATGAATATGAAGGGTTTCATTGTACTCTAGACTCATCCTTAACTAGAGGTAGTCCCAAACCATTACTCACTTGGTTCTAGACTTGTTCTCATGGAGTAATTCACATAAAGGATCATATGAAGGGGTTCCATATCAAGTTCACAAACCATTCACGTTACACCTTACAAAAGATAGTCCACTAAGGTTACCTACAATGGTTAAGAGGATAGCTCAATGATTTTCCAAAGGATGATTTCATACTGTTCCATCCAACCAACCTTAAGTCAACGACTCACACATGAATGATATCATTACAACTTTCTACTTCGAGGATATCATAGCCTTCATTCTAGAAAATTCCACATAAAAGGTCCTTCTTAACTTTATTTAAGGTCACATGTCAATCACACATACAAGACTAAAAAACTTTAGCATACAAAGTCAAGAATTAATATCACAATCTTACATGCATCAAAGAAGTGACAAAGTATACCTAAATAAGGCACACACACATACTTCACCATATCACATATAGCATATCATCCAGGAGGCACATAGGGTCAATTAAGAATACTTAATAGTCATCCTACACTACCCTATGGAATCATCAACATAACTCATTGTAGAGTACATATAGTCATCTAAGAAGATTCAGACTTCAACATTAACTCTACAAACACAAGGCATCACTATAACTTATCATGATCACATATAATTATATAGAAGAACACATACTTTAACTTTACATGTATACTGAAGTCATCAAGACATTTACAATGATCATGTAGTCAATTTATACATGATAATAAACATAATACACAAAATAATGATGATCAGGCCACATTGATTCTCAACTCATAAAGTAGTGCCGACAAGGCCACATTATTTACAATTATAAAACATAAGCACTGCAACAATAAGAGGACCATACCACCAATCCAATCTCACAACTTCAGTACATACTTAAATGAACCAACACAATACTCAAAGTCCCTTACCCATGACCATATCACCAATTTAATCCAATAATATGAATATATAATGAATCTAAGAATATACGATACTCATATAATCAAATTGAGACAACTATAAACCCTACAATCATAATCTATACGTAAATCGAGAGCCCATAACAATCTACACAAGAATGAAGTAGTATAGAGACATGATCACATCACCTATAGCATAGCCAAATATAGGGATTTGAGAAGTTCAAGGGTTCATAGATATTGTCTTTGAAAAAACATCATCTATACATTAATAATATTTAACTTAATGTTTGATGCAAGAATTCAAAACTTAGAGTAGAAATTAGACTTTTGTATCTTTTTGACATCTTTGAAATCATCTTTGAAATTGAATCTAATGTAATCGAAAGACTTAGATGAAGAACCCAAATACCTTATCATACAAATCAAAAAAGAATTTAGTAATAAACTCCATGAAAGATCCATCATCAAGCTCCATCTTCACCTTGAGCTATAATAGAGGTTATTGGAGAAACTTTGGAGGGAAAGGGTTTGATCTAGGTGCTAGGGTCTAAATTATAGTTTAATGACTTAAATACTATTAGAATAATCATACACACCTAAAATAACTGTCCTCATATTTTATTAGACTTGGGATAAATTTCCAAAAAACCCCGAGTTTTAATAGTGAATATGGAAGAATTTCAAGGCCCATTGACGCCTATCACCAAGGGGCCGTCGACTAGCCTACACCCTGTCGATGGTTGTCCATTGGCTGGGTCTGCAATACCCATGTAAGACCCCAAAATGAGATAGTTTTCTAGAGACAAACATGTTTGTCTTAATTTTATAAGGATCAAACGACCGCCTGTTGGTCAACCAACGGCCCGTAAGTGAGGTCTCGTAGATTTTTACTTATCTTGGTCAGGTCTCAAGAAAAAATTTGTCTAAGGACCAGTCGACAGAAGCAAAAAGATGGCACGTAGACTGACCAAATACCAGTAGATGGCTCCATCAATGGTGGCCTGTAAGTTGCAGCCTTTGTCTTTTCATTAAAGGGGTGATTGAGAAATTCACTCCATGTCCTAACATTATTATATAAGTATTATTTAGCTACTTTTGGGTGTATATAAGTCATATAACACGTGAACTTAACATTCCAAAATCCTCTCACATAAATTGAACTTTTCCCTCCAAAAATATGCTCCATGGAACCTCCATTGTTTGTGAAGCTCAAGAACAGCTTGGAGATTTGAATTCCATGGATGAATCATCATTTTTTATAGGTTATGATGTAGATAAAGTTATGGTGAATTTTTATCTGTAGTTATCCTTCCATCTAGAGAGTTAATCTCAAAGTTTTAAAAGAGAAAAATATGATCATGTGCTTAATCTTATATCTAACCATGGGCTCTTTATTAAATTGATTTCAAAAAGCATAATATGAATGCATTGATTATTATCTACTGATTTGGACGTGACTTTGAATCCTATAGCATGATGAACCTATGATCTTTCATAATCTCGATTTTAGCCCTTGAAAGGTGTATTCAAGTGTACCCTAAACTAGATGATGCTTTACATATGCTATGTTCATGTGAAAGGACTCTTTACATGATTTAGGTTGATGAACTTCCATATATTACCTATGAGTTAAACATATGAGGGGATGACTCTCCTAAACCTATATTTCATAAAGTAAAAATATAATAAAGGTTTTCAATGAAGGGAACTTATCTTAGAACCGAGTGAACTTGAATATGAGTGTGTGTCCCTTCCTATGGTAGGAAGACAGGTCACCATAAATCTCATGAGGTGGATAACCACAATGCCTCAATGGGCATAAATAGGTTTTCCATAAGTGAAAAACTCTAATGCCTAATCTTGGCTTAAAGAGGGTTTTCACATGTACCTCCAAGTTTCGTAACTATATTTCCACCATATGTTACTAGCTAGTGGTTCAACCTAGAAAGTTATGTCACATTTGTGTTCTGCTTTAGCCGGTAGACCACGTTCTTTCAGTGTGGGGTTCTATGACACCGAATTCCATGTATAGCATCGCATGATCTATATCGGTTATGGCTATAGATTCCCTGCAGTCTAATGGACAGTAAAAGTAAATGACAAGGACCCTAAATAGAATGACATTAGGGAGGTTACTTAGGATAGATGGAAGTAATAAATCCATCTAGACATTGCACAAGTAGCTCCTTAGGAAGTTCTAGGAAGGTGTCTAATGCATGTCACTATGTATATCTTCCTTATGCATGACATTTTAGTATTTGTCTACTTGTTATAAAGATGTGCATGATATGAGTCTTTATGCATGATTTTGATCTTGTTGACTATATAATCAAGGTCTTGACTTAAGTATGTCTATATTATATTATACTTCTAGTGTGGTATGTGTTGTCTTGTGTAGATGATATGTAGGGTTTGCCTTATGGTCCTAAGGTTATATATTTCACCACGTATCTCTAAAGGATTACTTTGGAGCCTAATACCACGTATCTCTAAATGGTTACTTGGGAGGCTAATGAATTAATATAAAGAGTTCACTGTTTAAAAAGATGAGCTTACTATAAACTGACCTCAAATGGGACTTAAATTCTATATGTGATTTTCTATGATGTTTATCCTTTGATTGTGTTTATATGAAGTATGAAAATGATGTAAATGTTATTGTTTAAATTTTTTATCATAATTTACTCAAAAATGCATGAAGTATGTTTTCAAGAAAATGTCTCTTTTTAAATGCATGTTTTCGCATGGTTGCCATACTTAATACATTCTTGTACTAATCTCATTCTTCTCTACATTTTACACAAACTTTAGGTTATGGATGCTTAAAGGATGTCTTAAATGGTGAAGAGCTTGATAGATGATTACCAAGCTCAAAGAAAGGAATCCTTAAGTCCAAGGATTTCCTTGTTAAGGTTTATTGTAAAGTCTATTAAATATCATATGGTTTTGTAATATGTCTTATTGGACGTGTCCCTAATTTATTCTAATGTTGTTGAGACTAAGAAGGCAAAGAGACTCAGGGTCTAATATTTATTATGACTTATGATTTATATATATATGAAGTAATGTTTCAAGCATATAAGGTGCTATGAAAAGTTTAAATTTTTCTGCTAAATTTACTTTGTCAATACGATAAATGATATCTATGGGCTTGTATAAGACCTCCAAGAGATCAAGTACGCCATGTTACTTCTAGAGGGTGCTCCGTAGCTGTGACAAACGTGGTATCAGAGCACGAGGTTTTTTAAAGTGGTTTAGTGTCCAAGACGTGTAATATTGCAATGTCTAGTAGAGTCTTGTATCATTGGTGGTCAGTTGCGACACATAAAACGGTATGAGAGGCTATAGGACGATAGAGTTTCTTTACTTCATCATTCTCATATTGTGCCATAGATCTTAACTCTATAAGATCTCTCTTTCTTATGGTTTCTTGTCCGATGGTATTTTAGATGTTACTTCTTTGATGACATTATCTTTATGCTTGACGCAGAAAAGATGAGTATACATTCTTATCTTGGTTTTATGATTTGAATGAGTATGTGTGAAGGTGAATTTTTTTATGCTTTGATGATGTGATGCCAATTAGGGATATATATAAAGTTTATGTGAAATAACATGTTATGTTGAAGAATGTGTGTCATAATATGGTTAAAAGGTGCTAGAAGTTGTTTTGTTTAACATGAAATTGTTTAGGAATGATGTGTTCCTAGATGGTTTTACATGATGGTAGCCTAATATTATATTTTGAGCTTGAAATGTTTACTGACTACCTATGGAAGCATGCTACCCTAAGATTATGTACTTAAAGGTGTTCAATGTTTCATTTTGTATACATGTGGTCCTTGATAAGTTGCCTAGTATGGGTTGGAGTCATTTGTATAGACGTTATCCTTGGTGTCATGATAGCATGCTTGTCATGGTAAAGTTTTGTACATGATATTGTCCTGCTTTTCCTATCAATTTCCTAAATGTTGCATTTTTGGAATTTGGAAGTAGGTTCACTATAACGACAGCCAGTTCACTATAACATTTTTTGAAAATCAACTAAATTGTTCTTTGATTAGTTGTTGTTGGAATGTGTATGGAATTGATGTATATGAAAATGATAAGGAATGTAAAAAGGATATTTTTTATTTGGAATAATAATGAGGGTCTTATGGCATGATGAGTTGCAGAATTGTTTCTAACTTCTTATTGTGTTGAGAGTCCCTTGATGATTGTGGAATTGATGTTTCCCTAAAATTTAGGGTAATAGCCTTATCTTTGTAGGGTGATGATGTAGGTTTGTTTGACCTAGAAGTTACCTTGCCTTAATTTTTAAAGAAAAGAAAGAGTCCTTAAGACTAAGTCTCCTATATTGTTTCCCCTAATGATGTATGATTGTGGTGTCTATTGTATTGTATGAAAACCTTATGTGGTTGAAAGATATGACCTAACTAGATAATTGGGGATAGTTTCCTAGGAGATAAGATTTAGAATACCTTGGTGTTCCTATGTAAACTTAATGTAAATCCTTCTAAAAGTTGTAATCACTTTTAAGTGTTGAAAATAAAGGTTGTTTAGTTAAGATCCTATTAAGGTGGGGTTAAGTTTATCTTAATTGGGTTTAACCTAAGTGAGGTATGGTGATGGAGTAGTAACGTTGTAGATAATTTCTACCATTGACCTTCTATTTGGGCTTGAACATGAATCTGTTGAATTTTTAGGAAGCTTGTTCATGAATAAGTGTTTTGCATAAAGTATGAATTGCATGACCTTTGTATGTTTGGTATGTATTGATTGACATTACCTTGAAGATATTTCTAATGTTCCAAAGTGCATGGTAGAAATTTTTTGTTAAGGTCCATGTTCTCTCATGTTAAATTGCATCTTGATATGCTAGTTGTGAATTTGACTTCATGAGGTAAGATAAGAAACATGGTTGAAGTCACTTGTGAGGTATAATGTTTAGACTTAGAAAGGAAAGTTGAGTCTCTTTCAAATGAAATGTATTAGGTCTCTTAAAAACTATGTGACTTCTATAATTTGGAATGCATAATTGTAGGCTCATTCTAGAAAAGTGAAAGCATGTTTAGCTAAGTGCTCATGTGCGTGCCTATGATTTGTGTGATTCTTCTAAAAAATATGCTTACTATGAAGGTGAGTACTATGTTAGGAAATTATATTTTGTGAAATTACTTCCTAATTGTTGTGATGTGCTTGGTGTGACTTACCATTTAGACTTCACTAGAAAAAAAAACATGAGCATTTCTTGGTTAAAAGTTGAGAATTTCTAATTTTTTTAGAGAAAATTGACCTTGTACCTTGCTTAGGTGTGAATCAAGATACATGTAAGTGTGTTGAGGAGAAGGACATTCCTCCATGGAAACCACTGAACATGGTACGGTTGAGTATGACCTTCATGACAGCAGGTCTAACTAATGAAGATCTCTGTTGATTCAACTAACTAAAGTTTATGTGCATTGAAGTAAGAGTGACTAATTACTTCTTGAGTTTTGTTGAAATCTCCCAATGTGTGACTTTAAGAATAGTTGCAAAAATGAGCTCTGAATTAATTGAAGTGTAATGACCATGTTATGATTAGGAGAAGGATGTTCCTCCTATTAACATGATAAGAGCCTTTGTGTTTGATGCATTAAAGAGTGAGTTAATAATGGATTTTATTGATTGTGTGCATTGAGTGATAAAATGATATGATGTTGTTATAAATATTATGAACTGCTCTATCACGCATTGAAGTCCTAGTTTTAATTAAAGAGCCTAAGTGTTATTTGAGGACGAATGTTCCCAAGTGGGGGATATTGTAAGCCCCCAAAATGAGATAGAGTTATAGATCCTAACATGTTTTTATTAAGGTTATAAGGTACTAAAATGAATTATAATATGGTTTAGAGGAAGTGTGTAAAGTTTGAAGGGATTTGGAAGTCGAACATTAAGGGATGACCAAAACATTCAACGACTAGTCACCTATGTGCCTCATGTGTCTATGCATTATATTTATATGTAATGGTATTATCAAGACTTTAATTTATTTATAATGATGTTTAAATGTGCTATATGAAGTTTTTAGAATTTTGGAGATTAAACGACCAATAACGTCCAAGGCGTTCGAGAGATAGCCCTTAATACGCTCAACGTGTGTCTCGATGGGGCCTGGCATGTTTGGACGAGTTGCAGGTGTTTGATTTTGATGAAAATTATGTGGAAGGTCTACAAATTATTAAGTGTTGTATTTACATTGGAAACATTTTGGTTACACATCTAAAGGGTCCCGCAAAAGGCCCCACAAGAAGGAGCCAAGGCTGGTCGAGACACTGCCTTGGCAGTGTCAATCGACGGACCAAACAACGGCCTATTGGTCAACCAACGGACCTTGGGTGAGTTATTGTATAATTGTAATTATCTTGGTCAGGTCTCAATAAAAAATTTGTCTAAGTACAAGTCGACGGACACCAAAGGACGGCCCGTAGACTAACCTACGACAAGTAGATTGTTCCGTCGTTGGTAGCCTGTAAGTTGCAGCCTGCATCTGTTTCATTAAAGGGGTGAATGGGAAATTTACCCCAAATTCTAACAGTATTATTTAGCAACTTTTGGTAGTATATAATTTGTCTAACACGTGAACTTAACATTCCAAAATCCACTCACACAAATTGAAATTTCCCTACAAAAATACTCTCTAGAACCTCCATTGTTGGTGAAGTTCAAGAACAGATTGGATATTTGATTTACGTGAATTAATAATCATGTTATAGAGGTTTTAATGTATATAAAGTTATGGTGATCCTTCATCTCTAGTTATCCTTCAAGATAGAGAGTTAATCTCAAAGTTTTCAAAGAGAAAAATATGATCAAGTGCTTCTTCTTCAATCTAACCATGGGTTCTTTCTTAAATTGATTTCAAAAAGCATAATATGAATGTATTGATGATTATCTACTTATTTTTATGTGATTTTTAATCCTATAGCATGATGAACCCATGCCCTTTCACAAACTTGATTTTAGCCAATGTATGACTTTATGATCTTGATTTTATGCATGTCGATTTGTGATTCAATTATGTTAATATGATTATGTCTACTGCCTATTATTCATATTTATGGTGAATCGATAAATTACAATATGAATTAATGCATGAAGGTTTGAACATGCCTAGATTAACTATAATTGAAATCACTGTAATGTTGACATTTTAAAGTACAAAAGTATAAATCGATTATGTTGTGGTTCATGTAGATAATGACTTAGGTTAATAAATTTATTTAAATTTATTAAGTTATTCATGTTGATCAATGTTGGTCAGCCTATGATTCTTCTACTTTCCATTGATGACTTAAATAGTATAGTCACTATGATCTAAAGGTTATAGCAATGGTAGTAGGATTCCGTGTAGAGCATGTTGTCCTTATTTACTACCTTATATTGATGATATTAATTTATTTTGGGTATGAATTCTTGATTATCAAAGAAAAGGAATCTTGTCATGAATTGATCTAGGTTCTTCTAGTCTACAATTTGAATATTGTAATGAACCTTATGTGATCTTAATTATAGGGTATATGAAACATGATTTAGATTTGATTTATATCTATTTAGATACTGCCCTAAATGTATATTATTTGTATATGATAAATGACGCACTGAACTAGGGAGTTTAATTGATGACCAATGAGTCTCTACTTCCTAGTATATGTGGAGATACCTTGTATTACGTTATATTATGATTTTGTAGCTACTTTTACATGGTTTATTTTATGATTAAAATAAATTTAGATACTGACCTATATATGAATTTTTGATGACCAAGGTGTATTGATCAATGATGATCAAAGGGTGAGAAATCTGTAACTATACTTATCTCTTCTACTTCTCTATTTCTTTATAGTAATGTTGAGGAAGTCTTGTATGGAATTGTGTGGTATGGTCCACTTATCGTTGTGGTTTTTACGTTATTGTCAATCTATATATGTGTATACCATGGTCATTAAGGCAAATTGATGAATATATGAACATCTGACTATGATGATACTTTGTGAAGCTTATGCCTACTTTCCTATTTAGATGTGATTTAGATTGTATGGCTATTGTGTAAGCATGTGTATATCCATGTTAGGGTAAAGTATAGGTGCTTCCATTTTTGAGTAAAAAAGGTTGATAATCCCTTACCTATGTACCCCTATGTGAATGCATGAATAGCACAAGTTAGGAGTCTTAAGTGTAATATAAAGTTGGCTTGTCTCCTATGCTATTGTGTGTTGTGTGGTTTATGATTGAAAGAGTATTATGGTCTAAGAGGCTGCCTGGCTCAAGATTCTGTTAATAGACATTATGTGAACATGTTGACTTATGTACACGTATACTCACTTTACATGCATGTTACAAGTAGTATAGGTCATGTTGTCTAAATAAAAGGTATTTCTCATATTCACTGGTGTCTACTACTAGGCATGTTAAGATGATGTTTATGAAAGTATGATATGTGTTTTCGTAGCTAGGATGACTCTTGATAGGTGTACTAGTATGGGCAATTGTATGGAACTTTGCCTATGCATTGCACATGTGCACCTTGATAGGATATTTCGTAGATTTGGTTTCTATGTACATGAAAATGAATGAATGGGCATGTCATGACATGTCTTCTTTGCTATGATTTTAAGTATATGATATGATGAAGTATAGAAGTGCATAGTGTTTTAATGTTTTAATTTGAAAGGATTGTTCGTATGGTCTCACCTACAGACTTATACATTGACATATGAACATGTGTGATATAAGGTGTTATGAGAAAGGTTCGCTCACATTTATGTATACACACACATGTGTATGAATACCTAGTCAAGAGAGGGGCCTTGAATGGGGTATTCATGTGTACCCTAAAGTAGATGGTTTTTTACATATACTATTTCATGTGAAGGGATTCTTTAACTGATTTAGGTTGATGAACTTCCATCTATGACCTATGAGTTAAGCATATGAGGGGATGTCTCTCCTACAACTAGGTTTTATAAAAAAAATACAATAAAGGTTATCAATGATAGGGAACTTAGATTAGCACCAAGTGAACTTGAATATGAGAATGTGTACATTCCATTGGTAGGAAGGTAGGCTACCATATATCTAATGAGGTAGATAACCACAATGCCTCAATGGACATAAATGGGGTTTCCATAAGTGAATAACTACAATGCCTAATCTCGGCATAAAGAGGGTTTTCACATGTACCTCCAAGTTCCATAACTATGTTGCCATCATAGGATACTAGCTAGTGGATCCACCTAAAAAGATATGTCACATTTAGTTCTACTTTGGCTGGTAGACCACCTCCTTCCGGTGTGGGGTTCAATGACACCGGATTCCATGTTTAGCATCACATGGTGTATGTCGGTTAAGGCTATAGTTTTCCTAAAGTAAAATGGACAATAAAAGTAAATAACTATGACCCTAAATAGAATGACTTAAGGGATGTTTATTAGGATAGATGGAGTAATGAACCCATCTAGACATTGCACAAGTATCTCCTTAGGAAGTTCTCAGAAGGCGTTCCAGTGCATGTAACTATGTATGTGTTCCTTAAGCATGACATTTTAGTATTTTTCTCCTTTTTATGAAGAAGTGAATGATATGAGTCTTTATTCATGATGTTGATCTTGTTGACTAGATGATGAAGGTCTTGAAAAAACTATGTTTATGTTTTATTATACTTCTATGATGGTATATGTTGTATTGTGTAAATGATATGTAGGGTTTCCTTGTAGTCCTAAGGTGATAAATTGCACCACCTATCCCTAAAGGGTTACTTGGGAGGATAATGATTTAAAAGAAAGAGTTCACTGTTAAAAAGATTGAGCTCATTGTAAAGTTACCTCAAATGGGACTTAAATTCTATATGTGATTTTCTATGATGTTTGACCTATTATTGTATTTATATGAAGTATGAAAATGATGTAAATGCTATTGTTTAAAGATTTTATAAGGATTTACTAAAAAATGCATGAAGTATGATTTCAAGAAGTATGGTTGCCATACGTAGTGAATTCTTATACTAACCTCATTCTTCTCTACTTGTTACACAAAGTGTAGGTTATGGATGCTTAAAGGATTTCATGACGGCGAAGAGCTCCATAGATGATTCACAAGATCAAGGAAAAGAGTACTTAAGTCCAAGGATTTCCTATGTTATAGTTTTTTGTAAAGTTTATTAAATATCGTATGGTTTTGTAATATGTCTTAAGGCACGTGTCCCTGATGTACTCTAATGTTGTTGAGTCTTAGATGGAAAAATGACTTAGGGTATAATATGTATTATGACTTATGCTTTATACAAATATACGAAGTAAAGTTTCTAGCATATTATGTGCTATGAAAAGTTTTAAATTTTCCCCTAAATTAACTTTGTCGAAGCGATGAATGATAACTATGGGATTGTATAAGACCTCCAAGAGGTCAAGTACGCAATGTTACTTCTAGGGGGTGCTCCTCGGATGTGAAATCCCATACATGTAGGAAACAGGGAACCATCGACTCCACTCATAGACGAGTCGTGGCCTAGTCAATGGCCGTCGTTTGGCCACTGCCACGCAGTTTGCACCCTTAAGTTGGGATCCTCCTCTAGGACCCCTTGTGGGTCCTAGGTGGAGACGTTCATAGAAATTAAACACGTACATCTAGGTCTTAGGAACATCTGCAATTAAGTTCAACATTAAAAAAGCCACACAACATGCTTATACACATCAAAACTCACAAGGACGTCAAGGCTATCTTTTGAATGTCACCGGACGTTCTTGGACGTTTCACCTCGAAACATTACAAAACTCAACATGCTTACTCTAAAAACTATTATCAACAATAATAATAATACCTCATAAACTCATAACACACATTAAGCACATGGAAACACATAACGAATATAGGTGACCAGTCGTCGAGCGTCTTGGTCGTTCCTTGACGTTTGACTTCATACTTAACCGAATCATTAGACACTTTCTCAAAAAATTATTCTAAACCATTTAAGGACTTCAAGACTTCATAACACACACGATAGGCCTTAGTTTCACCTATGTAATTTTAGAGGTGTTACATTCTCCCCCAGTTGTACAACATTCGCCCTCGAATGACAGTTGTTTCATTTTAGATACTATCAAGAGCTTATAAACTCAATACTAGCAGAACATAACCATACCACATAATATGCACCACACAATTTAGGAGGAACACCAATTTCACATAATTAAGAGACTGAAAACACAACAAGAGACTAGAACTAATATACGACTCATCATGCCATAAGATTCAAATTCATTATTTTTATTGAGGAGAAACTTAATTCTTAAAACACTATCATGATCATATACATCAATTATCAACACCATATGAACATTGTCCATGAAAGAACTATTTATTGACTTTTACAAAATATTCACAGTGACCATAAATTTCCTTACAGTGAACATGCTGCACAGTTTAACAAATGCAACCCTGAATAAATTCCTTATAAATTCTCAACAAACCAATCTCATATAACAATTATACATGCTCATTTTCATCTTTAAACAATTAGCAACCTACACTAGATGCTCGTGAACCATGAGGAAGATACTATGCATGAAAACTCATTTCTCATTAAACAAGAACTCAACAAAAACCTGCATATCAATAAGGAGAAAGTTTGGAAACTCATTTTTCACAAACGACTCCAACATAACCCAAGTTACTAGGAACTCTTTGTTAAAGGTTTGAATAAGCATATAAGCAAAATACAAGGATATCTCACTCCTAATAAACATATTCTTCACCAACCCCCCCCCCCCCCCAAGGAGAAACACAATTTAAGGTCAACATAAACATACTACATGGACTTTCCCTCAAGGAACCTCAAACCTTACAAACACATTCTCACCAACTCCTCAACATACTAGTCCTCTTGAAACAATCTCCACACTTACTAGGAGAAACATACCTTTGATATATCTACCTCACCTCCTTCTTTTCTAAGTTCGGATCTAAACAACTTCAAACCATCTTAACTAGCACTTTTAGCCTTTCTAACACTATACTTCGTCTCTTCCAACTATACTACCATTAAAAAGGTGACTCAATTAACCTAAGGTCATCAACATATTCTTCCATATGCCATCTAACAAGTCACACTTCATCTTTTCTCTCCCTTGACCCAAACTTCACAAAGGTCACACTAAAAGGACCTACACATAAAGGAACAAGGGGAAGAAACCATATACAAATCTCTTAGGCTCGATTAGAAGAATGAAGAAGTGAAACTTTTTTCCTAGAGCCCAGTAGCCTCCTCTCAATAATGTGGCGCGCTTCACATTATGAAAAAGATTCTATCAAATGTGTTTTATGAGACAAACTAAGACACACACAAAACTTATGCTCTAATACCACCTTTGTCACGACCCATAAGTACACCTAAAGGATAAGGTATACCTCAACTTGGAACACGACACATGAGAATCCGTAAAAGTCTCACTTTAGCCACTCGTATCAGTAATCTATTATAAACACTCTAAAATAAGTAAGAATTTAAATCTTTCTTCACACACGAAGAACTCTTTCAATAATATACGCATGCAGAAGACTTTAATAAAATAACAAACCTTTACAATTTCTCATTGAACAATCTATACTTTGAACATTAGGGACTATGGCCATACACGAAATCAAATAAAAACTAAGATATAAAAGTACACGTGGGTATTGTCCTCTAATCTATAAGGACTCTCCATACTTCATCTTCAACTCTCAGAAACCTATCCATCCTCCATGGCATATAAACATTTCCAGTTCACTACACTTTAGTCAAAGAGGGAAAGAAGGGTTAGCACATTGAATGCACTAAGTATGGAAGCCATGCAAAAACCATGAAAAAGCGACATTTAGTATAAAACATGCTTTCATGATATTGTTATATAAAACCTTCATAAAATAGTTTAGGAGATATCAAGAAAGTTAATAATCACAATATAAGACACATTACAAATTAAACTTAATTTATAGCTAACTTACTGTAACCTGATAGTGACTTCACTATAACTTCACTTATAATTTAAAATCATAATATAACATCAAGACCACATCAAAACAAATAAAAATACTCACATGGATTTCCAACTAAGTATATTGTAAGATTCACCTAAGTAAGTTATAATGCAGGTGCCCATACAACCCCTTCACATACGTACATGATCCCAAGGACTACCTAATTTAAGTATTTTAAATACATAACATATCACACCAATTCACAGTAATATGAGGTTCTCCTACCAAAGGTTATTCCAACGTTCACTTGAAGCCACCGCCCATACAATCCCTTCATACACATCATAGAGATCCTTCAGACAACCTAAGATAAAATCATTCCCATTTTACCAATTAGACTCCCTACATAGAATTACTCCAAGACTCACCTAAGTAAAACATGAAGAGAATGACCATACACCCTCTACAAGACTACCTAAGAAATCCCAAAGCTACTCTAAGTAGAAACCTTTTCAATCAACAATTCTTTACGTAAATCATTAAGTTCATTTAACCATTTAGGAGACACTCAACACTTAAGGAAATTAAAGTAATGGTCTTGGAAAATACCTAGGAATTTATCACTAAAATCTTCGAAGCCTAATCATGCAATGTCTAGATGGTGTCCCATACCACCACTTAAACTTCATAGTACTTTTCTAACACTAGTAGGTATCCCATATTATGAGAATAGACAATCACCGACTAGAAAATGGCATCTATGCATGGAATCCGGAGTTATAACCTACTCCAATGGAGGGTGTTCTACTTGCCAATAGTAGAACGAGGACATATCCCTTGTAGGCACATGGTTAAGGATATCATAACCTTCTTTCTAGAAGATTACACATAAAGGACTTCCTTAACTATATTCAAGGTCAGATGTAAATCATACATACAAGACTAAGAAGCTTTAGCATATTAAGTAAAGAACTCATATTCACATCTTACATGCATTAAGTAAGGGACATAAGTCCACCTAAACAAGACACACATATACTTTACCATGTCACATATATCATATCATCCAAGAAGCTCATAGGGTAAACTAAGAATGCTTACTAGTCATCCTACACACCCTTATAGAATCATCAACATAAGTCATCATAAAGTGCATATAGTCATTTATGAAGATTCACAATTCAACATCACGTGTACAAACAAGACATCACTATAAACCCTATCATGATCACATATAATTACATAGAAGAACACATACTTTAACTTCACATGTATACTCAGGTCATCAAAACATTTACAATGACCACATATCCAAGTTATTCATGATAATAATATAATGTATAAAGTAATGCCGAAGAGGCTACATTGATTCACAATTCATAAAGCAATGTCGAAAAGGCCACATTATCCAGAATTACAACACATAAGCACCACAATCATAAGAGGAACATACCAATCATCATCATAATATAAGATTTATACAACATATAATAAAGAGATTTAGGAGAGCATAAGACCAATCCAATCTCACAACTTCCATACACACCAAAATCAACCAACACAATACTTAAAGTCCCTTTTCCATGGCCATGATCACCAATAATATCAAATAATCACAATATACAATTAATCTAAGAATATACAATAATAATATAATCAAACTAAGACATCCTATAAACCAAAAAATCATAATCTATACATAAATCAAGATCCCCTAAAAAATACACACAAATTCACTAGTACAGAGACATGATCACATCACCCATAGCATAGCCAAATATAGAGATTAGAGAACTTAAAGGGTTAATGGATATTTTCATTGAAAAACATCAACTATACATCAATAATATCATTTCTTAATTTTTGAAAACGTTTCATGCAAGAATAAATGACTTAGAACAGAAATTGAACTTTTGCATCTTTTTGAAATCTTTGAAATTATCTTTGAAATTGAATCTAAGATGATAACAAGACTTATATGAAGAAATAACATACCTTTTTAGAAGAATCAAAAGAGAATTGGATGATAAACTCCATTGAAGATCCATCATCAAGCTCAATCTTCACCTTGAGCTCTAATGGAGTTTTTGGAGAAACTTTGGAGGGAAAGGGTTTTGATCTAGGTGCTAGGGTCTAAATGAGAGTTTAATGACTTAAATACTCTTAAAATACTAATACACACCTAAAATAACTTTCCTCCAATTTTATAATACTTAGGGTGAATTTCCCCAAAAACCCAAGTCTTAACAGTGAAGCTGGCAGAATTTGCATGCCCATCGATACCCATCATCAACGGACCATCGACTGGCCTACACCCCGTTGATGGTGGTCCATTGTTTGGGTATGAAACTCCCATACCTTTAATAAAAATGGGATCATTTACGCCACCCATAGACGAGCCGTGCCTTGGTCGACTGGCTGTCGTTTGGCCACTGGCAGGCAGTCTGCACCCTTAGTTGTGGTCTTTTTGAAGGACCCCTTATGGGTCCTAGGTGGAGTCGTTCCCAGAATTTAAACCCTTAAAAATGCAAATCTAGGTCTTAATAACATCTTCAATCCATTTCAACATTAAACAAGCCACACAACATGTGAAAACACATCAAAACTCTTAAGGATGTCCAAAGGCTATCTTTTGAATGTCATCGAGCGTTCTAAGACGTTTGACTTCCAAATCTTACCAACATCAAAATTCTAACTCTAAACACTATAATAACCATATAAGGACCTCATAAACTCATTACACGCAAAAAGAACATGAAAACAGATAAGGCACAAAGGTTACTAGTCGTTGAACTTTTTGGCCATTCCTTGACGTTTGACTTCATACTTAACCAAATCTATAGAAACTACCTCAAAACATTATTTTAAAATACTTAAGTACTTAAATAGTTCATTACATAAACGATAGGCCCTAGATTCACCTATGTTGTTTTAGAGGTGTTACACCCCCCCTTCACTTGGACAACATTCGTCCTCGAATAACACTTGCTTCATTTTAGACACTATAAAGAGATGATAAACTCAACACTATTAGACATAACCACACCACATAATATACAACACGCAATTTAGGAGGAACACCAATTTCACATAATTAAGAGTATGAAAACACAATAAGAAGCTAGAAACTAATCTACGACTCATCATTCCATAAGACTCATATTCCATATTTTTATTAAGGAGAAACTTCATTCTCAACACACTATCATGCTAATATACATAAATTATCAACACCATATGACCGTTGTCCACGGTAGAAAAATTTATTCATTTTTACAAAATCTTCGCTTTGACCACAAATTTCCTTATAGTGAACATGCTGCACAGTTTCACAAATGAAACCTTATGAAATTCCTTATAAATGCTCAACAAACCAATCTCATCTAACGATTTATACATTCTCATTTTCATCTTGAAACAATTAGAAATATACACTAGATGCTCGTGAACCATAGGAAGATACTATGCATGAAAGCTCATTTTCTTATTCAAAAAGAACTCAACCAAAACATGCATATCATAAAGAGAATGTTTGGAAATTCATTTTTCACGAAAGACTGTAACCTAACCCAAGTTTCTAGAAACTCAATTTTTTAGGCTTGAATAAGCATATAAGGAAAAGATAAGGATATGTCACTTCTAACAACAATATTCTTCACCAAACTCCCCCACTTAGGAGAAACCCAATTTAAACTCAACATAAACATACTACAAGGACTTCCCCTCAAGGAATCTCAAACCTTACTAATACCTTCTCACAAAATCTTCAACATACAAGACCTCTTGAAACAATCTCCCCCCCTTTACTAAGAGAAATTCACCTTTGATCTTTCTAACCTCACCCCTTTCTTTCTATATTCGGATCTAAACAACTTGAAACTATCCGAACTACCAGTCCTTAACCTTTCTATCATTATACTTCATCATTCTTCCATCAATACTACCTTTCAAAATGTAACTCAACCAATCTAAGGTCATCAACACTATATTTGATATCCCATCTAACAATTCACACCTCATCTTTTCTCTCCCTCAACCCACTCTTTACAAAACTCACACACAAAGTACCAACACATAAATGATCAAGGTAAAGACACATTATACAAAGATCTTAGGCACGGTTAGAATAATGAAAAGGTGAAACTTTTCCTAGCACCCAATATCCTCCTATTCATAAGGTGGCGTGCTTCACATTATGAACAAGACTCTATCGAATGTGGTTTATGAGACAAACTAGGAGACAAACTAAGACACTCCAAAACCTTATGATATGATACCACCTTTGTCACAACCCATAAGTACACCCTCAAAAATAGGGCGTCCCTCAAATCGGAAAACGACAAATCAGACTCCGAAAAGTATCACTTTAGCCACTCTTATCAATCATCGCCTAATAAACATTCTAAAATAAGTAAGAATTTAAATCTTTCCTTACACATGAAGAACACTTTTTATAATATACACAAGCGAAAGACTTCCATTAAAACAATAATCCTTTACAATGTCTCATTGAACAATCTATACTTTAGAGTATAAAACACTAGGGACTATGCCCATACACGACATCAAATAAAAACTAAGGCAATAAAAAAAGTATAGGTATTGTATTCTTATCGATGAGGACTCACCAATACTTGATCTTCAACCCCTAGAAACTTATCCATCAACCATGGCATAATAATATTTTCAAATTCCCTACACTTTAGTCAAAGAGGGAAAAGAAAGGGTAGCACACTAAATGCACTAATTATGGAAGCCATGAAAAACCATGAAAAAGGGTCATTTAGTATTGAACATGCTTTCATGATATTTTGAAATAAAACCTTCATAAAATAGATTAAGAGACATCAAGCAAGTCAATAATCACAATATAAGACAAATGAAAAATTAAACTCAATTTATAGCTAAGTTACTGTAACTTTACAGTGACCTCATTGTTACTTCACATATAATTAACAAATCATAAGATAACATCAAGACCACATCAAAACACATAAAAATACTCACATGGATCCCCTACTAAGTTTATCCTAAGATTCACCTAAGTAAGTTATGAAGCTGTCGCCCATACAACACACATACCTAGATGATCCGTAAGACTACAAAAAGTAAGTTATTCCAATACATGAAATATCACACCAATTTACATAAATATGAGACAATCCTACCAAAGTTTATTCCAAGGTTAACTTGAGTGAGTTTTGAATCAATCTCCCATACAATCCCTTCATAAACACCAAAAAGATTCTTTAGACTACCTAAGATAATATCATTCCCGTTTCACCAATTACACTCCCTACCTAGAATTAGTCCAAGTCTCACCAAACTAAAACACGAAGAGAACACCCATACACCCTCTCCAAGCCTACCTAGGCAATCCATAAAGCTACTCTAGATAGATACCTTTTCAATTATCAAGTATTTACTTAAGCCATTAAGTTCATTTAGTCATTTAGGAGAAACTCAACACTTAAGGACATTCAAGGGATTTACTCACTAACATCTTCAAATTCTAATCGTGCAATGTCTACATAGTATCCCATACCACCACCTAAACTTCATAGAACTTCTTTAACACCAGTAGGTATCCCATATGATGAGAATAGGCAATAACCGACATAGATCATGGTAGCTATACACGGAATTCAAAGTTATGACCTACTCTTATAGAGGGTGTTCTACTTGCGAATGGTAGAACGAGGACACATTCCATGTAGGAACATGGTAAGGAATATGATGGGTTTATTAATGCTCTAGCCTAATCCTTAACTAGAGCTACTCCCCAAACTATAATCACTCGGTGCTAGACTTTTTTCTCATAGTGTAATTCACATAAAGTAGAATATCAAGGGGCTCCATATCAAGTTCACAATCCAATCACATTAAACCTTACCAAAGAGGGTCAACTAAGGTTACCGACAATGGTTAAGAGGATAGCTTAATTATTTTTCTAAGGATGATTTCATGCCGTTCAAGCAAACCAACCTCAAGTCCAGCATTCACACAGGAGGGATACATTTACGACTTTCAACTTCAAGGATATCATAACATCTTTTCTAGAACATTCCACATTAAGGATCTTCGTAACTATGTTCAAAGTCACATATCAATAAGACATACAAGACTATCAAGCTTTGGCATACTAATTCAACAGTTCATATTCACATATTACATGTATCAAGTAAGGGAGATAAGTCTACCTAAAATAGACACACACATACTGGCACATCTCGGTTTATCCCCTAAACGTAACCGGTAATGTCGTCCTCTTTAAGGACTAATACAAGACTCTTAGCTTACATAATTTCATTCATAGGTCAAATTTAGCAAAAAATTTAAAACTTTTAATTATTTCTACTTGAAGTTTTACATAGACCTCTACATACGCATAACATATATATATCGAGTATATATAGACCCTTCGTATAGGAAGGTTACATAGCCTTCTACTCTTATTGCACATAAGTATATATAAAAGATAGAATAATGTCTTCAAAGATTGTCTCATCTCATAACAATCTAAAACAAGCAATTTGGGTATAAGCATACATCAATGAAAAGATAGCCACATTTATACTTTATACAATCCGTATTCAAATGAAAGGAGATAGAATACACGAGTCTTAGGTAAAACAATAACATAAGCTCGATATTGGCATCGCCCTCGGAAAATGAGGACCTACTCAACTTGGATAACCAAAGGATCCAAGACTTCTTCAAATGTCTTCACAAAACACTTGAACGACCGGAACCTAAAATATTGGAGAAAAAGGATGATATGGGGTTAGTACGCCACTTGTACTAAGTATGAGACCATATGCACATATACTTTGAAATCATGCTAAGGAAAAGGGATATTTCATACAGTATGAACTTTTCATTTAAAATGTTTATGCACATTCAACAAGACCATACCAATCAATATTGCATATTCATTAAGTCATAACCATGTACATTACAAGCACTACAACATCAAATATAGTAAAGTCAACCATACATATCATATACTTATATATATACTCAAGTAACTCTATCATCAAGTCATGTCAACAATAAGCATGCATAAGAGTACATTTCATTATAACCAAAGTAGGACAAATACCCATGAACCCCTGTCAACTCAATAAGTGCATTGACTAAGCAAAGCCCCATAACATTACTCAACCAATTAGCTAAATAAGAATCACGACTAACATCCTACTTCACATAACATGGCATTACGTGTATATGTCATCTTATTTTAACCGTATAAACCAACATATATTCATAAGTGAAATAATCAACACATAGTATCAACAATGTGAGAATTCATCATATACATGCCATATAACATTTTAGGAATAATCATACATAAGAACATCCTGTTAAGACTACCTGAAGGCTGACTAGTGCAATGGTTAGTAGAGTTTCATAACCCTACCCAAACTAAGCTAGACCCCTTAGGTTATCATAGTTAGAGTTTCCTTTAGTTCTTTTACCTTTTGGGAACATCTTTCCCTAACCGACATAGACCACATGAACTAATGTGAAATTCGGTGTTATAAAACCCTCCACCGAAGGAAGGCAAACTACTTGCCAAGGTAACTCCAAAATATGAAACATAGCAACTACGTGGATACACTAGCTAGTGTTCCTATGGGGGGCAACATAGTTCAAGAACTAGCAGATATAGTTGGGACCCTTTTTATGCTACATGCATTGTAGTGTCCAATCTCAAGAGTACATTAGTGGTCGTACCTTCGCTAAGTGGAAAAGGGACACTCTTCACTCTAGTTCACTCAGTGAATTGTATTTAAGCCTTTATTATAAATCATAGCTTAGTTTAGGTCATAGGGTCGAACCCTTGCATAACAACATCATCATCATCGATCAATAAATATTGAATGAGTATAAGTTCTTTCATTACAATTGATATAGGTGAGTTTAGTACATTAACATTTCATATCATGATAAGGCACATTGGTAACTGATTCATCCTCCTTATAACATTTACATCTTAAGCCAACACGTCACAATCATAACCAAGGCATTTCAATATAACATCATACCACCATATTTCTTACGCAAGGCAATTCAAAACTTCAATTACTACACATAAGGATCGATATTACATTATGAATAATTTTTTGTCACATGAACAAAAGCTCAACATAGGATTTAAGAGTCAATTATATCAAACTTAAACATACCGACATGCTACATATCATTTCATAAAAACTCACCATATCACAATGCACAAGATAATCCAAACAGGGAAAAGAGCAAAATATCAAGTTCAAATGTACAACTTCACTGTAAGTCACTATAAAGCTATTCAAAAATGTACATTTTGCAAGACTTCATCAAAATAAAACAACTTCAATTTTTAGTCATTATTTTTATTTTTAGTAAGAACTACTAAGCTTAGTTATCAAGTAGATGAGGGTAACAAGAATTTTTATCGGCCTCGGCCTCCCATGTTGCACCCTCAACTAGGTGATTCTTCCATAACACATTTACGGAAGCCACCTCTTTATTCCTCAACATCTTGATTTTCCTATCAACAATTTCAGTTGGAAATTCCTCATAAGAGAGGTTATCCTTCAAACAAAGACCCTCAATAGGGAAAATAGACTAAGGATCACCCATACACTTCTTAAGCATGGAAACATGGAAAACTAGATGTGCCGAAGCCAATTCACTAGCAAGTTTCAATTCATAAGCAACCTTACCAACCCTTTGCAAGATTTTATAAGGACCCACATAACGAGGACATCAACTTCTCTTTCTTGCCAAATCTAACCACCCCTTTCATATGTGAGATTCTTAAATACACCTTCTCACCTTCTTCAAACTCCAAATCCCTTCTCCTATGATCGACATAAGACTTTTGCCGACTATAAGGCATTTGCAACCGTTTCCTTATGATATAAACTCTCTCTAAAGTCTTATATTTCAAATTGGGAGCAAGAAGCGAACTCTCACCCACTTCAAACCATCCACTAGGAAACCTATGCCTCCTACCGTAAAGGCTTCATAGGGAGCTATGGATATGGATGAATGAAAACTATTATTATAAGCAAACTCCACCGAAGAAAAAATCTTATACCAATTTCCCTTGAAATCAATAATACAAGCCCTAAGAATATACTCAAGGGTTTGAATAGTACGTTCTGCTGAACGATCCTCTTGGGGATGAAAAGTTGTACTCAACTTCACCTTAGTGCCCAACCCTTTTTGGGATTACCTCTAAAACATAGATGTGAATTGTGCACCTCGATCTGATATGAAGGATAACAAAATACCATGGAGAAAAACAATCTCAGCTATGAACATCCTAGAAAAATCTTCCGCCGAATAAGTAGACTTGACGGGAATTAAGTGTGCGAACTTGGTCAACCTGTCAACAACCACCCATCTAGAGTATATTGCCTTTGATTTCGAGGCGAACCCACTATAAAATCCATGTTGATTTCTTCCCACTTCCAAGTAGGAAATTAGATTTCTTGTAGTAAGCTACTCGACTTTTGATGTTTGGCTTTCACTTGTTGGCAAATAGGACGTTTAGCAACAAACTCCGCTATGTCCTTGTTCAAACATTCCCACCAATATACTTCCCTAAAGTAATGGTACATTTTTTCCAAACCCAGATGAGTGGATTCGCGGGACCGACGGGCTTCATCAAAGATCCGGTTTCTCAAACTCATCTACCTTTGAAACACACAATCTTCCTTTGTACCTCAAAACACCATCCCTTCCCAAGGAAAATGCCTGATTAGCTTGCCAAGGACTGATTCCTTCAACTCCATCAATGAGTTATCAAAGCGTTGTTTGGACTTCACCTCAACTACCAATGCTGATTAGGAGTTATGATGTACCATGAAACCACCATTCGGAGAATCTTCCAACCTCACACTCAACCTAGTCAACCTATGAACATCATTCACTAGCTCTTTCTTGTATTCTTCTATGTGAGACACCACTACCCATAGTAGTACGACTTAGAGCATCCACAACCACATTGTCCTTGTTGGGGTGATAGAGGACACTCATGTCATAATCTTTCAACAATTCTAACCACCTTATGTGTCAGAGAATCAACTCCGTTTGGGTAACACATATTGGAGACTCTTATGGTCGGTATAGACATCGACAACGGATACCATACAAGTAATGCCTCCATATTTTCAAGGAAAATACCACGGATGCTAACTCAAGGTCATGAGTTGGATAGTTTTTCTCATGCACCTTAAGTTTCTTAGAAGCATAGGCTATCACCTTCCCATAAGTCATAAGCTCACACCCTAAAATCACTCAGGATGCGTTACAATACACAACAAAACCCTTTGTACCATCCGGTAAAATCAACACCGGAGCGGAAGTAAGCCTATCTTTCAATATTTGGAAGCTTTTCTCACATGCCTCTGACCACTGAAACTTCTTACACTTTTGGGTAAACGTAGTTAAAGGAGATGCAATGGATGCAAAATCCTCTAAAACCTGCAACAATAACCCGTTATACCCAAGAAACTCCCAATGTCGGTCAGAGTCAATGGTCTCAATATTTTACCGCTTCCATTTTTCTAGGATCAATCTCAACTCCCTAAATAGAGATGATATGACCAAGAAATGTCACAAACATCAACCAAACTCACACTTTCTATAATTGGGAAACAATTGATGTAGTTTAAGTACTGGCAACACCATCCTCAAATGGTTCTTCTAATCACCCTATTTTTTGAATATACCGAGATGTCTTCAATGAATACAATGACAAATGAATATATTGAACTTTAAAACACCCTATTTTTTATGTCCATAAATGTCGCCACATTATTTTTGAGACCAAATGAAATTATAAACAACTCATAATGACCATATATAGATCGAAATGTCGTTTTCTGTATATCCTTATCCCTCATCCTAAGGTGGTGATACCCCGATTTGAAGTCAATCTTAGAAAAGTAGCTTGCCCCTTTGAGTTGATCAAACAAGTCGTTGATCCGAGGAAGAGGATACTTATTCTTAATAGTGAATTTATTGAGTTGGCGATAATCAATACACATTCTTAAGGACCCATCCTTCTTTTTCAGAAACAAAACTGGAGCACCCCATGGAGAAATACTAGGTCGTATGAAGACTTTATGTAGCAAATCTTTGAGTTTAGCCTTCAACTCTTTCAATTCGACCGGAGCCATCCGATAAGGAGGAATTAAAAAGGGATTTGTATCTGGTAAATTGATACCAAAATCAATTTCAGATTTAGGAGGAATACTGGGAATATCATTACGAAAGACCTCCAGAAATTTACTCACTACAGGGACCGACTTAATGGGAGGAATTTCGGAGTCTAAATCTTGGGCTCTCATGATATTGTATAGACGACCTTTAGAAATCATTTTGAATTCTTTTAGACAAGATATTATACGACCTCAAGGAATAGAATTTCCCCTTTTCAACTCTACAACCGGGTCATTTAGGAAGTTTAACTTCACCACCCTCGTTCTACAAACAATAGAGGCAAAACAAGCATCCAACAAATCCATACCCAAAATGGCATCAAAATCAATCATATCAAGTTCTACTAGTTCAACATAAGAAACTCTATTGGGAAACATTATTGGACAATTTCTATACACCCTTTTGAAACAACTGACTCAACCCCAAAAGTAGACACGCTAAAAGGTTGATGCAGAATATCAGGAAAAATGTAAAACTTTTTTCCTACTACAAGGTTTACAAATGAAAAAGTAGCACCAAGATAAAGTAAGGCATGTAAAAAAATATAGAAGACTTTCAACATGCCGGTCACCAAATCAGGAGATGTCTCTATTTAACCCCTTGAGCGGAGAGCATAGAAGCGGTTCTTGTTTGGAGCATCATTTGAACCACTTGCTTGAGCTTGACAACTACCCTTGTCTTGACCCTCAAATTAGGGTAATACTTACCCTTGTGCCCAATTTTACTACAACCAAAATAATTATCCGTCCTCTTAATGCAATAACGATAGTGCTTCTTGCCATACTTTCCACAAGTTGGCTTCTCGATTGGTGAAGTAGTGACCTTTCCATTCATAGGCTTATGGTTAGACACTCTATATTCACTCAACTTAGGGAATTTGGAAGGATCTTTATTAGAAACCTGCTTCTTAAATCTAGGCTTGTCTTGTATTTCAAGCCTATTCTTTGAAAAACGACTAGCAAAAGTTCTTGCTTTCTTAGAATCTCTACTCTTCCTCTTAGCCCTTGCCTCTTCCAAATGATTGGCATGCACCATAAGACAGGACATGTTCATTTTGTCATGTAGCATAACCGAATGCACTTCTCTTGTAAATCATCCGAAACCCCCGTCACAAAGCTGCTCATTTTATAGTTAGGATCGGAAACAAAAGAGGGAGCATATTTTTAAAAATTTAGTGAATTTGAAGGAGTACTCATGAACAATCATACCTCCTTGGCGAAGGTTGATGAAGTCCACCTCTTTATCCTCCCTCATCTTTCTAGGAAAGAACCGATCAAGAAAAGCCTTTTGGAATATCCCTAAGTCATCAGACCACCCTTTAATGGCCTATCATCCCTCCATTGGACATACCACGCTACAGACACATCCTTGAGTTGATAAGTGGCTTACTTGGCATTCTCACTAGTTGACAACACCATTGCTAATGGTATGTTATAGACCTAATCAATGAAATCCTGCGAGTCTTATTCAATCTTAGACCCATAGAAAGTACAAGGATTTATTTGAGTTAAATCCGTTAGACGGAAGGCCATGGTAGTAACTTGTTGATGAGTTTTGAGTACAACCTCCCGATTAGCTTGGGCCGTCATGGCTTTGGCTTGAGCTGTGGCAGCTTGTGCTTGGGTAGTAATAGCTTGGGAAATTTGTAAGAGAGAGGTCCTTATGTTCTCATCCGTCAAAGGAAAAGGATTCACCGAGGTTTGGTCATAATTCTCACCTTCCTTAAAAGGAGGAACATGATGACCACGGGCGGAGGAGCTCCCGCATTGACAATCTCTTCTTCAAGCCTTCATGCGGCATTCCTTTGAGTATTTATTGCCTATAATCACAATAAAAGGATTAGATGCAAAAGCTCACAATAAGCATACTCTAGTTGAACGATATTAGATTTATAAGAAAGTGAGAGTTCCCTAAGTATCACGTAGGTTCCTATCCAGAATTGTGGTGCGCTTCACAATTATGAAAACAAACTTACATAGATATGGTTGAGAGAGACATTGACTCGAACATAATTCAACCTCATGCTATGATACTAAGTTGTCACATCTGGGTTTCCCCAAGATGTAATTGGCATCGTCGTCCTCTTTGAGGACTAAGA
Organism: Solanum habrochaites; assembly: GCA_027704765.1. NCBI lineage: Eukaryota > Viridiplantae > Streptophyta > Magnoliopsida > Solanales > Solanaceae > Solanum > Solanum habrochaites. The sequence goes on from JAKWJA010002491.1 coordinate 42,459,911, forward strand.
CTAGCCTCTTAGCTTACATCAGGTTTACATAGACCTCTACATAGATAAACATATATATATCGAGTATACATTTACCCTTCGTATAGGAAGGCTACATAGCCTTCTACTCTTATTGCATATAAGTATATACATATATATAAGATAGAACATAGTTTTCAAAGATTGTCTCATCTCATAATCATCGAACATGGTTAGAAATTTTGTCATAGCCCATACATCAACGTAAACATAGCCACATATAGGCTTTATACAATCCATAATAAATTAAAAATATAGAATATAAGAGTCTTAGAACAAAAACAAAAACATAAGCTTTATATTGGCATCACCTTCGGACAATAAGAACCTAACCTACTTGGATTCTCAAAGGATCCAAGCCTTCTTCATGTCGTTTTCAAAAACACATCAGTGACTACAACCTAAAATGTTGGAGAAAAGGGAAGAAATGGGGTTAGTACTCCACTTGTACTAAGTATGAGACCATATGCACACATAAAATATTTATGCACATTAAACAAGACCATACAAATCAATATTGCATATTCATTAAGTCATAAGCATGTAAATTATAAGAACTACAACATCAAGTCTAGTCAAGTCAACCATATGTATCATATAAGTAGACACATACTCAAATAACTAAACCATCAAGTCATGTTAACAAAAATCATGCATAACTCACCTATGAACCCTTATCAAGTCAACAAGTGGTATGCCCAAGCAAAGCCCAATAACCTTACTCTATCAAGTAACTCAACAAGAATCATGACTATCATCCTACTTCACATAAAATGGCATTAGTTGTGCATATCATCATACTTTAACCACATAAACAAACACATACCCATAAGTGAAATAATCAACATATAGTATCAATAATGTCCAAGTTTATCATATACATTTCATATAACATTTTAAGTATAATCATACATAATAACATCCTCCTAAGACTCCCCTCAAGGCTAACTAGTACAATGCTTAGGTAGAGCTCCATAACTCACCTAGACTAAGCTAGACCCCTTAGGTTATCATAATTATAGTTCAATACTTTAGTTCATTTTACCTTTTGGTAACATCTTGCCCTAATCGACATAGACAACATTAGCTAATATGGAATATGGTGTCATAAAATCATACACCGAAGGAAGGCAGACTACTTGCCAAGGTAGTAAAAACATGAAACGTAGAAACTACGTGGATCCACTAACTAGTATTCCTATGGGGGCAACATAGTTCAAGAACTAGGAGATACAATTTGGACCCTCCTTATGCTACATGATCTACCTTCCGTAAGTGGGAAGGGACATTCCTCACTCTAGTTTACTCGGTGCTAAGCTAGAGTCTCTTATTGAAATGTATTTAAGCCTTTATTATAAACCACAAGTTAGTTTAGATCATAGAGTCTAACTCTTGTATAACATCATCATCATCATCATCATCATTATATCTCAATAAGAATTTCATGTGTATAAGTCCTTTCATTACAATTGTTATAGGTGAGGCTTGCACATTAATATTTCGTATCATGTTAAGGCACATTGGTTAATCATTCACCCTCTTTATAGCATTATATCTTAAGCCGACACCTCATCATCATAAGAAAGAAATTTTAATTCAACATCATACCACCCTGTCAATCCTAATACAAGGAATACTCCATTACAACCTCCTGACTTAATCACAATTAACCACATTTTGAAGTAAAGGATAGAGATCATAAGACTTACAAAATATACTTCATAGTTCATCATCACAGACTTACCATATACCGTAATTCAACCCAATTTTGGGTATACATCATCATAACTCAATAAACAATATGATAAAAAAGACCAGAAGAAAACTATATCACAATTCAGTACTAGACCATAGCCTAATACAAGATACTTAGGTCAATTCACTTTCTAACCTAGATCATCTTCTAATGAACTAACATTAAAGACTATAATTTACTCTAAATTGTTCATAATTAGTGTATCAACATCATATAATGTTAATTCAATCAATAACAAAGTTATTTGAACCAAATACAACCTAATTTATATCAAAATCAAACCTATGGTTAAAGGTTAAGGGTCATCTTCTACAAACTAGACAAAAACCTCAAGATATATCATTATAATGTTCAAATGCATGTTAATCAATTCATACTCTCCAATAGAAAACATGAATAACCCAATTCACAACCTAATTTACAAGATTGAGAAAGGCTTACATGAAAACTCAACTTTTTAAAATATTTTGAAGGAACCCTTTGAGGAAAGATCTCTCCAAGGTGAATTAGATCACATTACTCAATGTTTGACGAACATTATGGTGAAATCATACCTTTAAAGCCCCCAAATCCCTCCCCTCACTATTCTTCAATGGTGTCTTCCAATAGAGAGAGAAAGAAGAGAGAATGAAGAGAGTTTTGTTTTTTAGAGTTGTAATTAGACTAATGGGGTTGGGATTTTTATATGGGGGTTAAGTGAAGTTAATAAGGATTCCCTTAATACCTAAATAACCACGAACCCCTTTAATTAATTAATTAAAACTAACTTAAAAACATGCAGGAAAATGGACCCTTAGAGATGAGACCCCGATCGATGATCCGTCTGTGAGTCGACCGTCACTATGCCCTTTCGTGCTGCATATCCGTCATTCTTATTAGAGACTTGTGCAGGCGAGGGCTCCAACAAGTTGTCTAGGTATTTATCCATGGTTGGCAACGACGCCCTGTAGATCCACACATGAATCATCGACTATAACTCATGGTTACACACTGCCTAGGCAGTGTTCACTCCAACGTGCAAATGTCCTTCTCAAGGGCCCTTGGTTGGTCCTTTGAGAGACGTACCCAGACGTTTCAACTATTAATTGACTTAAACACATGTTATACACCCTTCCACCAATTTTCATGGATTTCCTAATCCTAAAAGCTAGTCAAATAGGCTAAGGCACACTAGTACCTCCTGGAACTAGTTTCCAGACGTTATGGACAATCGAAGACCTTTTGGTTTCTAGACTTAATAGACGAATTATAAGAATTATAAATAGGCCTTAAATCAGTGTCTATACCTTATGAAACTTATTTTTGTCTTTAAGACACGTCTTGGATTTTCTAAGTGTTACACATACTTCACTATATCGCATATAGCATGTTATTCAACAAGCACATGGGGCCCACTAAGCATACTTACTAGTCATACTACACACCCCAATAGAATCATCAACATAAATCATCATAACAATACTCAAAGACCCTTATCCATCGCCATGATCACCAATTCAAGCATATTATCTCAATGTACAATAAATATAAGAATATAAAATACTCACATTAATAAAATTGAGACCTCCTATAAACCATACAACCATAATCTATACATAAATCAAGAGCCCATAACAATATCTACAAGAAATCACTAGTATAGACACATGATCAGATCACCCATAATTTAGCCAAATAAAGAGATTTGAGAGGGTCAAGGGTTCATAGTGATTTTCATTGAAAAAAAATCAGTTATAAGAAAATAATATCATATCTTAATGTTTGAAAATGTTTCATTCAAGAACCCAAGACTGAGAGTAGAAATTGAATTTTTTCATCTTTTTTGAAATCTTTGAAATTGACTCTAAGGTGATAAGCAAGCCTTAGATGAAGAAATACCATACCCTATAAGATAAATCCAAATATAATTGAAGAAGAAACTCCATTGAAGACATCATCAATCTCCATCTTCACCTTGAGCTCTCATTGAGGTTTTTGGAGAATCTTTTGGACAAAAAGGGTTTTTATCTAGGTGCCATTGTCTAAAGAGAGTTTTATGACTTAAATACTCTTAAATTACCCATGAAAACCTAATTTATTGTCCTCCTATTTTATAAAACTTGGGGTGAATTTCTTAAAACACTAATCTTAAAAGTGAAACTGGTAGAATTTGCATGCCCATCGATGCCTATTACTTACGGGCCGTCGACTGGCCTACGCCCCGTAAATAGTGGTCTGTTGGTTGGGTATGTCACTCGCAAACCTTCATGAAAAGGGCACCATCAAACAGCCGTCACCTGGTCGACTGGCCGTTGTTTGGGGTTGTCATTTGTCCACTGCCCGGTAGTCTGCACCCTTAAGTTGGGGTCCTCCTCTAGGATCCCTTGTGGTCCTAGGTGGAGTTGGTCCATGAAGTTAAACCCTAAACACGCACATTTATGTATTAGGAACATCCCAAATCAATTTCAACATTAATTCCACGTAACATATTAAAATACATAAAACTCACAAGGACATTCAAAGGCTATCATTTGAACGTCACAGAAAGTTCTTGGACATTTGACATCCAAACCTTACCAAAATCAAAATGCTGAATCTAAAAACTATTATTATCCATATAAGGACCTCATAAAATCATTACACACACTTAATAACATGAAAACACATAAGGCACATATGTGACTAGTCATCGAATGTCTTGGTCGTTCCTTGATGTTTGACTTCATGCTTAACCAAATATTTATACACTGAGTCAAAACATTATTCTAAACTATTCAAGGACTTCATGACTTCATGATACACACGATAAGCCCTAGTTTTACCTAAGTCATTTTAGAGGTATTACAGCACACTAGAGAAAAGAGTGTTGTCTTGTTTTACTTAAGTGTCAATGTCTTGTGTGAAGAGATTACTTTTAACCTTGCATGAATAAACCTAGAATTTATCTGGTTTGTCTAATTTATTAAGAAAGGTATCCTCTTGAGATGATCTTAGGCTACATTTAAAGAGTGTAAGATAACTTAGACATATACCTCTTCTGTGGCCTGCCGGTGACCGTGTGAAACTCTCTTGAACACCTTTTAAGCCTTAATTTTTTCTTGGAAAAATCATGATTAAACCTAAACCCTACATGATCCTTCAAATAGAATACCTTTTAGATGTGCATGACTGAGTAACCAACTTACACCAAAAGCCTAAGTTGTGGTTGTGGTAAGAATGGAAAGGGGAAGTTAAAAAGTGAATGAAAAGTCTTGTAAACTCATGGTATTGAACTAAAATTGAAGCCCTCTATAAAAATGAAGAGAGAAAAAGAAAGTCGTTGAATAAAAGCATGAAATGAAAAGAAGTTGGGTTTCGAAGTAGTCCATGAAAGAAAATAGAAATATGACTTCGAGGAACTTGAATAAGGTTGATAAAAGAAAAAAGACATGTTTTGAGAAAGTCACATATCATTGAGGAAAAACCCACCGAGCCTAAATGATCATATTTTGAACTGAGCCCCATTACAAGCCTTAGAAAACCTTTTGACCTTCAGTTAACCGAACCAAAAGTCAATTGGAAAATAAGGGAAAACCTATGATTTAAAACATGCATTATTTTATTATTTGTGAGTGTAAGCTTGCATCAGATTCTTGATACTGAGATTATAAATCCGTGTGTGTGGAAATGGAATCATTCTTTGTGTGAGGGAATGAACATACTTTTGTTAACCTTGAACTTGCATTAGAAGAGTATTATAAGCTCGAGAATCTTTGGTAATTGTGTGTCATAACATGAATCATTGAGTATACAATTGAGTTATGAATGAGTAATTTGAGTCTTTATATGCATATTCATGATTGAGTCTTCTTTAGCACTATTTCCGACATGTTACTTGAATGGCTGAACTTGAGTTTTAGCAAAAGTTTAAGTTGGGAGTGTTGATGAGTTCTCGAATTGGACTCATCTAGGGCCTTATTTTAATGAAAATAGTATCCTCGATTGACTGTAATATCCCGATATCTGATAAAAAATCCTAAGTTTAAGGTATTTGAGGATTTGGTAGGAGCATGGAAACTTGGGAACAAAACTGAAGAAAAATGGAGAAAAAGGGTTGAAGATGCAAATGTACACATATAATGAAGTTCCACCTTCTGTTACAGGAAGTGGTCCCTGAAGGAAGTGGATCAAAAGTCAATGAAAAGGAGCAGTCGGAGCTTCGCCGATCAGTTCCATAACATTGAAGATTTTTGCAAGCGGTGACGAACAGATCGAAGGGTGATTTTCCAAATCACTTGGCGAATCATGACTAGCTGCGCCAAAAATATTTGCCAGCACATTTCTGAAGTATATATATACTGAACTCTTTTATTATTTATATATAGAAAATTACTGAGTGAAACAATTACACTTGAATTTTTGTTCTTAAGTTTTCTGTCAAGTTTGGAGAGTGTTTTTTTGGAAGCAAGAAGAGAAAATGTCTTCTTCAAATTTTGTAATTGGGTCTTATCCACTTAGTTTCCTTTGATACTTTTAAGGTGTAATATCTTACACACACTTGGTTCCTTTATCATTTTAATTGTATTTTATTATTGCCTTATTAGCGAAAAAGATCTCATTCATGGAGTGTGATTTAGGAATTTTCGGTTGAATAATGTAACGACCTGTTTAGTCGTTTTGAGCAACAGATTTTATTCTGGAAAAACTGGCAGAGGTGACGGAGGCCACGACGGACCGTCAAGGGCACGACGGACCGTTGTGGAGGGTGTCGTTTCAAAACACTTAGAAAATCTGAAATTGGGTACTGAAAATCGACTCTCTGAACGTCGTGACGGAGTGGCAGGACGGACCGTCGCAGGCTCGACGGCCCGTCACAGGCCATCCACTTAAAAAACAAGTCTCTGTTGCATGCGACGGACAGCAGGACGGACCGTCGCAGGCGCGACGGCCCGTCACGGGCTACGCAATCCCAGTTCGGGTCGGATTTCTTTACACGTTTTAAGGGACGTTTTTGACTATTCCTGCTTTAATTATAAAGTTAGAGGGTTAATGTTAATAAGTCTAATTACTTGGGGGTTAAAAGAGGTAACCTTAAGTTAATTAGTGGGTTATTATTTCCATCTTTCATTCTTAATTACATAATAATTAGGGTAAAAGAAAGAGGGTTTGAATAAGAAAAATAGAAAGAACAAAGACAGAAAGAAAAAGAGAGGAGAACGAGTAGAGAGAGAGAGGAACGAAGAGGACAACAAGAAATTGAGGAATTTGCTTGCTTGATCACGATTCTTCGGTGGAGGTAGGTTATGGTTTCTTTTACACTATTCATAGTAAACTCTTAATAGCGAATGATATGTGTTGGGTAGTATTATAGAGTCTTCTTTATGCTTAATTGTGTGTATGCATGATGTGATTTTATATATATGATTGTGATGAAACAAGCATGATGAAGCTATTGAATCCCAAATCTTGATATAAACCTAATCTCTTGTTAATGATGATGCCTTGGTATAAAAGAAGGCTTGATGAACTAAAGTGATGACATGATGACGCCTTGGTATAAAAGAAGGCTTGATGAATTAATAGAATGAGATTAGGGGATCGGAGTGTCACGTACCGACACATAGAATTAGTGGGACGGGTGTCACGAACCGACACGTAGATGTAGGGGATCGGAGTGTCACGTACCGACACATAGAATTAGTGGGACGGGTGTCACGAACCGACACGTAGATGTAGGGGATCGGAGTGTCACATACCGATACATTGAATTAGGGGATCGGAGTGTCACGTTCCGACACATAGTAGTAGGGGATCGGAGTGTCACGTTCCGACACATAGTAGTAGGGGATCGGAGTGTCACGTACCGACACAAGAGGAATAAAGATAATGAATCTTGAAAGATACTAATATACGCAATCTAAAGAACATGTATCCCAAATAAGTATGGCATGGAGGCTTGAGTCCTCATAGATATGATCGGTGATATTATAAATGATGTTTGTACTTGTTTCTATCACATGTTAAGAATATTAGTTGATTTTATGATGTTATCTGAGATATATTGTTTTCTATTTTGAGTTGGCCGATGATACCTACTCAGTACTTGTGGTTGTACTGACCCCCTACTTTTATGTTTTCCTTTTGTTTATTTGTGGAGTGCAGCAAACGTGCCGTCATCTTCGACTCAACAGTAGTTCAAGCCAGTCTTCGTCACACCGGATCTTCAGGGTGAGCTAATGCTTCTAGCTTGGACTGGATCTCCTTCCTCATGTCTCGATGCCTTGAAGTTTCGGCATAGACTAGCTTTTATTTGTTCTAGCTTCTTAGAATACTCTTAGTTTAGTAATTTGATCATAGATGTTCTTGTGGTGATGACTTCCAGATTTTGGGGAATTAATAGAAGTTGAATTTTAGAAGTTATTGAATTGTCTTTTATTTATGAGTTTAAGTCTTCCGCATTGCTTTATGTTGATATTAAATCGAAATGTTAAGGTTTATATTGGTTGGTTCGCTCACATAGGAGGGTAAATGTGGGTGCCAGTCGCGGACCCGATTTGGGTCGTGACAAACTTTGTATCAGAGCATTAGGTTCGTTGGTCTCATCACACAAGAACAAGTCTAGTAGAGTCTTAAGGAACGGTAGGGGGACGCCTTTACTTTTCTTTGAGAGGCTATAAGACTTTAGGAAAATTCCATTCTTTCTTTCTTTCTTTCGTGCTATTACTTGGATCCAATTGGTATCTAGGTGATACAAATTGGTATCTGACCATCTTCACTCTATTTCGCAGATGGTTAGAACTAGAGCAACGACTACGCCAACATCAACATCAGCAAGACAAGATGCATCTGAACCAGCCACTGGGGCTGTAGCTCGGGTGCAACAGTGGCAAGAGGCCGCAGTAGAGGTCGTGTGAGGACGTCCTCTAGAGGGAGAGGACGAGCACCTAGCCCATCTGGTGCTAGGGCGGTGACTCCTCCACCGACTGAGGAGGTAGTAAGAGAAGGGGAGGATGGGGAGAATGAACAAGTACAGAACGAGGAAATGCCACCCCAACCTACCCCAGAGATGATCAATCAGGTGCTCGCTTATCTTAGTGGGTTGTCTAATCAGGGTCAGGCACCCCCAACGTTTTCTGCACCAATACCTCCGGTTTCAGAGGTACGACATGCAGCCATTATGGCCCCTCATATGGATGACTCATTGGACATAGGCACGTTTCCACTACTGACTACTGGGCCTATAATGACAAATGATCAGCATGAACTTTTTAGTAAGTTCTTGAAATTGAAACCTCCAGTCTTCAAGGGTGCAGAATCTGAGGATGCTTACGATTTTCTGGTTGACTGTCATGAGCTACTACACAAGATGGGTATAGTAGAACGGTTTGGTGTTGAGTTCGTGAGTTACCAGTTTCAAGGGAACGCCAAAATGTGGTGGCGGTCACATGTTGAGTGTCAACCAACAGAGGCACCACCTATGACTTGGGCCTCATTCTCTAGCTTGTTTGTGGAGAAATATATTCCCCGGACCTTGAGAGATAGGAAAAGGGACGAGTTCTTCAGCCTAGAGCAAGATAGGATGTCGGTCAATGCATATGAGGCTAAGTTTCGTGCACTATCCAGATATGCCAACCAACTATGTTTCAGTCCACAAGAGCGGATTCGCCGTTTTGTGAAGGGGTTGTGATCAGAATTGCGAATTTCAGCCTTACAGGTAGCGGCTACGGCAAAATCCTTCCAAGAAGTGGTAGATTTCGTGGTAGAGGTGGAAGGAGTGAAGCCAGATGAATTCACCACGGCATCGACATCAAAGAGGTTTCGAAAAGGGGGTGAGTTTAATGGTTCTTACTCTAGAGGACAAGGTTCCGGAGGTTACTCAGTTCGACCCATTCAGTCTTCACTACAGACTGTGGTTGGGGGTCCACCTCAGACCGGTCAACACTTCTCTGAGAGACCCATGCCCGACTCCAGAGAGTGTTATGGATGTGGGGAGACTGGACATATTAGAAGGAATTGTCCAAAACAGAGTTATAGACCCCCAATAGCTAGAGGCAGAGGTGGTCATGGTAGAGGCCGTTATTCTGGAGGACGTGGTGGTCGAGGTAATGGTGGTCACCAAAACGGCCGGGATGATGGGCAAACTGGAGCCACTACATCACAACATGGTAGGGGCAACGGACAAACAAACGAAAGGGCCCATTGTTATGCTTTCCCTGGGAGATCAGAGGCGGAGACATCTGATGCTGTCATCACAGGTAATCTTCTGGTTTGTGATTGCATGGCTTCCGTATTGTTTGATCCTGGATCCACATTTTCTTATGTATCTTCCTCATTTGCTAATGGTCTAAATTTACATTGTGAATTACTTGATACGCCTATTCGTGTTTCTACTCCGGTGGGTGAGTCTGTGGTAGTTGAAAAGGTATATAGGTCTTGTTTGGTGAACATTGTGGGGAGTAACACTTATGTAGATTTGGTTATCTTAGAGATGGTTGATTTTGATGTAATTCTGGGTATGACTTGGCTTTCTCCGCAATTCGCGATCTTGGATTGTAATGCTAAAACGGTGACGTTAGCCAAGCCTGGGACAGATCCGTTAGTGTGGGAGGGTGACTACACTTCCAATCCGGTGCGTATAATCTCCTTTCTTCGTGCTAAGAAAATGGTTAGTAAAGGGTGTTTAGCTTTCTTGGCACATCTCAAGGATGACACTACCCAAGTACCTTCGATTGAGTCGGTTTCGGTGGTCCGTGAGTTTCTTGATGTATTCCCTGTAGATCTTCCGGGTATGCCCCCAGATAGGGATATTGACTTCTGTATTGATCTTGAACTGGGTACACGCCGCATTTCTATACCCCCTTACAGAATGGCCCCCGCGGAGTTAAGAGAATTAAAAGCCCAACTTCAAGAATTGTTGAGCAAAGGCTTTATTAGACCAAGTGCATCTCCTTGGGGTGCTCCGGTTTTGTTTGTAAAGAAGAAAGATGGGAGTTTTCGGATGTGCATAGACTACCGGCAGTTGAACAAGGTGACTATAAAGAACAAGTATCCTCTTCCTCGCATTGATGATTTGTTCGATCAGTTACAAGGTGCTTGTGTCTTCTCTAAGATTGACTTGAGATCCGGTTATCATCAATTGAAAATACGGGCAACGGATGTGCCAAAGACTGCTTTTAGGACCAGGTATGGGCATTACAAATTTGTAGTGATGTCTTTTGGTCTTACGAATGCCCCTGCTGCGTTCATGAGTTTGATGAACGTGATTTTTAAGCCATATTTAGATCTCTTTGTGATCGTATTTATTGATGATATACTGATATACTCCAAGAGTAAGAAGGAACATGAGGAGCATTTGAGAATGGTATTGGAAACGTTGAGGGAGAAAAAGCTTTATGCCAAGTTCTCTAAGTGTGAGTTTTGGCTAGATGCAGTGTCCTTCTTGGGGCACGTGGTTTCTAAGGATGGAGTAATGGTGGATCCTTCTAAGATCGAAGTAGTGAAAAATTGGGTAAGACCTACTAATGTGTCAGAAATAAGGAGCTTTGTTGGGTTAGCTAGCTACTACCGCCGATTTGTCAAGGGATTCTCTTCTATTGCTTCCCAACTAACGAACTTGACTAAGAAAATGTTCCATTTGTATGGTCGGATGAGTGTGAGGAAAGCTTTCAGAAGCTCAAGACTCTGTTGACTACTGCACCAATTCTCACCTTGCCAGTGGAAGGCAAGAATTTCATTGTGTATTGTGATGCATCTTATTCGGGTATGGGTGCAGTGCTAATGCAAGAGAAGAATGTGATTGCTTATGCTTCAAGACAATTAAAAATGCATGAACGTAACTATCCAACTCATGATTTGGAATTGGCCGCGGTAGTTATTGCACTAAAGCAATGGAGACACTATTTATATGGGGTTAAGTGTGAGGTCTACACGGATCATCGTAGTCTACAGTATGTCTTCACTCAGAGAGATTTGAATTTGAGACAGAGGAGATGGATGGAACTACTGAAGGACTACGACATCACTATTTTGTACCATCCGGGGAAGGCGAATGTTGTAGCAGATGCTTTAAGTAGAAAGGAGGGAAGCATGGGAAGTCTAGCTCACTTGCAAGCTTCTAGACGCCCATTGGCTAGGGAGGTTCAGACTCTGGCTAATGACTTTATGAGACTAGAAGTAAATGAGAAGGGAGGATTTTTAGCTTGTGTGGAGGCAAGATCTTCCTTCCTTGATAAGATTAAGGGAAAGCAGTTTAATGATGAAAAATTGATCCGGATCCGAGATAAAGTGTTGCAAGGAGAGGCTAAAGAAGCGAAAGTCGATGAAGAAGGTGTTTTGAGGATTAAGGGAAGGGTATGTGTACCTTGCGTCGATGATTTGATCAACACTATTCTGACAGAGGCTCATAGTTCAAGGTATTCGATACATCCGGGTGCAACCAAGATGTACCGTGACCTAAAGCAACAGTTTTGGTGGAGAAGAATGAAGCGTGATATTGTTGATTTTATTGCCAAATGTCCAAATTGTCAACAAGTAAAGTATGAACACCAGAGGCCCGGAGGAACACTTCAGAGAATGCCCATTCCGGAATGGAAATGGGAGAGAATCGCAATGGACTTCGTGGTTGTTCTTCCAAAGACATTGGGCAAGTATGACTCTATTTGGGTGATTGTTGATAGGTTAACTAAGTCTGCTCATTTCATTCCGGTTAAGGTGACTTACAATGCAGAGAAGTTAGCCAAACTTTACATCTCAGAAGTTGTTCGATTGCATGGAGTTCCACTATCCATCATATCAGATAGAGGTACGCATTTACTTCTAAGTTTTGGAAAACATTGCATGCGGAATTGGGTACTAGGTTGGACCTTAGTACCGCGTTCCATCCTCAGACCGATGGTCAATCTGAGCGAACGATTCAAGTGTTGGAGGATATGCTTCGTGCATGTGTGATAGAATTCGATGGCCATTGGGATAGCTTCTTACCCTTAGCGGAGTTTTCATACAATAATAGCTATCACTCAAGCATTGATATGGCTCCATTTGAAGCACTGTATGGTAGGAGATGTAGGTCTCCCATTGGTGGTTTGATGCATTCGAGGTTAGACCTTGGGGTACTGATCTTTTGAGGGATTCGATAGAAAAAGTGAAATCTATTTAAGAAAAGCTTCTAGCGGCGCAAAGTAGACAAAAGGAATATGCAGATCGAAAGGTTAGAGACTTAGAGTTCATGGAGGGTGAACAAGTCTTGTTGAAAGTTTCACCAATGAAAGGGGTGATGCGGTTTGGTAAAAGAGGCAAGCTAAGCCCAAGGTACATTGGTCCCTTTGAAGTACTTAAGCGAGTAGGGGAGGTGGCTTATGAGTTATCCTTGCCTCCAGGGCTGTCCGGAGTACATCCGGTGTTTCATGTGTCGATGTTGAAAAGATACCATGGGGATGGAAATTACATTATCCGTTGGGATTCAGTTTTGCTTGATGAGAACTTGTCTTATGAGGAGGAGCCTGTTGCTATTTTAGATAGAGAAGTTCGCAAGTTGAGGTCAAGAGAGATTGCATCCATCAAGGTGCAATGGAAGAATCGACCGGTTGAAGAAGCCACTTGGGAGAAGGAGGCAGATATGCGAGAAAGATACCCACATCTGTTTACAGATTCAGGTATTCCTTTTCGCCCTTGTTTTCCTTCTTGTGATCGTTCGGGGACGAACGATGGGTAAATTGGTATCTATTGTAACGACGTGTTTAGTCGTTTTGAGCAACAGATTTTATTTTGGAAAAAATGGCAGAGGTGACGGAGGCCACGACGGACCGTCAAGGGCACGACGGACCGTCGTGGAGGGTGTCGTTTCAAAACACTTAGAAAATCTGAAATTGGGTACTGAAAATCGACTCTCTGAACGTCTTGACGGAGTGGCAGGACAGACCGTCGCAGGCTCGACGGCCCGTCACAGGCCATCCACTTAAAAAACAAGTCTCTGTTGCATGCGACGGACAGCAGGACGGACCGTCGCAGGCACGACGGCCCGTCACGGGCTACGCAATCCCAGTTCGGGTCGGATTTCTTTACACGTTTTAAGGGACGTTTTTGACTATTCCTGCTTTAATTATAAAGTTAGAGGGTTAATGTTAATAAGTCTAATTACTTGGGGGTTAAAAGAGGTAACCTTAAGTTAATTAGTGGGTTATTATTTCCATCTTTCATTCTTAATTACATAATAATTAGGGTAAAAGAAAGAGGGTTTGAATAAGAAAAATAGAAAGAACAAAGACAGAAAGAAAAAGAGAGGAGAACGAGTAGAGAGAGAGAGGAACGAAGAGGACAACAAGAAATTGAGGAATTTGCTTGCTTGATCACGATTCTTCGGTGGAGGTAGGTTATGGTTTCTTTTACACTATTCATAGTAAACTCTTAATAGCGAATGATATGTGTTGGGTAGTATTATAGAGTCTTCTTTATGCTTAATTGTGTGTATGCATGATGTAATTATATATATATGATTGTGATGAAACAAGCATGATGAAGCTATTGAATCCCAAATCTTGATATAAACCTAATCTCTTGTTAATGATGATGCCTTGGTATAAAAGAAGGCTTGATGAACTAAAGTGATGAGATGATGACGCCTTGGTATAAAAGAAGGCTTGATGAATTAATAGAATGAGATTAGGGGATCGGAGTGTCATGTACCGACACATAGAATTAGTGGGACGGGTGTCACGAACCGACACGTAGATGTAGGGGATCAGAGTGTCACGTACCGACACATAGAATTAGTGGGACGGGTGTCACGAACCGACACGTAGATGTAGGGGATCGGAGTGTCACGTACCGACACATTGAATTAGGGGATCGGAGTGTCACGTTCCGACACATAGTAGTAGGGGATCGGAGTGTCACGTTCCGACACATAGTAGTAGGGGATCGGAGTGTCACGTACCGACACAAGAGGAATAAAGATAATGAATCTTGAAAGATACTAATATACTCAATCTAAAGAACATGTATCCCAAATAAGTATGGCATGGAGGCTTGAGTCCTCATAGATATGATCGGTGATATTATAAATGATGTTTGTACTTGTTGCTATCACATGTTAAGAATATTAGTTGATTTTATGATGTTATCTGAGATATATTGTTTTCTATTTTGAGTTGGCCAATGATACCTACTCAGTACTTGTGGTTGTACTGACCCCCTACTTTTATGTTTTCCTTTTGTTTATTTGTGGAGTGCAGCAAACGTGCCGTCATCTTCGACTCAACAGTAGTTCAAGCCAGTCTTCGTCACACCGGATCTTCAGGGTGAGCTAATGCTTCTAGCTTGGACTGGATCTCCTTCCTCATGTCTCGATGCCTTGAAGTTTCGGCATAGACTAGCTTTTATTTGTTCTAGCTTCTTAGAATACTCTTAGTTTAGTAATTTGATCATAGATGTTCTTGTGGTGATGACTTCCAGATTTTGGGGAATTAATAGATGTTGAATTTTAGAAGTTATTGAATTGTCTTTTATTTATGAGTTTAAGTCTTCCGCATTGCTTTATGTTGATATTAAATCGAAATGTTAAGGTTTATATTGGTTGGTTCGCTCACATAGGAGGGTAAATGTGGGTGCCAGTCGCGGACCCGATTTGGGTCGTGACAAATAATTTTTTGGGTCTTGCTTGGTTGTAGCTTAGATTGTATTTTAATGGTGATTTAACCTAGTGGTTGTTGTTTAATCTAATGGTTTTATAGTTACAAATATTAAACCACCCATGTGTTTTTGGCTAGCCAGAGAGAGGTCACGAAACAAAGAGCCAAGAATTATCTCCTAATGAGTGGGTCGACATGAGGTTCAACCCGAGAGGTGATCCCTCCCTTATTTAAGCACTCCCATTTAAAGGGAAAGTGTGGATAAGGTGTAGGTTTGTTAATTTAGATGAGTGGATGTCTGGGAGAAATCCATTCATATAGGGTAAGTTGCCCGAGAGGAAACTTGCTTTCACCTAAAGCTTAGCCTATTAAGCATTGTTTTGTGAAATTACTTACTAATATCATGTACCAACCACTTTTATCTTCACATATATCAATCAAACCCGAAGAACTCTCTTCCATACTTTTTTTCTCATTTATTTTATTGCATTCTATTACTTTTCACAAAACCCCTTCTTGATATTTCACACTTTCGTGTCACAAATTGATTTTTTTTTGTTTTAGAAGTCGAAAATGTCTTAAACTATCACTATATATAATAGAACTCTAAGCACCTACTACTTTCACTACAACTCCCTTGGGACATGACCCCAACCCTTGGTTGGGTTACTAAATTAGCTTCGATTTGTAGACACTCAGTTGTAGGCTACTGTCCTTTTTCACAATAATTTAAAAAAAAAATTAGAAGAAAATCATCTACCCATACACATAGTTTCATCGGATCCAATAAAGTCAATACAACCCCAAATTCTTCTTCTACAAAACATGAAAAGAGACTATTCATCAATATTGATGTCTATAGAAATAGTTGTATATAATAGACATATTTTTTTTAATGAAAAATCACAACATTTTAAGTGAAACTTTTTCCTAAAACAACACAACCGTTTTTAGTTAGTATACATTTAATTTGATAGTTTCATACTAGTAATATCATACACTAGTAAAATGAGAAATTCAAGGATCACAATATCAAGTATGCTTTAAGAATTTTATGGGTATAACTTAATAAAAAAGTATCATTGAATTTCATATCTTGTGCTCCAAATTTAAATTAGACGCGAAGTATAATATTATCTTTGTTAGAAAAAAAAAATCCACATTCTAAATATGATATAAAAAAATATTTTTCAAGTAGTTGAAAATAGATATTGCACATTTCATTCAAAACTATCCAATTGTCATTAACAACATGAAACCTCTTATGGACATATTATTCTACAAAAGAATTGTAGTCCTTTAATTCCGTTTGAAAATCTTTTCATAGTGTCAAAGTTCGTTACTAGAAGCACCTATTCCATGGAAAAAACTGGTCCTATTTTCCTATCACAGTTTTACACTACTTAATATTTAAAATACTAACAATAAGATAAATTTTATTGTATAATTTGTTTTTATGTAAAAGTAAAGTTTGTTGAAATTTAAAAGTTTAACAGTGACTTATTAGGAGAAGTTTTCGAATTTTTAAAACCAAATGCATAGTCAATTTTATTTAGATTAGAAAACTACATAAGGATTTTGTCTACAACAATTAGACACAATCAAATTCACAAGAAGTAGAAAACTACAAAAAAATTCTCCAAATAGAATAAAACATGTTCTTACATTATTACATAGAAATCTTTTTATTTTAAAATAGTCTTCCAACTATAACATTTTGATATACTATTTTATCAAGCAAAAACATTCATATCTCATTCTACAAACTAGTGAATTTTAAAGGCAACATTGTTTTCCAAGGAAAATTTATTCAAAAAACATGTTATTTACTAACATTTTTCTAAAGACACACATGATAATTATCAAAATTATTAACCTATAGAAACTATTTTTCTTCTTAAGTAAATAATAAAACGATTACATTGTTTAATCTTTAACTGGAATACCACCAATGTTTCTTGTACATTCTCACATCAACTTTGCTAAACAAAGCACCAAATTCTAGAGAAGTAGCGCATTAATATATTAGTCCATGATTTGTTTACCTCGAATAAAAAAATACCAATAGTATAGTAATTTCATTAAGATTTTTGTTCATCATGTATTTCGAATATACTGAAAACAACACTTTGAAGATTTGGTAAAAAACAAATATGTTTAAATAATATTTTCACACCTAGAATTTTAAACTAGTAATGAGAACAGAATGAGAAACAATATATGAAATATTTTTCTTAAAGAAGAAAATCGAGCCAACTAAATCCAAGGTGTCCCCTTAATGAAATTATTCCCCTAAATTACACAAGGTTAATTGAATATATCCTGCCAGGATAGTATGATATTACTCACCAATGTATCGGTACCTAAAACCACGGTGTTAGTGAAACACTCAACGGCAGTAAAGTACAATTAGAATATTAGATTTAGTAGTAGTAGAAGAAGTCTAAAAATCCATTCAACTATAGTGAGAGGAATAACAAAAATACGGAAAAGTCCTAATCTTTTTGAAAGGTAACAACTTTTCATAAAAGTTCAAACATTTCATAAAATTGCAGACTTTTCATAAAAATAACAACTTTTAATAAAAGTCGCAACATTACATAAAAGTCTCATTTCTTCTTAAAAATTGCAACTCTTTATTTTTCTATTCACACCTTCTAAAACCCAACACTATGTATAGTTTATTTATACTAAAGTGGATCCACTAGCTAGGTCATTTGAGTCAATTCTACGAGGTCATATAGTTTGGGATAAGGAATTTCTACCAAAGACCGACTTTGATCTTACGGTAAGGCCTTCTTTCAAAGTTTTCTCGGTACTATGTAATTCTAATAGTAATGACATAATCATAGAAAACACATTGAAAGACAAAAATTAGAGATTACAAATCCCATAATAAGTGTTTACTTGGAGTAGCTCCTTTCAAAACATTCAATTCATATTAGTAAACTTACATTCGTAAGTATCCAAAATTTCACACCCAGAGAGTACTCCCTAGATGTGACCGATATTGTCGTCCCTTTAGAGGACTCAGACAAGCCTCTTAGCGTTCGTAAAAAATGTCATCAGTTAAAATTTGCGGAAAATTGAAAACTTTTAATACTATGTGAAGTATACTTATACTTCATATATAATAATCATGAGAGCATACATACAATATTCTAAAAGTGGTCTCATATAAAAAAACATCTAAAGAATATGAATATGGACTTAGACAATAAATAGTCCATATTCTATATATGCCTTAATACAAAAGAATCCAAAGAGTATAATGGAAATACAAATATTCTTGAAATCTATAAAGTCTTCGTCAGCTAGATAATGGAAATATAGCATCCCCGAACATGTCGACCTACCAACACTTGGATAAAGAGTTCCAAGATTCTTAAATCGACCTTTTTAATCTTCAATGGCCGGACCCTCTATTTGTAGTAATATAAAGTAATGGGGTTAGTACGCCACATGTACTAAGTATGGGTATATGAACATTATATTTAAGGACATGCATCAAAAAGATCATTTCTTAAAAATTATGCTAAGTCATATGAAAGTATTCAATGGATATACCATGGAGCATGTACAAGTCACGGATTTTATCAACATAAGGCTTCATCATAATCAAAGACATATTATCGTAAAGTCATGTTAACATTTCATGTTCCATAGATCATACAAACAAAACATAAAAAACTCTTAACAATTATCCCATCCCCAACATACAAGTTCAATGGTCATGTGAATCCCATAACCCCACCAAATAAACTAGATAAGATAGCTTCATATAACTTGTAACATAGTAGTCATCTGTAAGACCCCCTAAATGAGTTAGGGTGTCCAGATCCTATCATGTTCGTCATAAGGTTCTAAGGTAATAAATTGACTTATAATATAATTTTTAGGAAATGTGTAAAGTTTGAGGTGATTTGGAAGTCAAACGTCAAGGGACGCTCAATACTTTCGACGACTACTCACCTATGTGTATCATGTGTCTATATGTGCTTATATTTGTATTCCATTAGCTTATGAAGTCTTAAAATTAATTATGATGATGTTTATATGAAGTATATGATGTTTTATGAAGTTTGGAGGTCAAACGTACAAGAACGTCTAAGACATTTGAAAGATAGCCCTTGAGACGTTCAAGTATGTCCGGATGGGGCCTAGCATGTTTGGACATGTTTTATGTGTGAATGTTGGATGAGAATTGCATGTAAGGACCTTGAATTGTCAATCTGCATATTTACTTTGGAAACGTTCGGGTACGACTTCTCAAGGGCCCCTCAAACGGGCCATAAGAAGGACCTAAGTGCCGTCGAGACACTGCCTTGGAGTGTCAATCGACGATCCAATGCAACGCCCCGTTGGTGGACTGACACCCCGTCAAATGGGAGGCGTTGATGGGAACTTATACTGGAGAAGGCTTGGCAACATGACAGCCTCAGATCCAATAAATTACCCTACTTGATTTATTTAGTGATTTTTAGGTGTATTTAAGTGATCAAACACATGAACAACCCATTCCCAATCCCTTCTACACAAAATAAACTTTCCCTCCTAAACAAAATTTCCCTAAAAACCTCCATTGTTGTTTAAGATCAAGAACAACTTGGATCTTGGATTTACATGGATTATTCAACATGTTTTAGAGGTTTTCAACTATACAAAGGTATGGGGATCCTTCATATAAGAGTAATCTTTCACTTGGAGAGTTAATCGCAAGGTTTTCAAAGAAGTTTTCATGATCAAATCTCTTCTTCTTCAATCTATCCATGAGTTCTTTCGAAAACATTATTAATGGATTAATAATGATTAATTGATGTTAATTTCATGGTTTTAAGATGAAAAACCATCCAATTGAATGATGAACCCATGTCCCTTCCCAAAATCGATTTAGCCTTGCATGGGCATTGTGATCATGACTTGTTATTGATTGAATTGTAATTGTATTACATTGAATTTGTTATATTTACTGTTGTTTATGTGAATTGATGATGAAGGATCCATGTGGATCAATGTATGAAAATTTGAATATGCCTAGCTTAGATTTCCAAAATTCATTGTAACAATGGTCTTATAATGTATAAAAGTGGAATTTGATTATGTTAAATTGATAGTTAACTACTGCCTACCATATATAAAGATTATGAATAATATTTAATGGATCCAATGTGGATCAAGGCTTGAGGATTAGGAAGTATTGATTCATTTTGTCCTATCTTCTATAAAGTGCTAATGTAGTTCTATGTATCTCGATTCCATGGTAATTTGTTTAGGATGTTGTATATGGTTAATTGTACTTTATATACTACCTATAATAGGTTATAATGATGAATTATGTGTTTGTATCCCATGTGGATTGATTCTTGAAGACTTGGTCCCTAATTCCTCGTTATTGTAATTCCATGATGCTCACTGTAATCTTCACCTCTTAGCAAATTGTAGTAGGATTTTGTCTAATCCATGGAATCTTTAACAAATGAATTTATTTCTATTATTTATTAATTGTGAGCATGACTAATTAACAATCAAAGTGAGATAGAATTGATAAGGGATCAACTTCCCTTCACATTCTTTAAATTGATGATGTAGTGGACCTAATATGATCTCAATGTTGTTATGATTAACATATGATTTGTGGTTATGTTAGTATACATTTAGACACTGATTTATATTTTATTTTTTAATGAAATAATAGAAATGGTCAATGATAACCAAAGGCTAAGGGATTGGTAAGAACTTATATACTCTTCAACTTTCGTACTTCTCTATAGTATTGTTGATGAAGACTTGTATATAATTTCGTGGTATAGTCCACTTATGATGGTAGTGCTTACTTTATATTTTCACTATATATGTGTTGACCGTGTCCTTGAAGGCAAATTGATGAATATATGAGTGTATAGTTGTGATGGTCATACTATGTGAAGCTTATGGCTCTAGTTGTGATCTAGGTTGTATGGCTATTGTATAAATATGTATATATCTATGTTAGGGTAAACTGTAGGTGCTGCCATTAATTAGTTATAAAGAATTGATGACACCTACCCATATACCCCAATGTGAATGTGTGAATAGCAAAAGTTAGGAGTCTTAAGTGTAATATGAAGTTGACTTAACTCCTATTCTATAGTGTGTTGTGTGGTCTATTGTTGAAAGGTTAATATGTTCTAAGAGGGTTGATGCCTCAAGATGTTATTGATAGCCATTATTTGATCATATTGACCAATTTACACACACTCTCAGTTAACATGAATGTTTACAAGTAGTATAGGTCATGGTGTCTAAATGTAAGGTAGTTCTCATATTCATTTGTGTCTACTACTATGCATGTTAATATTATGTCTATGAAATTATGATATGTGTTTCATTAACTATGATGACTTGATAGTTTACTAGTATCGGCAAGGGTATGGGATTTTGCCTATGCATTGCACATGTGTGCTTTGATAGGACAGTTCCTTGTTTTGGTTTCTATGTTCATGAGTATAAATGTTCATATGTGGTTTTAATGTGTTTATGTTAAAGGAGTACTCACCTATATGCATACACACACATGAATGATGATCTAGTCAATAGAGGGGCCTTGAAAGGTGTGCTCAAGTGTATCCTACACTAGATAGTGCTAACGATATATGCAATGTCCATGTGAAAGTTTCTCACATGATTTCGGTTGATAAACTCTCATCTATGACAAATGATCTAATCATATAGGGAGTCAATCTCCTAATCCTATTTTTTTTATAAAGAAATGATTATAAAGACTTTTTAATAAAGGGAACTTAATTTAGCACTGAGTGAAATTGAATATGAGTGTTGTCCCTTTCCAATGTTGGAAGGAAAGTCTACCATAAATATCATGAGGTGGATAACCACAATGCCTTAATAAGAATAAATAGGGTGTCCGTAGTGAAGAACCATGATTCCCCATCTTGGCATAAAGAGGGTTATCACATGTACCTCCAAGTTCCATAACTATGATTTCCACATAGGATCTATAGCTAGTGAATTCACTTAGTATTCTAGCATATGTTAATGTTCTACCTTTGATAGGTAAGAACACCTTCAATTGGTGTAAGATTCTACAACACCAAATTCCATGTTTAGCACCCATGGTCTTATTATCGGTTAAGGCTATAATTTCCCTAAAATAAAATGGACAACTTAGGTAAATGTCTAGGACCCTAAATAGGATGACCTAACGGAGGTTACTTAGGATAGGTGGAAGTAATGAACTTACCTAGATATTGCACAAGCAGCTCCTTAGGAAGTTCTAGTAAGGTGTTTTAATGTGTATGATTATCGTTATGTCTTTATGCGTGGCATTGTAGTATTGGTCTACTTATTATGAAGAGTTTCATGGTATGAATATATATGATGTGAAGTTGTCCCTACATGCATAATTTTTCTGTTAAAAACTATAGGATAAAGGTCTTGCCTAGTTTATTTGAATTTGCCTTTACTTGTTATGTTGATGTATGAGCGGTTAAGGTTTGTGGTCTGATGATATGTTTACTAAGTATGTGTGAGGTTATGGGGCTTCACATGTACATTGCACTAGTAGACTAAGATTGAGGTCATGAATAAGATCTTATAATGTCTTATGTGCAGTGATGCAAAAACATATGCATATTGATGTAGCTCCTTGTAATGTCTTATAACCTTGGCTTGAAGGTGACTTGTAATGTGTTATACTTCGATGAGGATATGTGGTCACTAATATAGGTTGTATGTATGCTTTATTTGTGACCTTAAGGTGATGCATTGCAACAAGTATCACTAACGGGTTACATCGGAGGTTGATGAGTTAACAGAAAAGGATTCACTGTAATGTGAAGAGAGCTTACTATAAAGTGACACCACATGTGACTTAAATTCTATATGTTATTTTATATTATGTTTGACTTTTGAATATGTCTATATAAAGTATGTGAGTGATATAAATTCTATTGTTTAAAGGTTTTATGAAGATTTACTCAAAAAGGCATGAAGTATGTTTTCAAGAAAATGTCCCTTTTAAATGCATGTTTTTGCATGGTTGTCATAGTTAGTGCATTCTTGTACTAACCCCATTCTTTCTACTTTTTACACAAAGTGTATGTTATGGATTCTTAAATGATGTCTTCACAATTGAGGAGCTTTATAGGTGATTCCCAAGCTCAAGGAAAGGAATCCTTAAGTTCCAAGGATCTCCTAAACTATGATTTAATGAAAAGTGTTGTATTATTGTACTAATGTCTTATGTTTTTAGGTCAATGTCCCTAATGCACTCTAAGG
Source organism: Solanum habrochaites (assembly GCA_027704765.1). NCBI lineage: Eukaryota > Viridiplantae > Streptophyta > Magnoliopsida > Solanales > Solanaceae > Solanum > Solanum habrochaites. Next base: position 42,483,542 of record JAKWJA010002491.1, read on the forward strand.
TTGTTGAATCTAAAATGTCAAACAGCCTTAGAGTCTAATTATGTAATATGATATTTTACGTATATATGAAGTGAAGTTTCTAGAATATGATATGCTATGAAAAGTTTTAAATTTTTCGCTAAATTTACTATGACAATGGGATGAATGATATATATGGCTTGTATAAGACCTCTGAGAGGTCAAGTATGCCATGTTACTTCTAACCTCCCCAGAAGTTACATCATCGTCTGATATAGCAATATAAAATTCTCCCAACATAGCCAACATCATATAAGGGTAAAATCGTATAACATAAGCATCATACGTTTCATGCTATCATATAACATAAGAACAATCTCCTAGGACTTTCCTTGGAGTCAACTCGTGCAATGTCTATGTAGAGTCATATACCCCTACTTATACTATGTAGACTACTCAAGTAAACCTAATCAATGTCAATTTACTTGTTTTTGATTTTACATAAGGGAACATATGCCTTAACCAACATTGACAATGTGAGATAACATTGAATTCGGTGTCATAAAAGCTCACACCAAAAGAAGGTGGTCTATTGGCAAAAGTAGAGTCAGACATGACATAGCTTCCTAGGTGGATTCATTATCTAGTATCCTATGGTTGCAACAAATCTCAAGAACTTGAAGAAATAGTAGAGAACCATAGTTCTACATTACATGGTAGCCTCTCTCTCATGAGAGTCATTGTGAACCTACCTTCCAACTAGAAAATGGACTCTTCTCATATCTAGTGCAACGATGTTTAGCTTAAGTTTCTTTCTTGAATAACCTTTGAGTTTTCTTTTATCATAAACTTATCATAGGTCATAGGAGATTAAATCCTTGTAGAAAAATGATCATGATCTCTTTAGGATAACATAAGAATTTACTTTCATAACCCTTCGTATATGAGATTAACGTAACATAATCACATTGTGTAAAGCATACAAGAGGATATCATAAACTTTCATTTTCGTATTCTTATCATGATCTCACGTTTAGCATGTTCATATCTGAACGTATATTGATTGCAATATCATGCATACATTATAATATTATCATGATTCCCATGCTAACATAACCATCATAGAGAAATCACAACATTAGAAGACTTACCTCTTGCTTCGAAGTACCTTATTCAAGAACCTATGTTCAATTTCAATAATCATAACAATATTATAGTGAAATACTCAATAGCATAGTCAATACCAACTCTTCAATTTATATACAAGATCAATTCCTAAGGTAGGATAAGAGAAAGGGTCATTAAAGAGTTCTTTCGAGTCATTGTTCCAATCCTAATGTTTACACGTAATCAAGTAGTAGAAACAACCCATTTAAACCATAAATTTTAGAAATATCACGAATCACACAAAATTTAACCATAATTTATCAACTACTCAACAATTAGTGTGAAATCAACCATAGAACATTATTATTTTTTATTGTAAATCATAAATCTAGAGTTTGGAAGAAAACCCGTTTTCTAGAGTAAAAAACCTTGAATTTGAATTCTTGAAGCCATCTTTGAAGTACCTCTTGGGGAAAGGAATACCAAGAGTGAAAAAACCATACCTTATAGACAAAAAATCCATGAAATTTGATTGGAAACCTCGAAGCCTTCGTCTTCTTTCTTAAGCTCTTCTTGTTCTTCAATAAGTTTGGACAAAAGAGCATTTCTTTAGAGAGATGGGTATTTTGCGTTTGAATATTATTTGGGAATTTATAAAGTGGTCTAAAACAGACCTTGTCTCCATATATAGTCGTCCTATAAAATACCCAAAAGACCCTTCAGTTAAATGGATCTTTTTATGAGGTTAAATTACATAAAATAAGACTCTAACGAATCTGGGAAGTTACTGCATGTCGCGGGGCCAATTCCCATTTTTTTCTAAATTTTTGGGTTAAGGAAGTGAGGTGCATGTTAGCCTCGCGACCTCTCAACTTTGAGGAAGTGGCCTGCGTGAAGGTTGTGTGTCGCGTACCTTGCCTCCAATTCTGCCTGTTTGCAGGCTGCTAGGTATATTGCTTACCCATCAAAGGTATATTTACATGTTTTGGACTTCATTTGACACCTCGAAACCTTCACAAAACATACGGATGTCAACTAGTTCAAATTAGCTAGTTTTCGAGTGTCAAGGTCTTTCTTTGTCATTTTGACTCTAACCTTTTCCAAATGAACTTATTACATTAACATAGATCTAGAGATATAATTTTAAACATTATTTAATAGATTACGCTCTATTCTAAGTCATGGAATTTTCAGAGTGTTACATTTCACCCCTTTTAGGAATATTCGACTCTGAATGACATTAAAATATTTGGGATGGTAGGAAGAGACTCAATACTATCATCCCAACAAACAACAACATAAAATCACAACATAGGAGTACTTGATAAATCCTTTCAACACATACCATAACATTACACATACTACTCAATTCATGATGCACAAATGAGAGAGCTTAACATTTCATAACGCATAGTGAGGAATTTCCTTGTCAACATCAATATGAGCTTAAAATATATAAAGATATACCATGCTATCATTCTTCTCAAAACAGCGAAATCTCAAGAGGAACCATGCATTCATATTTCATATAATTGCAAGAATAGAGTATGAAAGCTTCGTCTAAACTCAAATTGGTTTGAATTTTACCATAATATAAAACTATTTAGAAAACAAGTCAATTTCATGAATATTCATTAATTTCTTTACTAATAGGAATGTCTGACCTCAAGATGTAATAAAAATATGAGGTTAGGAGGACTTCATGTCGGCTTCAGCCTCCCATGTTGCACCCTCGACAAGATGGTTCCTCCATAGAACTTTTACAGAGGCAACATCCTTGTTTATTAACTTCTTGACTTGGAGATCTTGTTTCTCAACCGCAACCTCTTCATAAGAGAGGTTCTCATCCACCCGTAAACCTTCACTAGACAGAATGGATATCGGGTCACTTATGCGTTACTTGAGCATAGAAACATGAAATACATGATGATTTGAAGAGAGTTCACTAGGTAGTTTCAAATCATACGAACCCTTCTCAATTCATTGTAAAACCTTATAGGTACCAACATACTGGGGATTTAACTTCCACTTATTACAAAACCTCATAACCCCATTCATAGGTGAAATCTTAAAGTAGACATGACCACCTATTTCAATGTCAAGGTCTCTTTTTCTATTGTCGGCATAAGACTTTTGCCGACTATAGGCTATATTCGATATATCTTTTATGATTCTAACTTTATCCATAGCCTCATTGATAATCTATAGACTAAAGAGCACGGACTCACCAACCTCAAAACATCCAACCGGAGATTTACATCTTCGACCATAAAGAGATTCAAAAGGTGCCATGGAGATGGTCGAATGATAACTATTATTGTAAGAGAACTCAATCAAAGGTAGATGATCATCCCAACTTCCTTTAAATTCAATAAAACATGATCTTAACATGTCTTCAAGGGTATGCATAGTATGTTCTGCTTGAGCATCCCTCTTAGGATGAAATGCTGCGCTAAGTTTCACTTGAGTACCGAAACCCTTTTGAAAAGCCTTCCAAAACTTAGAAGTGAATTAGGTACCTCTATCCGAGATGCTGGATAAAGCAATCCCATGAAAACTCACAATCTCATTAATGTACATCCTTGCATAATCTTCATCCATGTAAGTAGACTTAATAGGAATAAAATGGGCAGATTTGGTCAACCTATCCACAATAACCCATATTGAATCATTTTGCACCACAGTTCAAGGCAACCCAACTACGAATTCCATATTGATGGCTTACCATTTGCAAGTAGGAACATCCATGGTTTGTGTTAAACAAACTCGTTTAAGATTTTTAACATTCACGGGTTCCACCAATACATTTTGGTGGAACCCGGATGTATAGAATAGCAAGAACCATGAGCTTCTTCTAGAATTCAATTTTTCTAATCCTCAACATTGGGTACATATAATCTCCCTTGGTACCTAAGAATATCATCACCCCTTGGTAGAATGACTCATTGAGATTACAAAGTACCAATTCCTTCAACTCCATCAATAGTGGATCAAGATGATGCTTAGATTTCATCTCCGCCACTAATGATGAGTTGAAGTTATGATGGACCATAAAATTACCCCTTGGAGATTGTTGTAACCTTACACCTAATTGTTTTAACCTATGAACATCTTTCACATGTTCTTTCTTCTCTTCTTCCGCATGAGACACACTGCCCATAGTCATACGACTCAAAGCATTCGCAACCATATTGGCCTTGCAAGGGTGATAAAGGACACTCAGGTCATAATCATTAAACTATCTAACCATCTTCTCTGTCAGAGATTTAAATTCTTTTGTATAAAAAGATATTGAAGACTTTTATGATCACTAAACACATCAACATGCATTCCATACAAATAATGTCTCCATATTTTCAAGGTAAAAACTACAACAATTAACTGAAGGTCATGAAATGGATAATTCTTCTCATCAAATTTGAGTTGCCTAGAAGCATAAGCTATCACCTTACCATACTACATGAGGACATATCCCAAGTCCACTCGAGAAGGATCAGCATACACTACATAACCTTTATTGCCCTCCGGTAAGGTCAACACCGGAGCAGAGGTATGCTTATCTTTCAATTCTTGAAAACCTTTTTCACAATCATTAGACCACTTAAACTTCACCTTCTTTTGGGTCAAATTTGTAAAAGGAGAAGAAATGGACGAAAATTGATCAACAAACCTTCTATAATACCCGGCTAGACCTAAGAAACTTCTTATGTCTATGGGAGTCAATGGTCTAGGAATATTTTTGACTGCATCCGTCATCTTCGGATCAACATATACACCATCACCGTAAATAATATGGAAAAAACTATCCTCAACCAAAATTCAGACTTACTAAATTAAGCATAGAGCTTGTGTTCTTTTAGGACCTGCAAGGACAACCTCAAGTGACTCTCATGCTCATTTCGTTCTTGGAGTATATAAAAATATCATCAATGAACACAATCACAAATGAGTCAAGGTAATCTTAGAAAACTCTATTCATTAGGTCCATAAGCACCGTTGGGGCATTCGTTAACTCAAAATAAATTACTAGAAATTTATAGTGACCATATCTAATTCAAAAAGCTATGTTGGAAACATCTTGACCTATCACCCTATGTTTGTGATATCACGACCATAAGTCAGCCTTTGAAAGTAGGTAGCACCTTGGAGTTGATCAAATAGATCATCAATCCGAAAAAGAGGATACTTGTTTTGTATGGTGACCTTATTAAGTTGGCGATAATAAATGCACATCCTAAGGGACGCATCCTTGTTCTTTACAAACAGGACCAGAACACCCCATCGAGAAATACTAGGTTGAATTTTCAACTCGTTCAATTCAGCCGAAGCAATCCTATATGGTGGAATTGAAATAGGATTTGTATACGGTAATATATAAATGCAAAATTCAATTTACCGTTCGGGAGGAACTTCAGGAAGGACATTAGGAAAAACCTCAGGGAATTCCCTCACTACAGGGACTGACTTAATAGAAGGAGTTTCACTTTCTAGGTCCTTAACCCTCACAACATGGTGTATACAACCCTTGGATATCATCTTATAAGCCTTCAATCAAGAAATGATTTAACCCCTTGGGCATAGAATTTCCCCCTTCCACTCTAGAATGGGTTCATCTTAAAATTTAAACATTACCACCCTTGTTCTACAATCTATGGAAGCAAAACATGCATCAAGACAATCCATAACCAAGATGAAATCAAAATCAAACATGTCAAGTTCTAGCAAATCAATAAGAGTAACTCTATTAGGAAGCTCTACATTACTTTTCATATAGACTATTTTTTCAACCACATAGTCACCCATTGGGGTACAAAGTGAAAAGGGTTCAACAAAAACATCAAGAAGTACATAAAACTTCCTAGCTGCCAAAGGTGTAACAAAATAAAGAGTAGCATGTGAATAAAGTAATGAATAAACATTAACAAAGAAAACTTGTAACATACTCGTCACAACATCAAGATAGTTCTCTTGTTCACCCATAGCCTTGAGTGCTAGGAACAGTTTCTTTTTGGAGCTTCAAAACTAGGACCACTTGGTTGTGCTTGGCCATTACCCTTCCCTTTGCTTCTCACATTAGGACATTCTTTCACCATATGTCCACCCTTGCCACAACCTTAGAAACTATTAGTCCCCACAACACATTCACCCAGATATTTCTTACCACACTACAAGTTTGTCTATCTTTCTGTGGATAAATGTGTCTCCCCTTTTGAGGTTTAGGATTAGAACCTTTATCATTGTGATTCTTCGAGAAATTAGAAGGAACCTGATTTGAAGACCTCTTCTTTAACTTAGGCTTGTCCTGCACATCAAGCCTACACTTAGGAGAACTACTTTCAAAAGACCTTACCTTCTTAGCTTCCCTATTTTTCTTCCTTAGTTGACTATCCTCAACCTATTTAGCATTAAACATCAACCTAGAAAGGTACATATTGTCATGAAGCATGGCTGCATGAATTTCAAGGATTATTCCCTGACACTCATACCTCCTTGACGAAGTTTGATAAACTCCTCTACCTTAGCTTCCCTTTGCTCCAATGGGAAGAATCTGCCAACAAATGCCTCTTTGAAGATCTAGCAAGTCACGGGACAACCTCCCAAATCCCGATTATCCTTCTACTAATTGTACCATGTCTGAGCCACGTCCTTAAGTTGATAGGTAGCAAGATCAAACTTCGCACTAGTACTCACCATCATAGCAAAAAAGATTGTATAGAATTCATCAAGGAAGTCTTGGGGTTCTTCATCAACTTTTTACCCAAGGAAAATAGAAGGATTCAATCTCGTCAAATCTCGAAGACTGCTAGCCATAGTGCTAGCATGTTGGTTCTCTCTAAGAGCAACCTTTCTATTAGCTTGTGCTGTAATAGCTTGGGCTTAGGTGGTGATGGATTAGGCTATTTGGAATAGGGCTACTCTCACCTTAGCATCCGTCATAGTACGAGGATTCACCGAAACTTGTTCGTTTGCAGCATCTTGCACTTGAGGAGTATTTTGATTGCCTTGGGGAGTAGATCATGAATTCACAATCTCATCTCCTACTTTCCTCGCGGATATACTTCTTGTGTTCATCGCCTAAATGAACAAGAAAGGGATAAGATGCTAAAACACACATAGTTTAAAAACTCTAAAGGCACGACATAGGATTATCAAGAAAAGAGTAGTTTCCTAGTCTTCACATAGCCTCTCTCCATAATTGTGGCGCGCTTCACAACCATAAACAAGATATTATGTAACGTGGTTTAGTGAGTCAACAATCCTAAGAATATTTAATCTCATGATCTGATACCATGTTTTTCACATTCAAAGAGTACACCCTAGATTCAAGCGCGTCCTCCTCCTCTCAAATGACTCATAAAAGCCTCTTACCGTTCGTCATAACACATCATCAATTAAAATTCGCAGAAATTAATAACTTTTAATACTATGTGAAGTATACTTGTACTTCATACATAATAATCATGAGCGCATACATAAGATATTCTAAAAGTTGTGTCATGTTAAAAACAATTTAAAGAGTACGAATTTGAACTTAGCCAATAAATAGTAAATATGTTATATAGGCCTTATAAAAAAGAATCGAAAGAAAATTATGGAAAAATATGAGTATTCTTAAAATCTACTAAAGCATTCGTAAGCTTAAAAAATTAAAAGATAGCATCCCCAAACATGAGGATCTACCAACACATGGAAAAAGAGTTCCAAGCTTCTTCAATCGACCTTGTTAATCTTCAGTCCTTGGACCCTACATTTGTAGCAATATAAAGTAATGGGGTTAGTGCGAGATGTACTAAATATGGGTATATCCACATAACATTTAAGGACATGCATGAAAAGAATCAATTCTTAGAAAGCATGCTAAGTCATATGAAACTGCACATACCATGTAACATAAACAAGTCAAGAATTTAATAGACATAAATCATGATCATAATCGAAGACACATTATCATAAAGGCATGTTACATTTCATATTACATAGATCAGACAAGCATAACATAAAAAACACTTACCAATAGTCTCATCCCCAACCTACAAGTATAATGGTCATGTGAAGCCCCATAACCCCACATAATCAAGTAGATAAGACAAGAGACCATAAGTAAAGCTTTTCTTTATATAACTTGTAACATAGTAGTAATCTCATATAGCAATATAATGATAACATCTATAAGGGTAACAACATATATCATAAGCATCATACCATTCATGTTATCATATCACATAAGAACAATCTACTAGGACTTCCCTTGGAGTAATCTTGTGCAATGTCTAGGTAGAGTCCTATACCCTACATATACTAAGAACACTCCTCAAGTTACCCTAATAAATGTACATTTGCTTGTCTTTCATTTTACGTGAGGGAATATACTACTAAACCGACATAGACCATGTGAGCTAAGCATCGTATGTGGTGTCATATAAACCCACCCCGAAAGAAGGTGGTCTATACGACAAAGCAGAACCAAACATGACATAACTTTCTAGGTCGATCCACTAGCTAGTAACCTATGGCGGCAACATAGTTCAAGATCTAGGAGATAAAGTAGAGACCCATAGTTCCACATTACATGGAAGCCACTATCTCATGAGAGTCATTGTGAACCTACCTTCACTACTAGAAATTTGACTTATAGTAACGCTTATGTAGTCACAACTATTTAATCGTAGCAATAACTCACCTATTACAACTGTTATAACCATGGCCAAATATTCATGAATCTAATAGAATAATTATTTAAATGATTTGTGGCATAATCCCTATAACTATCCCTATAGAGATTGTATGGATATAAATTCGTAACTGTTGCAACAGCGAACTATATGATGATGGTTAGAAAAATCATCGGCAATAGTTGTTTTAGGAAAAAATATTATCTCTCATTAAAAAAACAAACAAACAAAAATTTCCCTCCTAATATAAACAATTATTTCCCAAGTAAGATCTCAGCGAAAACTAAAAGAAAAAGAAACCTAAGTCTACTCTAAGCGAAATGGCGAGGAACGACTAAGTGGCTGACATAAGCTCTTGGAAAGCAAAGTTTTCAGCGAGTTTTTGGTGTGGAAAATAAGAGGGAACGATTTCTAAGCTCTTGGAAGAGAAGCTTTTTGTGTGGACAACAAGCTCTTGGACAACAAAGCTTTTTGTGTGGATAACAAGCTCTTGGACAACGAAGCTTTTGGTGATGCTCGTTGGTTCTCTTGGACAGCTAGGGTCGATTATAATTCTTCCATATAAAGGTGTGTAATTTTTATGTTATCTATCCTATTTCATGATTTTTAAGTCTCCATTGGATTATTCGTAAAAAAATCTCAAAGAGTAAACAATGGGTTAGCTTAAATCTGTGTTTTTTTGTTCTAATGTAGGTAGTGTATAAACTTCACTTGATTGAATTTGTGATGTATACTGAAATAGGAAAAGAAAACACTTATAAATTCAAGTTACAGTTGCGTAATTTTGGGTTAAACTTCTAGAGTATTTAAGGTTAAACTGTAGAACTATAGAAGAATCGATTAAAAATCCTTTTGTGTTCTCATCTCAGTGTTGCTTCCTTGAAAAGATAATACTTTAGACCTCAACTTGTTTTAGCCAGAATTTGGTTTTGATAATGTGAATCTTACTATAACCTTTTTTTTCCCTTTTTTCGGATGCTTCTTTTCTTGTTTGATTTACTGATGGTGCCTAGTAATGGATAGTTTGGCTTCAAATTGAGTGTGTCTTAGTTGTTTGAGGTATAAGCAATGCTCTTGTGTTTATTGTTGTTTTATTAGCTAGTGATATGGCTTCAATCACTGGTTGGTTCCTTTGAATGATTTTGGTCAAGTATGTTTTAGGAGTTTCTATCAACTTTATTTAAGTTTGGTTAGCATGGTTTCTAGTTGTCTTGTTGCTTTACTATTCCTCTATTTCAGCTTGTGTACTTGCTTCCTCTTACTTATCGGATTAATTTGAGTTGTTATTTTTCTCATGTTTGTTTGTGATATGTAGATCTTAGCATTTCATCTTTAACATATTTCGATGAGTTTAAAGAGCATAGAACATGGAGGTTGCGACTATCCACCTAGTTCATGTAATTTTCTTTATCATCTCATTAATTCTTGAAATCATCCCTTATTGCTTTGAAATCTGTTTTAGCATGCCTTCATTCATTTATGTGTATAAAGTTTCTTAAATGGTGAAATTTTCTAATAACTTGTCAATTGGGTTATATTATTAATCTATCAATTTTTGGTGTTGAATTGTTGCGAAGGTTTCAGAATCGATTAGTCTAAAAGTTTGAAAGATTAAGTTCTGCCGAGATTGCTTGTACTGATGAATTTCTTACCTTTAACTTGTTGGTCATGTCATGTAGGATATATATTCAATGGATTTTAGAGATAAAAGTTGGATGAATCTCCGAAGATCCACCAATAAATATACTTGATAAGGCATTTGAACGAGCTACGCAAGGAAATGAAATATTGTGTCCTTGTAAGAAGTGTTTTGATCATAATTGGCATTGTCGAAATATAGTAGAGGATCAGTTGATTTGTCATGGATTTGTTCATGGATACACCAAATTGGTTTAACACGGAGCAGCATGAGTTGTTTGAAGCACATCGATTTACTTTGTTCAATACAACAGATGAACAAGTAAAGGCATTTATCAAGTAAGATAAAATATTCGTTTATGGTACTATATTTAAAATTTCATTTAATTTATAAGTACACTTTGATTAAATTATATTACATGCTTACAAGAAACACAAGAGCCTTACTAATAATCTTACTAGAGGCAATGCATGGATAAAATCACATGTCCGTAGTAGAGAATTTTTTAATTGGTTTAGGGACCGAGTTAAAAATATTGAAGTGTCCAATCATTTAAAATGGATATATAAAAGGCCTAACTTTGTGGCAAAAAGATATACTTGATATTTCATTAATGGATATCGATTTCATCCGAAGACACAAGATGCCTCTTGCAAAACTCAAAATAGTGGAGTGAATTTGTCAGCCACAACAAATAGTTTTGCTAGTGCGAGGGACCTAACATATTGGCAGCATTGTCGACTCCTACACCAAGAGAATCTACTTCTGTTCAAGGGGATGAACAAGGTTGGTGGAGCTAATTCTATTTTTTGTTTGTTATTTGTTGTTGCTACTTGTTATAGTATTAGAATGGAAAAGTACGCTATTGATCAAAGGAAGTTGGGGAAAAGTTATGCAGAGGATCAGTAAATGCCTAATTCATGAGTTTAATGTATGAGTTGCTCCTTGTTCTTTGATAGTTTAATGTCTTAGTTGCTGCTTATAGTCAGGTTCATGAGTTTTATGGTACTTGCTTCTTGTATCTTAGTAGAGGACCAGTTGTTAGATTCATGATTTTTCGGATACTTGCTGCTTGTAGTTTGGTTTCTTGTTTCTGCTGATTAAACATGTCGATTGTAACATGATAGTGTTGAATCATGATACTGTTGTTTCTGGTGCTTGTAGTCTTGTCTCTTGTTTCTGCTGCCAATTTCTTGTAGCATGATATGTTGAATCCAATCTTGACGATTATTTTTAGTCGAGCCAAAAAAGTAGACAGCGAGTAGGGAAGGGGATGTACATTTTCAAATTGATCTAATTATACTCCAATTGTAACATTGATCTCACATCATCATAAGAGATTTTTTTATGTATCTTCGTCGTTGTAGAAGAAGTAATGAAAGAGTATGTGCCTTTATATGGTGCTGAAGAAAGGGAAGGAAATTTCTTAGGCAACTTTTGTTCCCAAGTAGTAGAAGCTTAGACAATCTCGATCCTTCTTAAACAATAATGCTAATTGTAAGCAGAGTTGAGGTTTTTATGTGACAACTCAACATGATGAAAATAAATCTACATTGCTGCAACAACTTAACATAATGAAAATAAAAATCAGACGTTGCTGCAACAACTTCACAGAATGAAAATATAACGATTTGAGGATTTTATGTAGAGACAAAGAATTATTGATTAAAGATTTGTAAGTAGATTTGTGGTTTTTGATGGTCTGTGATAAGAGACATGAATGTTGAGGAATGTATGAAATTTGAATGCAGCAGTTGATGTAACTGTATGTACTTGATTTCAATGTTTTGGGGTTGAACAATTCTAAAAGCTAATGCATGGTTGTCACTTCATGAATACTTATTAATTTCCAAGATTTGAGGTTTGTTAAATAATTTATATTTTTTTATGATTGTATGTAGGTGATGAAATCGAAGAAGGCGATGAAAGTATTAGTGAAGACTTGCCATAGGAGTTGAACTATTAATGTTAACTTTATTGATGTTAAAGAAATCATATATTTTGAAGATTGAAAATTGTGTGGTGCATGTTTTTCACCTTTTTTGAATGCTATAAAAAGATTTGTATATTAAGCTTTAATTGATATTAGAATCACGAATCTTGAATTCTAATTTTGGTTATGAACATTTATTCTCGTGAAAAATTTATGTGTATTTTTATGTTATAAATTTTATTCTCGTGAATGATTTAGTATATAGCAGTTATATATAGCTTACAAATATTGCATTAGAATTGTTGCAATAGCAAGTAATAACCGTTGCAATAGGCATTAAGCAACAGTTCTACAATTGTTTAAAGGTGTTGCAATACCGTATAACAACCATCGCAATAGAGTGAAACAGTGTGTTGAATCGAAATAAAAACTATCGCCATACCCTCATTAGAACTGATACATAAAACTCTATTATGATGGTTCAAAAAAACTGTACCAATACGACCATAACCATTGGAAATTAATTCAATTGAGAATCGTGGCAATAGGTCCATGTATGGCTATGATTATATGACCCGTCGCACAAACCGTAGTAGCATAGCTACTGCCACGCGATCTATTGCAGCGGTTGAAGTAACCGTAGCCTTAGACCGGTGGTAGTAATGTCTATTGCAACTGTAGATGAACCGTTACACTAGACAAAATTTCTAGTACTGCTTCCAACTAGGAAAGGGACACCTCTCATATCTAGTCCATCGGTGCTTAGTTTAAGTCCTCTTCATGAATAAACTTTAAGTTTTATTTTATCCTAAACTTATCATAGGTAATAGGAGATAAACTCCTTGTATAAACATGATCATGATATCTTAAGGATTAGATGAGAAATTTCTTTCATCATAAACCAAAGTATGTGAGATAAACATAATATAATCATCTTGTGTAAAGCATACAAGAGGATATCATAAACCTGCATTTTTGTATTCTTATCACGATCTCACGTTTAGCATGTTCATAGACCAACATACATTCATAACACCATCATGCATACTTCATTAGCATATTATCATCATCCCTAGGCTAACATAAACATCATACATAAATCACACTTTTAGAAGACTTACTGATGTATGTGGTTTTATGGTACTTTCAATGTGTTTTCCCTTAAGTTTAATGTGTGTATAAGGCCATTTGTATTAGTTTTAATGTATTTTTCTCTTAGTTTTCAGGAAATCTGTCCAGGATGAAAACATAGAATAATTGTGCTGCAATAGTAGAAGTGACGACCTACGGAGCCATCGATGGTCCGTAGATCCCTCGACGGTATGGATTCTCTCAACGTACCATCGCCTCCAGGACAAACCATCCTGCAAATCCATTATCGTTAACAGAATGTAGCTCCAGTACTTGACTTGAGAAGATTCAACGTATGGAGAAATGGAAGGCATTTACGGACTGTTGTGCTCTCAAATGACCGTCATCCATGTCCGTCGATGGTAACAGTTAGTTGGAGAAGAAAGAAGCTGAAAAATAACCTAAGAGTGGAACTACGAAGGGCCTCGATGGTCCATCGTGGACTCGACGGTCCTCAACTCAGACATGATTTTGGGAATATTTTTCTTAAATAGATTTCATTTTTATGTTAAGACTTCTTTATTATAAATACTGGTAAAAACCTCATTTTGGAGTTAGACTCTTGGGTATTTTTCAATTTTATTGTTTTAGTTTTTGAACTTGTGATTTTGGGGAAGTTATTCTATTTTTTTGAAATCGTTTGTTGCAAGAGTATTGATTAATTCAAGTAATTTTCTAGATTTTCTTCAATCTCGTAAAAGTAAGTACATGAATTCTTATCAAACTAATATGAAATATGTGATTATTAACATGTGTAGCTAAATCCATAGCTAGGTTTGTTGGAACCATGGGTATTAATAAGGTAAAAACTAACTAAAATAACAATTCTAGAATAGTGCTTGGATGTATTGATAATTAGTTTGCTTAGAAATATTTTAAACGAGTGCACGCGTTAGAACTCGCCTAGTTGCTACTTGTCGGAACAAGGAGGTAGATAATAAGAAAAGAATTATCAACGTAGATTTAGTATATACTATCTAATTGGATAGTGTCGCTTGGTGCGAAGTAACAAATAAGTCAAACATCGATTATGATGCTTAATATGAGATAAATGTAAGGTTTAGTAAAGCACACATACGTGGCCAGACAAAGGTGATGAGTGAAAATTCCTAGTTGCAAGACTAAAGAATTAGGGATACATAACTTACCACTTTGCTTGCAAAATACTAGGAAAGGATTGTTATAGCTAGAATTACCGCGTTATGAACCTGTGGGAACACTTAAGTCCTAGTTATTTTCATTACTTAATAAAAATCAAATATTTGAACTTGTCACTTGTTATTTAGACATAGCTAATTGTATTTGTTACTTAAACCCCCTTTTTGTTACTTGTTTTTGGAAAGGATTTGACTAAATAGAAGGAATAGTAGGTTAAAGTTAAGTCTAAATCATTTTGCTTGTGGTATCGACCCCAACCTCATAGTTGGGATTTTACATTATACGACCGCTTATACTTCTTTTCCACAAATATATTTGAGCATATAAAATTTTGGTGCCGCTGCTGGGAAATATGGCTTTTAGATTAACTTTAAGCTTGTTACAAAAGTTCAGTCAACAGTTTCCTAATTTTACTTTTTCTCTTTGTTTTTGTATCTTGCACATCTAACTTTCGTGTATGCCAAGTACGTCGAGAATAAAAGAACCCATACTCTAACCAAACCCCGAACTGGAGCGTACGCTGTGTAGAATGAACAGAAATTTGGGTATTCTCGATGATGGGTTAACAACCTGGAAATTCCACCATAGGTTGATGGCTATTATCAATTATTACCTGAAAATCGTGGGGAAGGTGAAATACATAGGCAACCTCCCGCTCCACGCCTTTAAGATTATTATAGGGGATATGATAATATTAGTGAATCTAATGGGCCACTTCTCTTGCCTCCCCTACCAAACGACCATACTTTCGTTGTAACTAGTAGTCTGATGCAATTGCTCACCGCTAGAGGTTTGTTTTCGGCGCTACAGTCTAAGGATCAACATGCTCACATCACCAAGGTGAGGTCGGTGTGTAAGAGTTTTGTAGGGAGGGGTGAGTTCAATATGGACGTAATTGCGTTGAGAGTGTTTTGTCTCTCATTGCCGGGAGATGCCACTATATGGTTTACCGAGCTCCCCTATAACTCAATATACACTTGAAATCAATTGAGGGATGTGTTCTTAGCAAAGTTATTACCGAGTATCTAAGAAGCTAAACCACAAAGAGAGGGTGAACAACTTTGTAGCACTACCGAGAGAATCAGTCAGTAGTTCTTGCAACAAGTTCACTTCGTTCTTGAGAAGTGTCCGCATTCACCGCATTGATGATGAGTCATTGAATGATTACTTTTATCGGGGACAATATTATAATAATAAAATATTACCGGATACGATAGCGGGTGTTCTTATAGGGAGTGTCCTTATGCTGAGATTGGGAAGAAGTTAAAGAAAATCTCCTGAAAGAATAAATCTTGGAGCACTAGGAAGTCAGATACTGGGAGAAACACTTTTGCAGTTCAATCCACACACAATCCAACCACAGATGACATTCGTGAAGAAATGTCTCATATGCGAACTGATCTTGGGTTGGTGTTGAAACACGTCACTGGGGGTTCAGAAAAGGTAAATGTGGTGAACTACTTCTCTAAACCACCGTTGTCGACTAATAAGTATTACTATAAGGAGGACTCTTATGCGACAAATGAGTAGACAGGGGGTTTCCGACCAAACTCCCAAGGCTCCAACCAAGAGAATTGTTGACAAGATCAACGAAATCAATGTCAAAACTATGGTAATTACAACCGAGAGGGTCATTATGTTTGAGATAGGAATTACAACCGCGACTACAACTTCAATCGGGGTAATTATGGTAACAGAAATTATAGGAGTAAGCCCTATGTTCCACCTAAAAATTTTGAAGTTTCTCCTAGAGATGGAGGAGGTAGTATGGCGCGATTTTAGGATATGTTGTAGAAAATGATGAGGATGTTTGATTCTAGTGATGAGCACACTAAAGAGTTGAGGAGTAATTTAGCATGTATTGGTCAAAAAGTTGATGCACATGCAATCTCGATCAAGCATTTTGAGTTGCAAATGGCCACGGCCCCATTATCTTAGACTGTGAGCTCACGTCAACCGGGCACTCTTTCTAGGAATACTATCCAAATTCCTAAAAATGATGAACATTGTATGGCAGTCACAACTCGAGGTGGTTAGGAAACCATTGACCCACCAATGCCGTCTCGTGTAAAAAATTTGATAAGAGGCGATGATGAGGTAGTGCAGGTTAGTGGTGAGTTAGGAGATTAAACGGGGAAGGAAGCTGAGGTACCCCAAAAGGTGACCCCCATATCTAGACCACCACCTCCATTTCCATAGAGGTTATTGAAAAAGACCGAGGATGGTAAATACCGACATTTTATCACAATGCTCAAACAACTTCCCATCAATGCCCCTTTGATAAAAGATCTTGAACAAATGCTTGGTTATGCAAAGTTCATGATAGATATGGTCACCAAGAAAAGATTAGCCAGTTTTGATGATGATGATAGAATGCAGCATTGTAGCGCTATTGCTACAAGGTCTCTAGTGCTAAAGAAAGAAGATTCGGGTGCCTTCACTATTATCTCTACAATCGCGTTATTACACTTTGTTAGAGCATTATGTATTCGTGGACCAAGCATAAATCTCATGCCTCTCTCTATTTACAAGAAGTTGGGTTTGGTTGACTAAAAGCCCACTACGATGCGGCTACTGATGGCTGATCGAACGGTGGAGAGCCTATTGGGATACTCCAAGATTTTTTAGTAAAGGTGGATTCATTGATATTATCGGCCTATTTTTTGATTCTGGATTGTGAGGTTTATTTTGAGGTGCCTATTATTGTTGGGAGGCCATTCCTTGCTACAGGTAGAGCCTTGATTGTTATTGAGAAAGGCTAGTGAAATTTCTGTTGAATAATGAAGAAGTGACTTTAAAAATTTGTAGGTCCATGAGGCAGAGTGGTGAGTACCAATAGATATCTGCCATATCTTACAGGGTTGACAAGTCATCTGATGTACAAATAGAAGAGCGTCTGGGTGTAGAAGCACTAGCGGCAGTGACCATGAATTTTTAATTGTGATTGGAGTAAGGAGTATGGGTCATTGGTCGCGACACTTGATAGAGGTGATGTTCGGTTTAAAATAAAGAAGTTGAAGGTAGATATGAAGCATCGCGCATCTCCACCTGCAAAATTATCTATAGAGGAGGCTCTAAAATTAGAACTTAAGGATCTACCAACTCATCTGAGGTATGTATTCTTAGGAAAAGGTTACATTTTTCCGGTAATTATTTTATCAGATTTGAATGTGCATCAAGTTGATAGTTTGGTGGAGGTGTTATAAATGTTCAAAAGAGCTATTGAGTGGACTATTGCGGATATTATTGGTATCTCTCCTTGAATTTGATCACATAAAATCCAACTCATGCCCGATCATAATCCAAGTATGGAAAACCAGAGACGTTTAAATCGACCTATGCATGAGGTGGTGAAGAAGAAAATTATTAAGTGGTTGGATGCTAGAGTGATATATCCAATCGCCGATAGTAATTGGATATGCACTATTCAGTGTGTAGCTAAGAAAGGTGGAATGATTGTGGTCCTCAATGAGAAAAATGAGCATGTTCTGATGAGACCGGTGACTCGATGGAGGGTGTGTATGGATTATTGGAAATTAAATAATGGATCAGATGTTTGATGGACTTGCAGGAAAGGGGTGGTATTGTTTTCTTGATGGTTATTCAGGTTATAATCAGATCTTTAGAGCACCGAAAGATCAACAGAAAATGAACTTTACTTGTCCTTAATGAAAGCTAAAAGAACTACACCGTGACTGAACAAGAGCTTATTGCAGTTCTCTTTGATTTTGACAAATTTTGGTCCTATTTGCTTGGAACGAGGGTCATAGTGCATACTGATCATTCTGATTTGAGATATTTGATGTCAAAGGAGTATGCAAAACCGGGGTTGATTCATTGGCTATTACTATTGCAAGAATTTGTCTTTGACATGAAAGATAGAAAAGGGATCAAAAATCATGTTTCTGATCAGTTGTCCCGATTATAAGATGAAATTTATGATACTTTCACTGATGAGCATGTATTGGCTGCCTCCCAAGACTTGATTCCATGGTTCGCCGATTTTGCAAATTATCTGGCTAGTGATATCGTCCGACAAGACTTTTCTTTCATCAAAGGAAAAAATTCATGCATGATGTGAATTTTTTTTTGGGATGTGCCATGCTTATATAGGAGTTGTGCTGATGATCTTATTCGGTGTTGTATGCCAGAAGTTGAGATGTTCTGTGTTTTGAAGGCATATCATTCTTCGCCTGTAGGTGGGCATCATAGTGGTATCCGCACTACTCACAAGATCTTGCAATGTGGCTACTATTAGCTAGCCATCAACCAATATGCTCATGAGTTCGCCAAGGCATGTGATATATGCCAAAGAGATGTTGGTATTTTTAGAAAGCAAGAGCTCCCTTTAAATTCCATTATTGTGATTGAATTGTTTGATGTGTGGGGCATTGACTTTATGGGACCTTTTGTGAGTTCTTATGGGATGAAGTACATTCTTGTGGCAGTCGATTATGTGTCAAAATGGGTAGAAGCTATCGCACTTGCAAATAATGAAGGAAAGAGTGTCATCACATTTTTGAAAAAGAACATATTTTCTTTATTTGGCTCCCAAAGGGATATCATAAGTGATGGTGCATCCCACTTTTTCAACAAGTTGTTTAAAGGATTATTGGAAAAATATGGGGTTCAGCATAATGTGTCCACTCCTTACCATCCTCAAATTAGTGGGCAAGTTGAGGTGTCAAATATTGAGATTAAGCAGATTATGGAAAATACAGTGAATACTAGTAGAACGGATTGGTCAAGGAGCTTGATGATGCTCTTTGTGTCTAGAAGAAAACATAAAAGACTCCCATAGGTATTTCCACATACCAACTTGTATATGGGAAGTCTTCTCACTTACCGGTTGAATAAGAGAATAAGGTCATGTGGGCAATGAAGAAGTTGAAAATAAATTGGAATGAGGCTGCAGAACAAAGGTTAAACGGGTTGAATGAGCTTAATGAATTTCGCTTGAAGGCATATGAAAGTTTAGCCTCTACGAAGAAAAGATTAAGACGTACCATGTCCAAAAGATTGTGAAGCGCAATTTTTTTGTTGGGGATTTGGTGCTTTTGTTCTATTCTTGGTGGCGCTTGTTTTCTGGGCAAACTCAAGTACAAATGGAATAGTCCCTATTTGATCACCCAACTATTCCCTCATGGTGTAGTTGAGTTAGAGATTAAGGATGGTGTGAGGTTCAAGGTGAACGGGTAACGAATAAAAATCTATATAGGGCATGATGAAATGGAGAATGAAGTGATCGAGGCATACCATCTTGATGAAGTTTGAGTAATAAAGATTCCTCCTTCGTGCCGCGACGTTAAATCAAACGTTTATTGGGAGGCAACCCAATATGTATCCTCTAGACAACTATAGGTTTTCATGATTTTCTAGGCATAGTTGCATTATTTTTGCTTTTATTACTTATGTCACGTCTTAATGTTGCTTTATATTTCTTAAAACTGGTGGCTAGAGTGTAGATTAGGGTCCATGTCCAAAAGTGTCCTAAAATATATAAAAATTAGCTAAATGGGTGTTAAATGTGTGCGGACTAAATCACAAAAAATCTGTAGCAAATTTGTCTGGTGCACCCATCGACGGACCGTCGTTCCTTCGACAGACCGTCTGTATTATCCGTCGTTCTCAGGTATGTTCTTTAAATTTTTCTAAGTTAGAGCATTGTCGATGGGGGGTCTACCGACTTACGGTCCGTCGACTGGGAATTGTTTATCCCTCACCCACCAACCCAACCCGACTCATCCGTCTACATATTATAAGTTTTTAAACTTTTTGGTTCCCCACCTCTTCACATAATCCCTATAATCGTTGCCCTCCGAATTTCCTCTCATTTTCCCCTATTCCTCACCCATTCAATCCCATTCCATCGTCAGATTTCCATACTTCCACAAAATCTATTGTCTCCCCTAATCTTCCATCTTTTTCAGTCTCCTTGCCAGTAAATGTTCGTGGTGATTGTTGCTTCTGTTGAACTAATAGTTTTCATACTTTTATTCCTCTACTACAGTTTTCAGGTATGTTGGTCAGATCTAATAAGATTAACTATAGTTAATTTTCCTTATTACCTTGATGTCTAACTGTGTGGGTACTGAATTTTTGATGCTTTTGCATGCTAAAACTTATACCCAAAAGTCCTATGTCCCTTAGAACAACTATAATTGAAAGGGATGGGGGTGTATTGTTAACAATTGGCGTGTGTTTTTATAATTGTGTTCCTTATCTAGGGTTTGATATGTTATCAAAAATGCATGTTGAAACTAGGAAAATTGATGCCCGGTGAATGATGGGATGCTGGGTAAATGTTTGGGAAGCTTAGGCTTAAAGGATACTTCCATTTAGTAAGATTGGGGAACACATTCGGCTGCAAGGTTCTGTCCCTGAAGTACAGTAAGAGACCCCATTGACGGAACGTCGTTCCCTCGATGCGCCGTCATTGGGATACGTCAACCCCAATTTCCCTTGTTCACTCTAATTGTCCCTCAAAAGACCACTTTGATAGACCGACGTCCCTTCAACGGTCCGTCCTGCACAATGGTCTATGGTTTCAGAACCTTTTCTGCTGATTTTCTATAAACCTAATTTGAGTGTCCGTCGATGTACCCTCATGACGGATCATCGTGCCATGACGGTTCAACTTCCACAACCGTTGACACCGTCAGAACCTTTGTTTCTAACATTTTTAAAATTTATTCTAAGTATTTCTCGATGGACCCCCATGACAGACCCTCGTGCACTCGACGGTCTATGTTACATAACCATCGCCATTGTCAGAACCTTAGTTTTTGATATTTTTAATATTTATAATAAGTGTTCATCGACAGACCCCGATGACGGTCCATCGTTCCTTCGACGGACTGTCGGTGGGTCCATCTTAAACTTTGTACTTTTTTCCTGCCATTCCTTTTCTGTGTTATGCTCTTGTGTTTTCTTCTTCTGCATGTTTTTCAGACTTCCACTGTTACTAACTAGTTCTTTTTGCAGCTACAAATTGAACCTAAACACGACCGTGTCTACTCATGAGGGAGCTCCATGTTCGTCGCCCGTCAAACCAGCTGGTGATAGGCTCAGACATTGAGCGTGACCAAAAGTACATGCCCGCACCACAAGATCCAGGACCACGAGGGTGGTTCCCAGAGTAGTCACTGACTCTTAGTTGTACGAGGAGCACATTCTTATCCGCACACCTTCTGGGTCAGCTGCAAATTCTGAGGGAGCGTCAGGATCCATGGAGGCATCCGATTTTGAGGAAGCTTCCGGCTTTCCTGAGGCTTAAGAATCGGAGGATACTTCTTGTTTTTCTTAATGAGGATGATAATGCTGACTCTACTCCAGCACCACAGACTGGCGTCCCCACTCCGATTGCTTAATAGCCCAACCGGTGGTGTTTTAAGGGGAATTATCAAGTCTAGATTAATTACAAGATGCCCAATGACTAGGGAGTCAAGAACCGAACCCTTGCACTTGAGCGGTGGGTTCTCACAGGGAGTCTTCCCACAATGCCAGCCATTCATGAGTTATTCACCAGACATCGGCTGGAGCGAATGGCTCAAGATATAGACCGTTATTGCGATAAGATGGTCCAAGAGTTATATTCCTCCTATGTGGTGACTCTCCAATCTTAGATGGATAGGAGAGCAGCCCCCGCCAAACATGCACCATTGGGAGTACGTATGAGTCTGCGGAAAGCGGGTTGATATTTCCTTGCGGGACATTCGCAGGTTCCTCTATGGAGCAGATGTAGATGCCACCTGGACCCTCTCACTGCCAAGTTTGACTATCAGTGGATGTTGATCAGAGAAGGTTGGTTCCATCGTGAGCCAGATGTGAGAGAGTCCACCAAGCGGTGTATTGCACAGAACCTCTCCGTAGATGGTGAGGCTTTCGATTGAATGTTGGATCCCAATAGGAATATCAAAAAGTCCAAACTCACCTTCACAGCCAAGTTCATATGTCTATTGGTCCAACACTGCCTTTCCCCTACTGCTAGTGATAACATAGTCTCCTGGGATCGTGCAGTGTTGATGGCGGCCATGTTTGCGTGGTTTGAGGTAGACTTCGCATGGCTTTTTAGGCGTTGATACATGATAGGGACATTAAGGTTACTACTACTTACCCCTTCCCGTCCATTATCTTTGAGTTGTGCAGGTCTGTAGGAGTGTCTGTATGGCACATTGATGTGATTAAGACCCCGCCTAGCATAGTGGATATTGGACTCATTCGGGATGAGGCTAATGAGTAGGCTCCCCATTGAGGGCCCTGTCTAGTGGTGCAGCTGCTCGGTGAGAACCTGGCGGCCATAGTAGAGCAAGACCAAGCGTCTAATCCAGCTACATTCGAGCATACTGACAGCACCCCGATTGAGGTAATCCCAGGTGCTAGCACCGCTCAAAGCTCTTTCCGCTCGACTCCTTCTGCTACACTTGTACCGCTTGCTAGGGTCCAGAAATTAGAGCCCCAAATGGCCACACTTCTTCATCACATCAATCTTTGGATGTAGAGGTCCATTGCTGAGGTGGAGGAGCGGATAGAGAGAAAGATGGCCCAGCATACTGAGCGGGATATTATGGAGATCCAATTGTGCTTGGATGCATTTGAGATGTGGGTCTCGCCTTGATAGCCCTTATAGTGGATTTGAAGACTCTCTAGGCTGATGTGGATAGTCTAAGAGCAGACTTGGATACCATACTGGAGGCTCGGATGCCTGAATATGAGGCTTCTTCTGCAGAGCCTGCAAAGGACACGGTGTTAGGGCCCTGTTCTCCACCACGATTGTGACACCACCTCCCCCACGATATCGGTTCAAGATGCATCGAGTTAAAGATGAGGATGAGTCTTGGGCATGGAAGAGAGAAAGCACTGATTTGGATGCTGCGAGGAGAGACTCACTAGTTTTATGAGGAGGCCGGCCAATTAAGGGTTCTAGACGTGGATGCTGGGGCGTCTAGATCCAGAGTTATTGAGGCTGAGAGGAGCACAACTGATGGTGTTGTTATTGTTGAGGACAGTGTCCCTACTACAGAGGGAGCGGATTCCGAGAAATCAGACCCGTCAGCATATTGATCGTTGGCGCTTTCTGCCACATGTTTGCTTCACCTATCACCCTTGTTTATCTACGTTTATGCATTGGGGTAAATTGCATATCGTTTTCTTTCTGCGATGAATGTATTGTTCTAGGCATGACATAGAGATACACCACGGCATGACCCTAAATTTAAAAACTCAAATTATGTGTCTTATAATTTTGTAGAGTAATGAGATGTCAAGTGAGTGTGAAGAAAATTTTAATAGTCCACCATTGGTACTGAGCTAGAACGTACCTGGTTAGTCCTGCTAAATGTAAGTTGTGATAGACAATTAGTAAAGGATCATAGGGCCTTGTTAAAGATAGCCAATCTTTAGCCTTGATAACAAAAAGCCGAATAAATTAATCCCTTCTTGATCCTAATGATTTGATCTTAAAATAGACCTTTCTTTTTCACCCCAACTGATAATTTCTAGGTACAATGTGTTGGCGTTGGTCCCTCTTTGGACATGTGCACTTCAACTTATGCCAAAAACATAAGTTGATGGTGGCTAATGCAAAACACAACCATGTAGTGGACCTGATCAAACCCTTCGTATTGTGTACCTTGACTCATAGCAAAGCCATGAGTTGAGGGTGGCTATTATAAGGAATGCTCCGTAAAATGAGGTTGAAAGAATAAAGATAGAGAAAGAGTAAAAGAAAAGTGACTCAAGAAAAGTTGAAAGAAAATTAAAAAAGAATTGGAAATTTTAAAATACAAGTAAGAAAATATAAGAGTCACTTACACAAAAGGAGAGAGAAGGGAGAATAGCAGGGTGAAAGAATACAAGAAAATTAGGAAATAGGGAAAATAAAACAATAAAAAGGTAGGACACTTAGCCTATATGTCAAGGAGGAAAATAAGTCATTAAAATTAATCCAAATGTACCCTACCTGACCCTGAGCCTAAGTTACAAGCTAATAAAGTCGTATCGTGATCCTAAGAGGCTATTATGGTGAACTGAAGCAGTGAAAATAAGGGCAAGCCTATGGCAATAAGTATAAATAAGGTGTGAAGTTGTCCTGAGAGATAGTGTTGAAAAATAATCCTTATACTCAAACTGAAATCATTGCGTGAAAATTGAGGATTTTATTTTGAAGTGAGGACACTAGTTGCAATACCAAAAATTTGTAACTTAGTGAGAGATCAAAGAGGATAGGTATCGGTGTGTGGTGAGTCTGTGTCATGGTCTGATCCGCATGAGTGGGCCAAATAGTGATACCATGCATAAATATAAAGAAAATAATCGGGATATATATAAAGATGATTGCGAAAGCTAAAATAAGGATACTCTTGTACAAAGATTTTGTGTTAATTCATAGTGCGTCATTAGAGGACAAACAACGAATTTAAGTTTAGGGTGTTGATGTACCGTTGTTTTCACTGTAATTTCAATGCTTTTTCCCCTTAAGTTAAGTGTGTGGCTAAGGCCTTTTTGTATTAGTTTTAATGTATTTTTCTCTTTGTTAGGAGGAATGTCCAGGATGAAAACATGGAAGAATTGTGCTCAAATTGTAAAAGTGACGACCTACGGAGACATCGATGATCCGTCGACCCTTCGACTGTTAGTAGGTAGCAACCGTCTGATGAAGGAAATGCTGCTGAAGAAAGATTGGGGAATTCTGACTATGTCTGGGTCTACGGAGGCTCTAGATGGACCGTCCTGCTTATCCGTCATTGTTAACAGTAAGTAGCTTCAGTACATCACTTGAAAAGATTCTAAGTGTGGAGAAACGGAAGCCATCGACGGACCGTCGTTCCCTCAACGGACCTTCATCCTTGTCCGTTAATGGTAACACTGACTTGGAGAATAAAGCATCTAAAAAGAAGCTAAGTGTGGAACGACGGGGGGCCTCGACGGTCCGTCGTAGCATCTACAGTCCGTCGTTTCGATCGTCAACTCCGACGTTTTTTTGGGCATATTTTCCTTACATAAATTTCTTTTTTATTTTAGGACTTCTTTATTATAAATATTGGTGAAAACCTCATTTTTGAGGTTAGAATCTTGGGTATTTTTAAGTTTCAATGTTTTAGTTGTTAAACTTGTGATTTTGGGAAAATTATTATATTTTCGATAATCATTTTTTCGGAAATCGTTTTTTGTAAGCAAATTGATTAATTCAAGTAATTTTTTTGATTTTCTTCAATGTCATCAAAGTAATTACATGACTTCTTATCAAAGTAATATAAATTGTGTGATTATTAACATGGGCAACTAAATCCATAGCCAGGGTTGTGGAACCATGGGTAATTAACAAGGTAAACACTAAATAACAATTCTAGAATAGTGTCTTGCATGTATTAATAATTCTTTCATTTAGAAGTCTTTTTAACGAGTACACGCGTCTTTTTAACGAGTACACGCATTTCAAGTCTCCTTGTTCCTACTTGCCGGTCGAAGGAGATAGATAATAAGAAAAGAATTATCAATGTAGATTATGTATATAATATGTAATAGGCTAGTGTTGATTGGTACGAAGTAACAACTAAGCCATACATTTATTATGATGTTGAACTTAGGTAAAGGTAAGGATTAGTAAATCACACACACGTACAGGATTAAGGGGCGGAGTGAAATTTCCTAGTTGTCGGACACTGAATTAGGGATACATAACTTACCACTTTGCTTGCAAGATACTAGGAAATAATTGTTATAGCTAGAATTACCGTGTTATGAACCCATGGGGAAAACTTAATCTCTCGGTACTTTCATTACTTCATAAAAATCAAATCTTTGAACTTGTCACTTATTTACTTAGACATAGATAATTACATTCATTACTTAAAAACCCCCTTTTGTTACTTGTTTTTGGAAAGGACTTAACTAATTAGAAATAATAGTAGGTTAAAGTTAAGTCTAAATCATTTGTCTTGTGGTACCGACCCCAACCTCATTGTTGGGTTATTTACTTGATACGACAGCTTATACTTCTTTTCGAGAAGTATATTTGAGTTTATCACTTACCTCTTGCTTCAAAGTACCTTATTCAAGAACTTCCATTCAATTTTCAATAATAATAACAATAACATAGTGAGATACTCAAAGCATAGTCAATACCATCTCTTCAATTTATATTCAAGATTAATTCCTAAGGTAGGATGAGGGAAAGGGTTAAAGAGTTCTTTCTAGTGTTAGTATCATTCCTAACGTTTAGACGTAATCAAGTTGTAGAAATAACCCATTCGAAACTATAAAAGTGAGAAACATCATGCATCACACGAAATTCAAACATTATTTGTCAACTAGTCAACAATTTGTGTGAAATCAACCATAGAAAATAATTATTTCTCCCTGGAAGTCATAAATCTAGAGTTAGGAAATAAAATCGTTTTGTACAGTAAAAACCCTATAATTTTAATTCTTGTAAACCATTTTTTCAAGGAACTCAAGGGGAAAGGAATTCCAAGAGTGAAAAAACCATAACTTATAGACAAATGATACATGAAATTTGATTGGAAACCTCGAAGCCTTTGTCTTCTTCCTTAAGCTCTTCTTGTTCTTCAATGGAGTTTGGAAAAGAGAGTGTCTCAAGGAGATAGGTAACTGCACTTGAATCTGATTTTGACGTGTAAAAAGTGGTCCAAAACTGACCTATTCTCCATATATAGTCGTCCTATAAAATACCCGAAATACCCTTCACTTGAATGAGCCTTTTTATGAAGTTAAATTACCAAAAATACGACTTCAATAAATATGGGAAGTGGATGTGCTTCACGGAGATAATTCCCATTATTTTTCTGAATTTTTGGGTTTAGGCAATGAGGTGTGTGTCAGCCTCGCGTCGCGAGGCTGACTGTCTACTCTTGAGGAAGTGGCGTGCATGCAGGCTGTGCCCCACGCACCTTGCCTCAAATTCTGCCTGTTTGCAGGCTGCTAGGTAGGCTGCTCACCCATGTTTGGGTCCTCCACGAAGACCCTTTGGGTGGTCCTTGGGGTGTCATTACCGTACGTTTGGGACCTTTATACTACATAATACCTATACGAGGTTTCTTTACATGTTTTGGGTTTCGTTTTACACTTTGAAACTTTCACCAAACATAGGGACGTCAACTAGTTCAAACTAGCTAGTTTCCGGACATCAAGGTTCTTTTTTGTACTTTTGGCTCTAACCTTTTCCAAATGAACTTATTACATTAATTAGGTTTGGAAAATATCATTTTAAACGTATTTAATTTATTTAACTCTAGTCTAGTCATGAAATTTCTGAAGTGTTACACAAAACATGATTGCATTAAAAACGTAAGAATTCTTTCGCAAATCATTGACATATCATCTTAAGTAAGCATAGATTATTGTTTTCTTTTAACATGCATATTTCAAAGTAAATTAATAAATTGAAGTTTCATTCATAATATACTATTATATTGCTATTATATAAAATTAATTAGTATATCCTTGAATTTTATTCAGTATTTTCGATAAAAATAACTATTTGCACATTTGGTTAAGAAAATAAAATATATTAATACTGAATACAACATTGTTACATTCAGTCATTCACATTATTAATAAAATTTAAATGATTAATGAAAATTTTTATGGGATTTAAATAATTTGGTGTCATGCGGAAGCTAACAAAGCAAATCCCATAACACCACGAGTAAGAAAACAATGATAAATATTCAAAACGACACAAAGATATAGCATTGTTTGGTCAACCGACCTGCATTCACAAAGGAGATGAGATAATAAAAATGAATGTAAGTGAGTACAAAATAAAGATAAAAATAATCTCACCTAATTCATTGAGAATACATATTGGTTCCCACAAGTGAAAACACATCATGTGTCTTAAAAATTATCCTCTCTAGACAAAATTCTCAAAGACCCTAATACGACATTATAAATGCTACCAAATTAGACGGAATGAACCTCCAATTATATAGTCATTCACCTTTTTCATCGAAGAAAAAAGAAAAGCCAAATATGGGGATTATAAGTATTGTTTTATCAAAAAGGAAAACCTAATTTTGATTAAAAAAAACTAAGGTAAAAAGTATAGAAAATATCCTCGCCCTGAGATTCTAACAAAATAAATTTGGTCTACTATTTTCATGTAATCTTCAATCGCTTGTATATCATCTTTGTTATCTTCACTAAAGGATCTATGTTTTATTTCTATCGTTATATTCCAACTTCCAGTTCAACTATTCAACAATAGATAAAATATAAAAACATTGGTATAAAACTATTCATGAACATTTCCCCTAGTCTAAACTCTATAGTTATTTTTCATTAATTTTATTTCTTCCATAAGATAAAATAGGGGTGACCCGATTGTTAGACAAATTAATGTAATGTTAATTTTGATATTAATTTCCTTCTGGTAAAAACTCTTTAACTTTCATCTTCAATTTGTTTTTTTGCTTAATCATTAATTTTTATTTGTTGTTATCTCTTTCTTATAGATGGAAGAAAATGAAACTAAAGGTTGATTCGGCTGACCAAATGGAGTCCTCTTAGTACACTTCGGTGAATCGATCTTTGGAGTTGTGATTGCACATCTTGACAGTACATTGTTTCTTCAATTCCACTTCAAAATACTGACAATAATTAATCGGCATAATGCCTTTGCTGGATTACTATTTGGATTTTACATTACCTATGCTTTCCTTTAAATTCTTCCATCCTCTTCCCAAACTTCACTTGCAATGCAAGTTAGTCAAAGATATAAAAAAACAGAGCTAATACTTGGGTTGATTGCGTAGTAGCGGCATTTTTTTTATTGTCGTGGCATGACATATTGCTCAAACTGAACAATTATTCTTGGGGTTCAGGATGGTGTCACTAGGAAAGTTCTATTTTCCCTTGGATTTATATGATTTGCAATTTTACCCACTCGACTCTCTAGCTACTGAATAGAAAATGAGTGTGAAGTTATCATATAAGATGAAGTGGAGAAGTTATTTTTTATAAATCATTCAACACCTTATTTGACCCTTCAACCTTATGGTAGATATTGACAAATATGTCTTCCATCATGCTTCCTTCTAGCCCAATTCGTTCTTTTGCACGTGAGAGGCCAGGGGGAGAATCAATTCTATCTCTTTCATATTCCTATCTCTACAATGTTCACCCAACCGGTCTTTCAAACAAACATTTGTCTTCTAGATTAAAAATCTTAGTTCCCACCTCATCATAAATAATTGTTGTGAGAACCTCCCCCCCCCCCCCCCCAACCTAATTTCCCAAATATTGAAATTCCTCATAGTATGATATTTCAAATTTGACATCATTTAGGAACTTCTCAATGCTGGTTATAATCGCATTGAACTACTTTGTTCCACCTCCCATGAAGAGGGGAACTCAGGATTTGAAGACGGCGAGTGCATCACCAACGATAATGCACATTAGTTAAAGTATGTACCCAATATTGGTTTATATGAAATACAAAACTACGATAATAATTTATAGATAAATTAGATGACTCTAATAGATAGTGTTATGTGAAATGGGGATAAAAACCTAGTCCCTCCTGAATGAATATAAGTGTCTAAACCAACTTATCTAACTAGATTTTTGGTCTTTGGTTTCCTAATAAAATATATGTCTATTTCAAGGAGTATATATATATACACATAATTTTCCAAAGTTAATGGATGCACGTGCACTGGTGTGGATACTTGTGACTCCACCCTGCTTCCATGACATGTTCAGACAACAAATCGATTTGGGTCATTATTTGGGCCTTGTTCTCATCTCTTTCATGGTCCTTCTAGACTTGTTGTTTGCTTAATTACATTTGTGGAGTAGGTACTTGGTCCTCTCTAATATGACATGCTTAGTTGACCATAGTCATCTCATCTAGCAACATGGCATCTACGTTATACGATTGTCTCATTAATTTCCAGGGACTACTTGGACAGCTACAACCTTTATTTACTGAACCATGGTTTTAATAAAAGCAATGCAAACACAAATTTTCTGTAACGCAATGTGTTGAACATTGCAAGAGTAACTTTTTGAACCTCAACCATGTATAATAAAAAAGCTCACCTTCATTCATTCTTGAAATTTCGAATTTTGACATGAAGCATGCCAATCTTCGGGGGTGGAAAGAATATTTTGAATAATGATTCTGTTAGTTCATACCACAATGTAAAAATAATAACATGACAACTCCGTCAACAATATTGTAGCCTCTCACGTTATAGAGAATGTGAATAACCTCAACCTTAAAGATTCTTGGGAGATATTCTTTAATACAAACGGTCCACATACCTCATTTAAAATTCGAAGGTACTGCTCATTAGGATCCTCCTTTGCTAGAGTGTCAAAAATTCCTTTCTTTTGGAGTAATTGTATCATAATTTCGATTATGTGTAACACCCTCCTCTTAGTTGTAGGAGGTATACAAATTTCTTCCGTTGTTGGTATGACATTATTGGAAATTTCATGAGATCACCCATATTGTCATTTTAATCATTGAGATTGTAATTTTCTCTCTCATGGTTATTCATTTTTTCAACGTACAAATAAACAAACAACAACACTAAACGACGAATGTACTACAACTAAAAAAAATTAAATTTAATTTCTCACTTGGAATTCTCAACAACTTCTCTATAACAACGAAACCATTTTTAATAAATCTGAAATAACTATCTACAAAATACTAAAACAATTAATCATAGTAAGTAAAAAAACAAATGAAGCGTCAGGGTCGAATCCTAGAGAGAATGATATATTGTAGAAAATTCAATATCAAGAAATTTGAGATTTAAATTTGTTAGTTTATAATAGTAGGAAGAATTGAGTGGATGGTACAACCAACTTGATATAATTCTTTTGTTATCAATTATGATAATTAAACTAAAATTCAAATAACGTGAAGAGTTAACAAGTAATCTAGGGTGCGGGGATCGGAAATCAATGCCACGTAGGGTGATTGCCCTAGTCTATAATGATGAACATTCATAAATAATCTAAGTAATCTTCATTGATGCTAGTAATATTTCTATCTCAAAGCATCTATACATAGAATTTCATTTGGCTCTAATGTAATGTTAGTTCTAAATAAAAGATACCTTACTTGACTCACTCATTAAAGAGTATGGTAAATAGAACAAAACCATAAAAACTCTTTCGAAAAACCCATATACGTCAAATATAAATTTCTAGTATTGAACCAATT
Organism: Solanum habrochaites; assembly: GCA_027704765.1. NCBI lineage: Eukaryota > Viridiplantae > Streptophyta > Magnoliopsida > Solanales > Solanaceae > Solanum > Solanum habrochaites. The sequence goes on from JAKWJA010002491.1 coordinate 42,515,344, forward strand.
ACCTACTCTAACTAACTCTTTTAAGCATCAAACGAAGATTGGAAGTAATGATTATGTTTTCATCCTTAAGCCATTAATTATGTCCATGGTAACTAGAAAAAAAATCAAGCATGAAAAAAAAAACAAAATCGAGCACAATACAATACCTACTAGATTTGAGGATCCCTAGATTGTGAAGTTTAAAGAAAACAGTCGTTCCATTAAAGCATCCTTGTTTAACTTAGAATCAAAAAATTCAGACCAAACCAAATTTGGATTTAACTTCAATTTATGAAATTCAAACATCCATTTTTAAAACCCCATAATAACAAGAAAAGTGTTCTTCGACGTTAAATTACTCTCAACTATAAACTTAATTATTGCGAACTCTTCTTTCCGTTTTCTCAGAATGTTCAACTCTCTAAAAACTATATCCTTTTGCATATTTATACTTTTCAAAAATTTGTACCAATATAAACTTTATAACTAACTCGGCAATGTTTGTTGGGCTAGCAAAACTTGACCGGTGACTCACTCTTTGCTCCTACACTTGCCTTGGCATGCTCTAGGTTTTAGGTGTTTCAGCCTTTGTTAGCATACCCTAATGAGTCAGACTTTCACATTCAGAGAACCACTGAATATAACATTTGTTTACCACTCGAGCATTACATCTTTGCCTTGCACACGGGTACTTTGGATGATGTGCATCAGGATTGTCGTTCTCACTCAGGTCATCGCCTTTTCTACTAGAATTTACGGACGTTCTTTGATTGACACAAATGCTATGCATTTTTCAGTTTGTGTGAGGTCGTGCGTAGTTGGAAATTCTCCATTCATGTTAGGCGATAAACAATGATCGCTTTGCAGTTTTTTCTTTGTTTTTTTGGTCGTTATTTAAAACATCATTCCTTGCCTTGTCTAATTACTTTCATAGTTTTAAATCATGAAGTTACGTAATATAATTAAATTGAGAGAGTTAGGAATTGAGGAAACTAATAATTGAGATAAATAACCTGTAAATAAGTGGAAATATACGACACAGAACATGCTCACTTTTGTCAACCAATTGCAAAGACTTATGACATATGATGAAGTTTCTCAAAAAATTCTCTGAAATAACCTTAAAGGTCTCAGGTTCACTATTTACATCAAATGTTCACTTTATTGAAGTGTTTGATATTCATTTTGTTATGAAGGATACGGTACATTGGCAGATATTGATTTGACTAAAATGGAAACCAACATGAATGAAAATTTTGATGCATATTGGTGTAAATAAGAAAAGATGAATAAAATGATTTATATTGCATGTTTTTTTTATTCGTACTAGAAGAATGAGTATGTTACTTATGTTCTAGTGAGTATGTTGGTGGGGGGATTAGGAAATAAAATTGTAGATAAAGTGAAGAAGTACATTACTCGTATGGTTACTAAATATGTAAAAAAACAAAAACATTCAAAAGAATCTTAAAGTCCATCATATTCATCTATTTCTTCATCTAGGAGCATAGTGAACTTAGCAAGCGTAAGTTGTCCTCACATTCAATTCAAAAACATCAAATGGAAGATTTACACAAAAATTAGAGAAGCATACATGGGCCCTTGTCCAACTTTACTCATTATAATATTATTAAGTTGGTAAAAAATAAATATATTTTCTAGAAGTCTCATGTTCTACCCACTCTAAGAGGAAATGACCTTGAAGGTTATGTTGATGGGTCTTACAAATGTCCATCGAAAAATGTTGAAGGTTACTCGACAAAAGAAACCTCAGTCGATGGTACTAATATTCCAAATAATTGGGAATCATGAGCAATTACTCCTTAGTTGGTTCTTCTCAATACTCAGAAAGAGTTTTGGGGAAATTTGTTTGTTGTACCACAACGTGAGAGTTTGGAAAGCCCTAGAAACGTGTCACGATAGCACCCTAAACTTGTAATACCGCGTACTCATCCTTGAAGATGTATTATACAAACCCTTCGAATTCATTCATCACATACGAATAAAAAATTGTGAGGGACTAGATATTTTATAAAAAAAAATCGACAATCGAAAACTATTTATTAAAAAATGGAACACTAAGTCTCAACATTGCTAACTTTGATATGTCTCAACGTAATAGGAACGCAACCTTTACAATTGAAATAAAACTATTAGAAGGTTTAATTTTTAAAAACTCCTAAGATATGTGTCCTCGAATCATTGAGAACATACCAAACCTTGAGGATAGAAAATCCAAGCACTTCAATCTATGTAGAATCCTTTAGTCACCTCAACCTACAATTGGTGTAAAAATATGAATGGTGTTAGTACGATTATGCACCAAGTATGATGACCATGCAAAAACACGGTAAAAAGGACATTCGGTTGAAAGTCATGCACTTATGTCATTTTGGTAAACTTCATCAAAATAGAATATAGGAGACATGGTATTAAATAATAATCAACACATAGGTAATTTATCACAGTAGAGACATATTAAACACATATGAACAATTACCTTATTCTTACCTTAACTCCTCGCACCAAGCAACCCTCAATTGACACTTAGTGGAATGTAATGGATAGTGTCGCATATAACGCTCCAAACCAAAGCATCACTTTAAGATCACTAAAGGTGAATTCTCATGCAACCTTTATCAACTAAATCATATAATTTATTGAAGACATAAGCATATGATAAGATGCCATATTGGCATAGGAACCATCACATAAGAGAAATCCAAGTCACACTAGTGCAACATGCAATTTTCATTACATATTACTGCTCACACTATGTGCTTTTATGAAGTAACCGAGACTAGGCACATCACATTCAATAAGTCATAAAACCTTAATTACGTAACACATAAGATGAATCATGATTCATTAACATTATATAAAACCTAATAATTGATTAAAATCATAGGGAACACATCATTACCTAATTCAAATGTCTACTTCTATAATGCATAGATGTGTCCCATACAACAACCTATACTAAGTGGTACACCAAAAGGAAACCATAATTCAATAATTCTTATTGTGGAGGTAAGATTTAACCGACATCAACCATGAGAGCTTGACATGGAATCGCGCTACCCAGACCGAATGAGGGATCCCTACTTCCCTAAGGTAGGGTCATTTTTTCTAACTTAAGTTGAATCCACTAGTTATAGACTTAAGAGGGTGCATTGTTATGGGATATGGAGATTAATACAAGAAACCCCGCCTTACATTTAAACCCAACCATAGTTGGATCCTACTAACAACATCTGTATTTTATTGTGATTTAAGGTACAACCAGATCTAAAATTGTAGGAAAACTAATGCCTCCTCAAGGTAATGCAACTGGGGTATGCAGAATAAAGAGATACATATAACGAAAGTGTAAATGAAGAAACTTGCTGCAAGTAGTAATGACAAAGAGATGAAGATTCCCCTACTAAAATCATAAAATAGGAAAAACGTTGGTGGGTTAATGTAACGACCGGGGAGCACGCGTAGAAGTTACTAGTATCTCCTACCTCTCAAAGGTCTTGGACTAGCCTGTTCGCATTCATTTACCGTATTTTCTTAAAATTTGCAGAAAACGTAATGCTTTTAATAGCATAACATAATTCTAGAATATCTCTTCATTTATAAAATCATAAGTACATACCTTAGACACTAAGTCTCCTTTTCCCATCTTAGACTCAATGTCAATAGAATAGAATAGGGAGACGACCCTTAAAAACATTAATGAATAATCTTTTCTATTACATGACTTAATAACATCTTTACATGAGGTCCTTGAATCATAAGGACACAATTGAACTTTGGAATAGCTATCCAAGCTCTTTATTCTTGGAAAGATCTTCTAGCCATCACCACCTAAACTTTACATAAAATGATGATGAAATTTTGTATTAGTACAAGGATGCAATAAGCATGATAACAATGCAATAACCTGAGTTAAAGAGGACATTAGATAGAAATCATTCATCATGTCCTTTTCGTAAAACTTCTTGATATAATAAGTACAATATAGTTTACATACATCATACATACATGGATTTCACTCATAAAATACTTGAAACCATTTTATCACATTTAAGACACATTCACTAAGGCACATTGTACATATAAGAACCATCACTTAAGAAAACATACAAAGCTCACTAGTACAATGTGCTAGTAGCATTCCATAATGCAACTCACACAAGGTGATCTTAGTAAGTCACCCTAGACTTAGGAACATCACATTCAATAATAGAACACACATGAATTTATCTTTAGGAATAAGACCAACATACTTCATTAATGGTAACTTAGGAACTCCTTAATTCATTACGTCTTTGTAATAATTCATTTGGTTCATACCATAGGTAAACCACCCTCACAACCCCTTGACAAGCTTAGTAATGCAATGTACACATGGAGTCCCATACCCCCACATATACTAAGCAAAACCCATTTAGAAGACATAAGAGTAATCACGTGCATAATCACAATTCATGTCTTGATACAAGTAACGTAAACCTTCACATACATTCATATTTACATTCATGAACCATAATACTTATTTAATAAAGGAACCTCATCATAACTACCCAAAGAATCCACTTGTTCAATGTATAAGTATGGTCCATAGTCCTACCTACACTAAGTAGTCCTTCAAGGAATCATCACTAATATTCATAATCTTATCTTAGTTCATTTCGTAAATTTAGGGATTATTATCCATAACCAAAATAAAACATATGAGCTACATGGAATCCGATTACATATAATCGCACATCGAAAGAAGGTATGAAAACTTAGAACCTACATAATAGCTATATAGGTGGATCCACTAGCTATAACATACGGGCAACATAGTTAAGGGATAGTGACATTGGTTCTAGAAACCTGAGCAGGTGCATTAGCCGAGAGGCTTTAATATCATGAGTATCACTTGAATGACCGAACCTATTACATTAGCGGAAGGTTCTTTTTCTCTTTGTGCATATGCAGTCGGTGATAACCTTAAACTCTTTCTTTGATATCTTTAAGCCTTTATTTATCGTTAGTTCATAAATTAGAATTTAAGGACTTGCTCCCTCATACATCATATATCTCAAAGGTTTCTAATATAAGAATGAACTTTCATCACTGAACCTATTTTATGTGAGAAAGTTAATAATCATAACACTCATAACATAGTCTAGTTTAGAGTACAATAGGGGAAACCGTACAAATGAATCACTTGAACTAGATTATCAAAACATTACTAATTCATACATTCATGTGCGCGCGCATACATATATGAGAAAGCCTTTCACATGACACTTCTAGACAACACATGCTCATAATTTGTTAGTCATATACTTTACATGCATAGTATTAGATAATGGTTAATATAAGAACTATCCTTCAATTGATGTCATGAATTTTTCTTACTCATAGTTACGCATGAGAGTGTGTGTGTTCATATTGGTCATCATGATCACATAAGAGCAACAACCTAACTATTGAGGAAACCATACTCCAAATGATCATAACATATATTCAATATCCCTTAAGTCATAAATACTTCAAATATTGAGTATTAGGGACTATAGACCACAAACAAATATTAAATCATAGGATACAAGAACATATTCAACATTATAATTGAAGACTTCTACATATTTAAGATTACACTTTCTGAAAGGGTTACATAGGTAGGGCATCTTTCTACTAGAGTATGCATCATCATCAAATAGGTTGACCATACCTTAACCTAAGATGATCATTTACATATACAAAACACCATAAATAAACCCTACTCATGATACTAGGATAGAAGACTATACACATGAACCTCATAATAATGATAATCATCATATCAATACACTTCACATCTATTGCCTCCAAGACCATGATCACAACATATATAGATAGACAAAAATGAAAATAGTGTAACCAAAAGAGGATCATATATATATATATATATATATATATATATATATATATATATATATATATATATATATATATATATATATATATATATATATATATATATATATATATACACAACATCAATACATTTGAATCTAATCACAATTCAATTTATATATAATCTCGATCACAAGACCCACATATGAGGAATAAAAGGATCATAGATTCTTTCATAAATTCCTTATGAAATCATAATAAAAACATTTAAAAATCATCAAATGATAATTAGAATGTATTTGAAATTCATTTGACAATGAACTCATGGCTATATTGAAATATATGATTTTTGATCTTAGGATTACATTGGAAAACCTTTGGAAGAACTCCTTGGTTGAAATATTAAATAGGAATAAAGTGTTACATACATTAATACATTAATATCCTATGAAATTTTGGAGAATAAACCATTTGGAATCCATCCCCTTGCTTGATCTTGAGGATAGTCTCCAATGGAGGTGCTAGAGAGAATTTATTTTGAGAGGAAAAGGATTGACTTGAAAAATGAATTCTAAGTTGGGATTTATGTTTTTAACCAATTTATAATTCCTAAATATAGGTAAAGTAATCTTCCATTATATACTTGTAACGTGGTGTGAATTTCCCAATTCAACCCTAGCTTGGTCATGTCTTTAGACAGTGTTGCAGGTCCAATCGACAGATGCAAGTGATGGGGCATCGATGGAGTGAGGGATCATCCTACACTCCTTTGTTTCTGAAAGCTTCTCCATATTTTGGGTCTTATATCCTACACCTAAGTGTGGATCAACTTTCTCAATTGACGGGGCGACAATGAACTACGAGGCATCATTTGACATTCCCTTGGTAGTGTTTTTCCAATTTTGCGGTCCTTCTAAAGGACCCTTAGCGTGGTCTTTGGGGATTCGTGCCATACATTTTGAACTTTAATGCATCCATACATGTGGGGGTGCTCTCCTATCAATTTAGACTCCAAACAACATTACAAAGGCATACTAGCAAACAACCGACTAGTTTCTGAGCGTTTTGGTCGTTCTTTGACGTTTGACCTCAAATCTCTTTATGCCTACATTTACAATATATTTATATCCTCATTAACAAGTTAATAACTCAAAAATCTCATATAGGGCTCTAGTTTATCCTATTTAAATTTTAAGGGTTGTTAAATCATCTCCCACTTGGGAACATTCGTCCTCGAGTGACACTTAAGACATTTCGAATGACTTAAAGAGCAATAGTAACTCACACATTTACGCATTATTACCACAAGATAGTCAATGCACCATATCCTAAGGAAACACTAACATCATACTATCATGCATTTAAATAAACATAATCAAACATGGAATACTTCTACAAATATTTCCATGCACACATGCACCATCATACTCATTGTCATTTGGAGGAACTACCTTCTCCAACTTTAGGCATGCTCATCATTTCATCATAAGACCTATCATGTAATAAATTTCAATTCACACATAGGCACGATCAAAAAATCTTTATCATTTAGGCATAATATCATTAATGACATATATATCATTACCATGTTTAGTTATGCTCAAGGAGGAATTTCCTTCTCCTTAACATACTCACATATCATTATAAAGCTCATATACAAGCATACCACAAAGGTCAATTTATCTTAACGAGAATTTCATAACTCTTAACCAAATCATGTTCATACTCCCTTTCTCATGAAGTCAAAATGGTAGGTCACAACATGCACATCACAACATTAGGAAGTTGATTAACAAAATTTCAATTTCTAGCATAACACTAGTTTTCATAAACATACATCACTTAGGAATGTTATTAAAATTCATAGCCACACATACATAAACATTGTCTAGATACACCATCATTTCTGAAGAGTGAGCCTATCTTAAAACTTCCCAAATCACAAAATCACATATTTTTTAAGGGACTCATTTTTTCTTATGTATAGAAAACTCAACACCTCCTTGTCGGGCAAGGCTGCCCTCACATTATAATTGTTTTAAAGTATGTTCATTCAACCTTCATATGAAGTCAAATGAACATTTATCATCTCAAGATGCACAAAAACATGAAGAACATGCAATTTATCAATATCCTTTTTCATGTAATAAGATTCCTTCAAAACATGTATAATATAGTGCCAATTAAGACATGCATAACATGTGGAGAACATTAAACCTATACTCATATGCACTACTCCATTACATGGACAAGCGACTAGGAACTCTTTTGTTTCAAGCTTGATTACGAATAGAAGGAAAACATATGGATATAAACAACCTTATTACTCAAATCATAATGACCCACTTAAGTTAAACACATTGAAGAGAGACTCGTTTCATCTAAGAGAACTTAGACTTACCAATCCTTCTATTCTAGCACAATATTACCCTCTTGCAATCAAATTTATTAAAACCCTTTTTAGCATCACCTCCTTCAATCTATAAAGAAGGAAAATTTTCCCACTAGCTCTTCTCTCACACTCCACTAGGTGAGGATTTCAATAGATCACAACTGAGTATCTAAGTTACTCCATTAAATTACTGTCACTCAGAGTGATTTTAAAAATAGGGAAGTTCAATGGAATTCAAAATTAGAACATTAAAGCCATTCAAAGATTTACCATCTATGCATATTATCCCCCCACTTTAGGGTAAGCGTAATCAAATGTTGATCGCCTTAGACCTTAACCACCAATGTCAAGTCACAACACAAAACCTACATATTCCTCTCATAAGAAGGTTTGACACCATTGAGGATTCTACTCCTAATCTTATACAAAGGAGCCTACTAACTAAATAATAAAGAGGTACCACTCAAGCACCCTATCCCTCTAAGTTTATCAGATAAAGGAACTCATAACAATCAAGTTAGGTTGAACTACTAAACCACAAGAGAACTTTACTTCACCATGAATATCAAGGGTATCTTCATAATTTCATCACTTTCTACCACAAAAAAATAACAAGGTATGTAGTTCTGGAGTTAAACCTACAGAGGTAATCACTTAGGTAGCTCATCTATAGCCTTTACAGACTTATCCCTCCGACTTAGGACTATAGAAATACCGTATGCTAACTAATCAAATCACACGTGTTAAAACTCTTTAGATCCACTATAACTTCTTCTAGATATTTAAGGTAACCATCCATTCTATTTCAATTCCTAGGGGAAATATAGAAGATATTAGTCCATAGAGGTCTCCTGCTTTTCTTCCAACACTAGGGCAAGGTAGCTTCTCGGTCATTTTAACCCATATCATCACATTTGGTTGAATCTTCCTACCAACCATGACTAGGTATAATCTAAGCAGCTTTTGTAGACTACCATACTTAATATCAAACTAAAAAGACATCAAACCTCTTTAAAGTAGGTCAGCATCAGCTCTTTTCCTCTCTATATGAGCTAAGGGGTACATACATCCCTTTAAGTCAGTCTTAGGGAAAAGCATAATTCCAACTTATGGAACAAAACTCCTTATTCCCCTTTTTCCCACTCTTACGATAGGTTCATAATGGAACAAATAAACTAGTCATATAAATTTTCCCATTAACTAGCACACTTCACAATTACCTTACAAGTTAAGTACACTACCTTCTCTTCTTAGAAGCAAGCCTATACAAAAAAATCCAATCCACACAAGGACAATTATGAAGCATTACTCATGTAAAAAGGGCAACATTCATCTTTCAATATTTACCACATTTCTCCAAATATTTAAAAGCCTATACCATAACATTGTTCTATCATTATACATAACCACAAATCAACCTATCATTCTTAAAAGGACTTCATTCTACCATAGAACCTCTTATCAAGCTAGAACTATATAATAACATAACTATTCAACATATAACCTTAATTCTCAAAGGTCACATATAGACACAAATATCAATACATCAAATTATCCTAGATTCACCTTCACATATACTCCTTAATTAATAAGCATCAAAATTTACCTTTTCTCTCTCAAGTCTTAGACATCATCCCCTCCAAGAAATCACATAAAAAAGAACAATGAATAAGGAAACATAAGAGAGAGATCATATAGATTTAAGCCTATGGCATGACACAAGAGTAGTGAAGAAAGTGAAACTTCTATCATCTTATAGCCCCTCACACATAGATGTGTCGCTACTCACACCAATGAATAAGAATCAATTGGACGTGGAATTAGGATACTTTGAAACCTAAACACTAATCCAAAAACCTTATTCTATTATATCAAGTTTATAATGACCAGGGAGCAACCCCTAAAGGTTACCAGCGTCGTCGACCTCTCGAAGGTCTTGGACAAGCCCCTTAGAATTCATTCATCACATTTTCATAATATTAGAAGAAAATTTAATGTTTTTCATTGAATAATATAATACTAGAATGTCACTTGATTTATCAAATCACAAGTACATAGTTTAGACACTAAGTCTCTTTTTGCCATCTGAGAGTCGACATCAATACAATAGATTTGGGACTCCGCCCTTATAAAAATTAATAAATATTATATACTATTACATGAACTTGCTAATATCTTGACATGAATATCCTTGAAATAAAAGGATACACTTGATCTTGGGAATAACTATTCAACCTCTACATTCTAGGAAAGATCGTCTAGCCATCACCACCTACGCTTTGTGTAAAAAGATGAAAAAGAATTGTATTACTAGAAGGATGCACCAACTATGATAACCATGAAAAAATATGAATTAAAGAGTATATTTAGTTACAAATCATGCATCTTTATTTTTAGTAAAACTTCATGAACATTGATACAATAAGTATGATGTAGTTCACACACATCATATAAACATGGATGTTACTCATATAATACTTGAAACCATTTTATCACATTTAAGACACACTAACTAAAGCATATTCTAAACTAAGAACAATCACCTTAGACAACCTCCAAAGCTCATTAGTGCAATGAGTAAGTAGCATCTCATAATACTACTTACACCAACTGATCCTAGGAAGCCACCCTAGACTTAGGCACATCAACTTCAATAACATACATCTCATAATACTGCTTACACCAAGTGATCCTAGGAAGTCACCCTAGACTTAGGCACATCAACTTCAATAACATACCATACATGCATTTTACCTGAGACATAAGACCAACATACTTCATTAATGGTAACATAAGGACTCTTTCATTTATTACATATTATTCATATTTTTTTTGGTTCATATCACCGGTAAACCACACTAAAAACCCCTTCACAAGCTCACTTATGCAATGTAAATATAGATTCCCATACCCCCCCACATATACCAAGAAACACCCATTTAGAAGCCATAAGTGTAATTCACATGCATAATCATAAATAATGTCTTGACATAAGCAAAGTCAACCTTCACATACATTCATATTTACATACATGAACCATAATCCTTATTTGAAAAAGTGTCACATCAAGGATGCACCCCCTAGACATAATTGATATCATCGTCCTCTTTGAGGACTAAGACTAGCCTTGTTGCTTACATCATTACATTCATAGGTTAAAAATGCGGAAATTTTTAAAAACTTTTTTATTACTTGTACATTGAGGTTTACAAAAGCCTCTACATACACATATATTTATATTGAGTATACTTGTTCCATCGCATAGGAAGTTTACATAGTGTTCCACATTTATTGCACATAGATATATAACATATAACATAGTTTTAAATCGATGTCTCATCTCATAACCATATAACACTAGTATAATAATTTGGTCCTGGCCCATACATCATTACAGTAAGAGCCATATATATAGGCCCTACAATCTTTAGTTCTCAAATAAAAAGGAAAGAACATTGAAGTCTTAAAACTAGAACAACATCATAGCTTGATAGTGGAATTGCCCTCGGAAAGTGAGGACCTACCAAACCTGGATGAATGAAAATTCCTACTCTTTCTTCAAAGTCATCTCAAATGAAATTCAACGGACGGAGCCTAAAATAATGGGAAAAAATGACTAAACGAGGTTAGTACACCATTTGTTCTAAGTATGAGACCATATACAAAGATATCATGAACTCATGCTAAAAGGGACAATTCATTAAAGTATGAAATTTACTTTGAAAAGTCTTATGCACATTCAAGAAGGTCATGCCAATAAATAAGACATATTCATTACTTCAAAAGCGTGTACATCACAAGACCAACAACACTAAGTATACTCAAGTCAACATGCATATCACATAATTGAACACATAGTCAAGACAACTCTATCATCAAGTTATAATAGCAAGAAGCATGAATAAGAGTTAAATAATAACATAAACAGAGCAAGACAATTACCTATAAATCCTTATTAAGTATACTACTTCAATGACCATCAAAAGCCCCATAACCTTACTCAATCAAGTAAACCGAACAAGAACCACGACCAATATAAAACATCACATAGCATATCATTTAAGAGTACATATCACCATACATTAGAAATAGGGTTCAAACACATATACATATGAGAAATCAATCATTATATAGTATCATCAATGTGAAAGATCATCACATACATATCTTTGACAATTATAAGCATACACAAATATAAGAATATCTTTCTAAGAGTTCCCTCAAGGATAATTAGTGCAATATTTAGTTAGAGTCCCATACCCCTACCTAGAATAAGCTAAACAACTTAGGCCATACTAGTTAGAGTTCATTCCTTTAGGTCATTTCACCTTTTGGGAACATCTTGCCATAACCGACATAGATCACATGAGCTAATGTTGAATCTAGTTTCATGGAACCCTACACCGAAGGAAGGCGAACTAGTTTCCAAGGTAGAGCCAAAACATGAATGTAGCAACTACGTCGATTCACTAACTAGTATTCCTATGGGGGAAACATAGTTCATGAACTAGAAAATATAGTTGGAACTCTCTTTATGATACATACAATGTAGTCTCCAATTTCAAGAGTATATTAGTTATCCTACATTTCCTATGTGGGAAGGGACACTTCCTACTCTAGTTCACTCGGACTAAGCTAGATTCCATTTTTTAAAATGTTTTTAATGTCTTTATTATTGATCATTGCTTAATGTAGGTCATAGGGTCTATCCCTTGTATAATAATCATCATAATATCTCAACAAGAATTTCATGATCATTGTCCTGTCATTATAATTCATATAGTGAGGTTAGCACATTTCCATAATTATATCATAATAAGGCACATTGGTAAGTTTACCATACTTATATCATTTACATCTTAGACAATACCTCATAACAAAAGTCAAGAAATTTCAATTCAACATCATACCAATTCTATCAATCTTAATAAAAAGCATACTTCAATGCGATATCATCAATTAATCACAATTAACCACAATTTAAGTAAATAATAGGGATCACAAGACTTACCAAGTCTCCTTCATTATAAATCATCAAAGTCGTCCAATCAACCCTTAAGTAAACACAATAAGGGTGTAATATCATTAATCAACAATAACCTACATGATAAAAAAGCCAATTGAATCCCTATACAACTACACATCACTAGTTCATAGCCTAGAATTAGGGACATAGATAAAGTTCGTAGTGCACTTTACCATCTCGGTCAATACTAAAGAACTAGCATAATTGGAGTATAATGTATCTAAATATACTCATATCTAGCATAATAACAACATAACATAATAATTTACGCACTAACCAAGTAGATAGAGTCATTACTATACAATTCCGTTCAAGATCACAACCTCGGGTTAATGGGAATAGGTCATGTTCTTCAAACTAGACCAATCCATCAAGAAATAAAATAATTGAGTTATAATAAATTTCACTTTATTTATAATATACGAAGGAAATCATAAAAAAAAAATTAATTTAGATAATCAATTTTGGACATTGGAAAAGACCCACATGAAAATCATCTTTTGGAATCAATTTGAAGAAACCCTTTGGAGAAAAAAGTCCCAAAGGGGAAATGAATCCAATACCTAATGTTTGATTAATATTGATGGAGAAATTTTTGTTATTTCATCCCTATTACCCCTTTTGATTTTGACCTTGTATGGTGTCTTCAACTTGGGAGAGAGAAAGAAAAAAGACCGATGAGAATCTGGGTTTGGGAATTATGAGGGCTTAGATTAGTTTAATTAACTTAGGGTCTTTATATAAGTAATTAACTAACTTAATTAGATCTCCGTTAACACCTAAAGAATTAAATAACCACTTATTTACTTTATTTAGATAAACTAAAAACGTGCAGCAAAACAGTTCACTCACACATGACTCCTCGATTGACGCTCCATTTGACAAATGACGGCAAAGGGACCAACCATCCTGTTGTTCTGCTGTTGAGTTCAGATACATGTCAAAAAAGGCCTTGGAGAAATATTCTAATTATCCATCAACGGAGGCGATTGATGCCCCGTTGATTTGAACACGATCCGTTGATGATAATTCATTCGTGAACACTGGCTTGGGCAGTCTTTGACCCAAATGCTATGGTCCTCCTCAAGGGCCCTTGGTTTGTCCTTGGGGAATCGTACCCAGATGTTTCAACTACGAATAAACTCTTATGCCTATTAGATATCCTTCCACAAAAATTCATCAATTTCATACTTCTAAAACTTAGTCAAATAGGCTAAGGCACACTGGCACCCCATTTAGCTAGTTTTCGAACGTAATGGACGTTCCTTGACGTTTTGATTTTTCAACCTACTAAATGAATTATATACATTAAAATTTACCTTAAAACAATGTCTAAAACTTTTGATGCCTATTCTAGTCTCTAGAACATGTCTTAGACTTTCAAAGTGTTACATAAAGGAACCTCATCATGACTACCCTTAGAGTCCACTTATGCAACGTATAAGTAGGTTCCATAGTCCTACCTACACTAAGAACTCCTTAAAGAAATCATGAATAATATTCATAATATTATCTTAGTTCATTTCTTAACATTAGGGGTGGTTATCCATAACCGACATAGACCCTGTGAGCTATATGGAATCTGGTGTCATATAACCCCACACTTAAAGAAGGCTATCTACTTGCCAAGGTAGAACCTACATGATAGATATCTAGGTGGATCCACTAGATATAACATGCACGGGTACATAGTTAAGGGATAGTAAGATTACTTCTAGAAACCTGACCTATTGCATAAGCGGAGAGGCTTCTATCTTACGAATATCACTTGGATGACCCAACCTATTGCATTAACAAAGGGGTCTTTTCCTTATTATACATATCCACTCGGTGTTAATCTAAAACTCCGTCTTTAATATATTTAAGCCTTATTGATCGATAGTTCATAAAGTAGGCTTTATGGACTTGCTCGCTCATACATCATTTAGCTCAAACCTTCTAAGATGAGAATAGAATTTCATCATAGAACCTACATTATGTGAGACTGTACTTTCACATAATCCTAACATTCATAGTATAGTCTAGTTTAGAGTACAATTGGGGACACCCTACAAAAGACTCACTTGTACTAGATTATCATAACATTATTCATTCATATATACATGTGTTTCCATACATATGTGAAATCCTTTTACATAGAACCTTTATACAATACATAATAATAATTCATTAATCATATTCGTTACATGCATAGTAATATATAATGGTGCATACGAGAACTATCTTTTCAATTGACACCATGAATTTGTCCTACTCATAGTTATGTATGAGAGTGTGTGTTCATATTGGTCATCATGATTACATAACAGAAACAACCTAACAATTGAGGAAACCACACTCCAAAGGATCATAACAGATATTGAATATATCTCAAGTCAAGAAAAAATTTAAATCAAAAGTATAAGGGACTACATACCACACACCCACATTACATAACAGTAGACAAGAACATATTAAACATTAATATAGAAGACTCCTACATATATAAGATTACACATTCATAAAGGGTTACATAGGTAGGGGGTCATTCTAGAAGATGATGCACCATCATCAAACATGTAAACCATAACTTACCCTAACATGTTCATTCATATATGCATAACACCATCAATATACCCTACTCATGATACTAGAATAGAAGACTATACGCATTAACCTCATTATCATGACAATTATCATTTCAATACACTTCACATATATATCCTCCAAGGCCATGATAAAAACATACATAGATAGAAAAGAATGTAAACACCGCCATCATAAGAGGACCATACCACACAATGTCAATTCCAAGACTACAATTAAAAATATATGTAAACTTACGAATTCTCAAAGTTATGGTCACAATAAACCAATTCTCATCAATTCGGGTTTTATGTTTTTAACAAAACTATAATATTAAAAAATAGGTAAAATAACCGTCCACGATTTAGTTGGAACATGGGGTGAATTCCTTAATTCACCCCTAGATATGTCGTGTCTTTAGACAATGTTGTAGGTCCAATCGACGGTTGCATGTGATGGGGTGTTAATGGAGTGATAGGTAATCCTGAAATAAATTGTTTGTGATGGATAATCCACTTTTGGGGGGATGATCTCCCACACCTAATTGTGGATTAATTCCCTCAATCGACTGGACGTCAATGCAATTACGGTGCGTCATTTTACACTACCTTGGAAGTATTTTTCTATTCTTTAGGCGTGTGGGGACGTTTTGACCCTTTATACGTCCATATGTATTTTAGGTCCATATCTTATCAATTTAGACAACAAAAAACACTCATAACAATATAAACATACAAAGTCAAAATACAAATGACTAGTTTTCGGACGTCTTGGTCGTCCTTTTACATTTGACATCTAATCTCTTTAAACTGACATTCACAAGATATTACTCACCTTATTAAAAAGTTAACAACTTAAAATTATCATATTGGTCTCTAGTACATCCTATTTCATTTTTTAGGGTTGTTACAGTTAAGAACAAATCTTAAAGAATAACTCTTATCCATAGATTGGGTGATTGATAGATATCCTTAAATTATAAGTACACTAAGGTATCATCACATACATAATTTAACGAGGTCTTTGTCTCATACATTCCATTTATTGTTTTGGAGTTTCAAACATCTTATAAATCTCTAATGCCTTCGAAAAAGAAACACGTAGCAATAGTCAAACCGATCAATTCTATAATAGTATAAGGGAGGAATTCAGGTGTGATCCTGACAGTATTAATTCTATCATAGGTCATCCTAAAACATGAAGGATGTATGAAAAAACCTAACCAAAATAAAAAAAAGTAGTAACATGAAAAATTAGTTATCTCCCTTATTTATTATGATACACAAAATTTGTTATAATATGGCACAATTGAAAAGAAAAGTCTAAATGTAGTAGCTCCATATTGGTTTGGTTTTAGTAGTAGCTCAATCATGCCTTCACAAAATGAATCTAGACTAGGTATTGTGTAACGATAAAGGAGCACCCACTAGAAGTAACATGTCGTACTTTACCTCTTGGAGGTCTTATACAAGCCTATAGTTATCATTTATCGCATAGTCATAGTAAATTTAGTATTTAGGGTCTATTCTCATATTTCCATCCTAGACTCAAAATCATTAGATATAATAGGGAAACAACCTTTCCAACATTAATTCTAAACTAAACTATTACAAGACTTTAACCATTACTCTATATGGGAAATCCTTGAAACTTCAGGATACCTTTAATTGAGCTTGAGAATCACATATCATGTCATTCACCTTAAAGACCCCCTTTATGCATTGATAATCTACACTTTGTGTATAAGAGTAGAGAAGAATGGAGTTAGTACGAGAATTCACTAAGCATGGCAACCATGGAAAAACATGCATTTGAAAGGGACTTTTTTCTTGAAACCATGCGTCATGCCTTTTTATGAAAACATCATAAAACTTTTATAGAATAAGATCTATACCATTTACATACATCACATAGGAATATTTAATGGTTAAACATCATATATGATCACACATTGAATTTAAGGGTATTTTAGGAGTACTTTACAGTAAGCTAATTTCTCTTTACAGTGAACTTCTCCCTATTCTATGTTCTTGACTTTCCCAAGTAACTATATTGTGATACTTGGTGCCACTTATATATAATTTCCCATAAAACTATCCATACTCAAGCATCACCTTAAGACTAGAAGGAAATCATACATATTATTTCAACTCAACACATACATTCATAGGATCATTTCATATAAAAAGGAACATAATTCACATTACACTTAACATAAGACTTTAGTAAACTACATGTAAAACAAGTAGGACCTTCATTCATATAGCCAATAAAACAAATATTATATACATAAGGAATGGACACATCATACAGACTTTTTAGGACTCATACGATTCATATCATCATAATAAGTAGAAAAGACTACAATGTCATACATAAGGAACATAAACATATTCACATGCATTAGAAAACCTTCCTTGTAGTTCCCTCCTGATCCATTTGTTCAATGTATATGTGAAATCACATACCCCCACCTACACTAAGCAACTAACATTAGGTTATCCCAGTAAGGGTCCTAGTCACTTACTTCCATTGTCCATTTTACTTTAGGGAAACTATAGACTTAACCGACACTAATACCATGGTATCTAACATGAAATTTTGTGTTGTAGAGCCTTAAACCGAGGTAAGGTTCTCTACATAGCAAAAGTAGAACATTAACACATGCTAGCATACTAAGTGAAATCGCTTTCTAGATCATGTGTGGCAAACATAGTTTATGGAACTTGGTGGTATATGTGGAAACCATCTTTATGGAAAATGGGGCATTATAGTTATCAACTTTTGGAAAAATTATTCTATGTTTTTCAGTCTTTGAGAATGTCACGACCCAAAACCGAGCCGCGACTGGCACCCACATTTACCCTCCTATGTGAGCGAACCAACCAATCTAAACCTTATCATTTCAATTTAATATCAACATAAAGCAATGCGGAAGACTTAAACTCATAAATAAAAGACAATTCAATAACTTCTAAAATTCAACATCTATTAATTCCCCAAAATCTGGAAGTCATCACCACAAGAACATCTATGATCAATTTACTAAACTAAGAGTATTCTAAGAAGCTAAAACAATTAAAAGCTAGTCTATGCCGAAACTTCAAGGCATAAAGACATGAGGAAGGAGATCCAGTCCAAGCTAGAAGCATTAGCTCACCCTGAAGATCCGGTGTGACGAAGACTGGCTTGAACTACTGTTGAGTCGAAGATGACGGCACGTTTGCTGCACTCCACAAATAAACAAAAGGAAAACATAAAAGTAGGGGGTCAGTACAACCACAAGTACTGAGTAGGTATCATCGGCCAACTCAAAATAGAAAACAGTATATATCAAGTAACATCATAAAATCAACTAATGTCCTTAGCATGCAGCATTTACAATTACCATAGTCCTTGGTTACAACACCAAGCACATCAATGAGGACTCACGCCTCCTCATCATACTCATTTGGGAAACATGTTCTTTAGATTGAGTATATTAGTATCTTTCAAGATTCATTATATTATTTACTCTCGTGTCGGTACGTGACACTCCGCTCCTCATTCTATCCTGGTACCGGAACGTGGCACCCGATCTATACTATCCTGGTGTCGGAACGTGACACTCTGATCCTCATATTCTATCCTGGTACCGGAACGTGGCACCCGATCCTATACTATCCTGGTGTCGGAACGTGACACTCCGATCCTCATATTCTATCCTGGTGTCGGAATGTGACACCCAACTCCGATCCTCATATTCTATCCTGGTGTCGGAACGTGACACTCCGATCCCCTAATCTCACTACTTTCGTTATTAAGCCTTCTTTTTTTACAAAGGCATCATCATTAACAAAGTAGATTAGGGTTTCTTCAAGATTTAAGAT
>JAKWJA010002491.1:42535154-42540154 GCA_027704765.1 Solanum habrochaites
ACCTCATGGAGAAGTTCAGTTAAATACCAAGGAGGTAGTGCGGTTTAAGTTAAATGGTGAACGAATAAAACTCTATATTAGGCATACTGCATCGCTGAATTTTCTACTAATGAGTTTAAAATTTGCAGGCACATCACCAGGAAATTCTGTAGAAAATCACTCTGCAACAATCACTAAAGGACACATCGACGGACCTTCACAAACGCGACGGACCATCGCATGAATCCGTCGTGCCAGGTACATCTTCTGTTATCTTCAAAATTAGGGAACACGCAATGGAACCAATGACGGACCGTCTCAGTTGCGACGGACCGTCATCGGGAACTCGTCGCGTCATTAATGAAGTGTACCCAAGCCGATACGGCTGAAGGTTTTTAAAAATTCTTAACATTTAAAAACCCCACCCCCTTCATTTCACCCCCATTCCTTCTCTCTTCCTCCCATGTCCCTCCCTTTTCAACTTCGAAGTTCATAACCCCCCTCTCTTACAACCGATCATTCTCCAACATTTCCCAATTCCTAAAATTCACTATCTACTAGTTAGAGTCTGCCACTGTGGTTCTTTACTTGATCACCAAGTACCTTCCTCGCTTGTTTTTCTCAAGTTCTCAGGTATGTGTCTCTGATTCTACCCATTAACATTGCATTTTTGTTTATCAATTAGTATTAGCCTAGTTCATCTTTATGGGTTCATTCTTTAATACAAATTTTGTATGACCTAGGTTGAGAATCCTCCAAATTGTCGTATTAACACTCTAGAAATTGGTGATTTAGCTTTGCTAGTTTACTAGGTATGTGGGTTAGATAAATGTAGGTTAAAACACTAACAATTTCATTTGGGTCATAAGGGATGTATGGGAATCCCCAGTTCTATCACTGAATGACAGAATGAGGCCCCAATGACAGACCCTCGTACCCATGACGGACCGTCATTGGGTCCGTTCCAACATCCCTAACACCCCACTGACCAATTTTCTCCAAGTGTCATCCTACGGACACATGCGACGAACCATCTTTCCCATGATGGTCCGTCCTGCACAACCGTTCTGGTTGTAAGAGACCCTGTTCCTAAGGGTCTCTCACTTTTTCTAAGTGTCCTCCTACGGACACATGCAACGGACCATCATTCACACGACGGTCACTCCTGCATAACTGTTATGACGGTCAGCGACCCTATTCCTAAGGGTTTCTCACTTTTTCTAAGTGTCCTCCAACGGACCTCTACGAAGGTCCGTCGTACCCTTGATGATCCGTCCTGCATAACCGTCATGACGGTCCAAAACCCCTTTTCTAAGGGTCTCCATTTTTTTTCAAGTGTCCCACGACAGACATCGACGACGGACCGTCATTGTCGCAATGGTCCGTCCTTCATATACCGTCATACTTGTAAGAGACTTTCCTTCAGTGTTCTCCACATACATATAGTTTAAGTAGGACATGACGGACCCCATGACGCTACGTCGTACTCATGATGAGTCGTCACCTGGTCCGTCGTGTTTCACTGTAACTATAGAAATGTCATTACATCTTAAATCTTTTATTTATTTTGTTTCATTTTGCTTGTCTTGTTTGCTCCTTCTAGTACTAATAATGATTCTTTACATGTACTATCTATTATGGCACAAAAACAAGATCAAGTCTACACATGCGGGCGATCAAAGTCTGTCGCCCCGTCTTCCCGCCTGGTCATTGGCTCTGATGATGTGCGTAACCCAGAATCGTTCCCCTAGGCATTTCCACCCCATCCTGAGCTGCACGTGCTGCCAGAGCCACACCTAAAAAAGTGGTGCCTGGCGTAGTCATTACCTCCCAGTCTGATAAGGAACGCACATTGACCGGCACACCTTCTGGGTAAACTAATAATAAAGAAGGAGCGTCTGGATCCTTAGGAGTTTCATGGTCGAAGGAAGCCTCTGAATCTACTGAGGTCCCTACATCCGCCACTGCTGCACAGTCTGCCTCGTATGATGAGGCTGACAGTTCCAGAATCCACACCCGGTTCACCAACTCGTGCTCTCACCCTAGTTACCGACCAGCCCAACTGGTGGGGTGTTGACGGGCAATATCAAGTCTATTTTAACGTGAAGTTCCCGAATGACAAAGGAGTCATCACACGTACACTTACATTAGAGCGTGGAGCAGCGGGTCCTTACAGAAAGTCTACCGAATATGCCAGAGATCCATAATTTCTCTTCACCAGAAATCGACTGGAGTGGACAGCCCATTCGTTAGGATGTTATAGTGAAGAGTTGGTTCGAGAGTTCTACGCCTCCTACGTAGCTACTCGCAGATCACAGATTTATAGGCGGGCTTCTCCCGCCAAACAGTCCCCACCAGAGTATGTCTGAGTACGTGGCATTCAGGTTGATATCTCCTTGTCTCCTATCCGTCGGTATTATACGGTGAGGGTGTTGGTGCCAACCGGACCCCTCTCACCGCCGAGTTTGACTATTGGTGGCAAATTGTCAAATATTGCCAATTCCTGCATGAGCCATCGCTGAGAGAGACAACCAAGAGGTGGATGGCCCTGCATTTTTCTGTTAATGGAGAGGGTGCTGACTGGGTGACCGAGACGAAGAAAGCCAACAAGAAGGCTAACCTGACCTTCACGGAAAAGTTTTTGTGGTTGATTGTCCACCACTGCCTTTCCCCCACAGCCGTTGATAATAGTCATATGAGATCGAGCAGTACTGATAGCGGTGATGATAGTCGGGTTTAAGGTGGATTTTGCTTGGCTTCTACAGGCAGTCATGAACGAGAGGGCTTTTAAGGTCACAACTACTTACCTTTCCCGTGCATGATATTTTATCTATGCAGGTCCGCAGGTGTGCCTATATGGCATGTTGATCAGCTCAACACCCCGCTAGGCACTGTTGATATCATCCTCATCAGGGATGAGGCCAATGAGTTGGATCCACGCATAGAGCCCCGTTTGGAGTTTCCTGAACTTGGTTACAATCAAGCTGATACGGTAGCACAGGCCCACACGGCTATGCAGACGGCTTACACTGACACTACCCCTATCGAGTCTATCCCGGGTAGCAGTACTGCCCCGAGCTCTACTCTCCCAGCCTCTTTCCCCGCTCTGGTCCCGCTTACTAGGGTCCAGATATTAGAGGCACTTATGGTTACACTTCTACATCACTTCAAGCCTTGGATGCAGAGGTCTATTGCTGAGGCAAAAGAGCGCTTGGAGCGGAGAATGGTCCAGCACACAGAGCGGAAGATCGCTGAGGTTCATCAGCGCTTGGACGCTTTTGATTTACTAGTGTTAGCCCGACCAACCACTCAGATGGATGTGTCAACCCTTCAAGATGTGGTCGACAGTCTTCGCGCAGACATCGATATGATCTTAGAGGCTAGGGTGCTTGACTCTGACGATCCTTCTGCATAGCCTGCTGAAGACATAGTGATGGAAGCCTTATTCGCCACTTCTGAGATTCCACCACCTCCCCCTCGAGAGCATGCAAAGAGGTGTAGGGTTCGGGAGGACGATGAGGCTCGAGCATGGAATAAGGAGCGCTGTTAGATGGAGGTTGTGAGGAGAGCCTTGCTTGCTAATGGGAGGCGCGTCAAATGAGGGCAGTAGAGTTAGCTGCTGGGGCATCTAGCTCCAGAAATGTGGAGATAGATGGAGGCACTGCTGATAGTGTTGTTGATACTGTGGACACTACTGAGTGTGTCCATATTAAATAGGTAGTGGGTTTCGGGGAACCGGACCCACGAACTTGCTAATCGTCGGTGCTTTGCGCCCCAGGTTTGCTTCACCTCCACTGTTCTATTTCAATTTTTTTATGCATTGGGGACAATTGCATGTCTTTTTGTTGGGGGAAGGGTAAATGGAAACTGAGTGCTAGGGTGAAGTCTGAGTAGCCCAATTCACTATCCTCTTTTGAGGTTTTCTTTCCTGTGTTCTTTTTTCCAAAAGACTGATTATTTTTTCTGTTGAGCCGGCATGTTTATATCATGTGAACATAGTTTAATACTGAAGCATGATGTCTAAAATGATATCCTGATAAAATGAAAATGATGCATGATTAGGCATAGTAATGGATAAATGTATGGCTCTAACCATGACATAGTGTTACACCACTGCATGACCCTAAGTCTAAAATTCGAACTAGGTGTCTGATAATCTGGTAAAGTAATGAGATGTCAAGTGAGTGTGAGGAAGATTTGAATAGTCCGCTATTTGTACTGAGCTAGAACTTGTCTGGTTAGTCCTGCTAAAAGTAAGTTGTAATAGACAATTAGGAAAGGATCATAGGCCCTTATTCAATGTATCCCATTTTGAGCCTAAATAAAAGAAAACCAAATGAAATTAATCCTTCTTTGATCCAAATGATTTGAGCTTAAACTAGACCTTTCTTTTTCACCCCAACTGATCTTTTCTGAAAACAATGTGTTGGCCCTGGTCCCTCCTTGGGCATGTGCACCTCATCTTATGCCAAAAGCATAGTTTAGGGTGGCTAATTCGGTAAACAACCCTTTTTATGGCCCTGACCCAACTTTGGGTATTGTGTACTATCACTAATGGCAAAGCCATGAGTTGAGGGTGGCTATTGTGAGAAATGCTCTGGAAAGTGGGGTTGAAATAACAAAGAGAGAAAAAGAATAAAAGTAATGTGAATCAAGTAAAAAAAATAATAATACAAGAAATACAAGAAAGAAAAGAAGAGAGTCACTTACACAAATGAAGAAGAAGAGAAAATAGCAAGGTGAAAGAATATGAGAAACTTGGGAAAATAAAACGATAAAAAGTTGTATATTTAGCCGATATGTCAAGGAGGTAAAAAATTCACTAATGTATACCTAAATATACCCTATCTGGCCCTAAGCCTATGTTACAAGCTTAGAAAGTTCCTATCGTGATCCTAAGAGTTTTATAGCGAACTTAAAACAATGAAAATAAGGGCAAGCTTATTGCAATATGTATGAATGAGTGTGAATTTGTTCTGAGAGTTAGTGTTGAAAAGTAATCCTTATACTCAAAACTTAAA